>JAXIVJ010000129.1:238630-353630 GCA_036785665.1 Chirona hameri | reverse complement strand
TTGAGAGCCCCAACCATATAAATGTAGCAATTGTATGTAAAAAGGATATTACAAATACGCTGCAACTTGTTTTAACTCCAGTCTTCTAAATATATAGGGTAAGGTGGGGTAAGACTCCAGAGATGACTCAATTAGATGCTTATTGCTGAAAATCTCGTTTCCTATTTGACGGAGGCGGCGAGTGATAGCATTTTCACATAGTTTGGAGATTTACCTTGTATTCTGCATCGCCTAATTCTATCTTCTTCATTTAATAAGTTTGTAGGCGACGATTTCCAAAAGGCCTGCAAAAGGGGCCAAGACGCCCCGGATCACGGGGCAAAACGCCCCATCCCCTAGAACTCGGCTCCTATGGAGAGTAGGTGAACAATACAAAAAATACCGTTCGATAGCTCGTCGGAATTCATGTCGGAACTATTTCGTCATTTTTTGGCTCAGGTCAATACTTGGGTCAACAGAGGTCATCAAAGGTCAACCATGGGAACTCCTGGAATCTGTCTCAGATTTGCCAAAATATCTCAGGAACTATGATAGTTGTGAACAAACGGAAAAAGCAATCAAAAGCTCTTTAAATATGGATTCGCTGGGCCTATGGCCATTTTTTAGATCAGGTAAACAGTTTAGGCACCAGAGGCCACAACCGGCGGGGCGTTTTACCCCGGCTTCGCCCCTTTCGTCTTGCCCCAAGACGAAAGGGACGTTTTACCCCCATTGCGTGCTTTCGATGAGAAGTGAGCCAAACCCAAAAATGAGCATGAACCCATAAATGAGCAATAGACCTTTTCATACATCAGATTCTGACCTTTTAGTTGGCTTGAATTATCTGGAAGAAAAGTGTTGAGAGAAAGAATGCTCCTGATCCATTTCAGCACTTATGATAAAAACGCTCCAAAAATGGAGTTTTACTTATATCTCTGGAAAGCACCGCAGAAATGATAAATTATGTCGCCTTCTATGAGTTCACTGACCATATGTTGCATGTTTTGTAAAGCATAACAGTTTTTCCCCTAACAATTTAGATTTCGAGAACTTTGGGAGGGGCGTTTTACCCCGGTGGGGCGTCTTGCCCCATCTTACCCTACCTAAACTTAAATAAACTTACGGTAACTCACTTCTTCCAAATAGCTGCTTACTATCATGCGCGTGCAGGTGTCTGGCAATTCGCGATTTCGCAACAACAAAAAATGTCAGCTGGGGCATTCCAGGACAGATCGACCAAAAAATCTAGAAATAACACCCTATATCTCAGATTTCGATAAAACTATGTCTTGGGGGTAATCTGGACCGTAGATTCCCGCTGTAAAATTTTCAGCCTGGTCCTTCAAACAGTTTTGGAGTTACAACATCGGGCAACTTTCCAATATCGTGGAAAACAAAGTTTTCAGCGGACAATATCTCCCATCTAAATCATGCGAACCATACAAACCTATACTTGTATATCATCAGAATCATCATGAACCATATATTAATATGCCATAATCATTTTTTTCAGATTTTTGTGGTGGAATTTTAACACGTGATCTGAGGTAAAATTACGTGATTTTATAATGTGGTCATTTCAATTAGGATTGTTTTCCATGCCAGAATCGACTTCGATAAATAAGCCTGCAATGGTAAAAAATTGAGATGAGTTTTTTATCTAAATATATTATTTATAGTTTTGTATTAGGAAGAATAATGGTCACCAGGACAATCTTGGTAACAACTTTTCACGGAATTGTGCTGGAGACACCAATTCAACGGCATTATATGCTCATCTCGTCGACCTGCTTCCAATGGTATATAACATGAGCACTGCAGTCGCCCTGTGACCTCAAGGTCACGTGGTCACGTGGTCGTCCGGTGCAGTCCACGTCAGATCGACCAAGCCATAACATCCTACTTCTTATATTTCTACGAAATTTTTCGGGGCTTATCTGGGCCGAAGATTCACGCTGTGAAATTTTCAGCTTCGTCTGTCGAATGGTTTTCGAGTTATAGCCTCAGACATCTTTTCGATGTCGCGCAAAGCTCTAATTTCCAGCGGGCGATATATCTCGTATACATAATTTGAATTATATAAATATATATATCATAAGAATCGCCATTCACCACAAATTATTTATTGTTTTTTACTTCTTCTTTTATTTTGACATATGGCCCAAAGTCAGGTCACATGATTTCGTAATGTTTTCAGTTAAAATACGTGATTTGTTTGTGTTGGAATAGGAAGGTGCAGGCCCTTCGAATCACGTGTCACCTATTCCACTCCGTGATCAAGATCACGTGATTACATAATTGATTATCTTGCCGATAGAGGCGTCTGTGGATCCTCAAGACACCACATTTTATCATCCTTATTTGCAGACCGAGAATGCTATAAAATTAGCTAAAAGTGTCTTCTAGATATTTTTTTCTTCCAGTTTGCCAACTAAAAATAATATTTTCAACAAACCAGCTATTACATAATCAAGCCAGGTCATTTGGGAAATCAACCTCAGGTCACGTGACCTTGAGGTAATGGAGCAACATTTCATGTTATGCACCATTGAATGCAGCTCGATGAGGCAAATATAATTATGTTGAGTTAAGCTCTCTAGCACAATTGTGTGCAAAGTTATTACCACAGACCATGATATGATGATGGTGACATGATGATGGTAACCATGATATTTATGAATACAAAAAAAATACACAAAAATACTGAAAACATTATCTCAATTTTTTCCCCATCGAAGCCTTATGTATCAAAGTCCATTCTGGCATGAAAAAATGGTCACCTTATAAATCCACGTGATCAGTCCTGAAATCACATGCTAAAATTCCAAAATTTCGAATTGTCAAAAAAGGATTAGATCATATTAATCTATAGTTTCAGACGATTCTGATGATATATGACTCGCAATGTTAAGATGGGAGATATCGTCCTTCGAAAATTGAAGTTTTGCATAACACTACAAAGTTACCGAGGCTGAAACTCGAAAACCATTTGACGGACGAAGCTGACAATTTCACAGCGAGAATCTACGGCCCAGATAACCCCCGACACGTAGTTGTATCGAAGTCTGAGGTGTAGAGTGTTATGGCTTGGTCGATCTGTCATGGAATGTCCCAGCTGTCAAACGTTAGCTAACACGCGGACCTTGGTATTTAGCCGTCGGGAAATATAGGACAGTTTTCTCCGATTAGTGGAAGAAGGAATTCAAAGTGTATTTTACTGTTAGGAAGGCATGCTATGCTGATACAGTAATTGGTTAACTGGTTGTAGCAGTTACATTTTTACTCCCTTGATCTGATCTCTTCTTGAATTCCATACCTACCCACTTTCTTGTCAAAATTTCAGCGTAGAGAAGAAGAAAAATGTGATTAAATTCTTAGGGTTACAACCAGCTTTAACCCTCGTAATTTTGTGAATGTTATGTACCCGTGTTGGTATACAAATACGTACCTGGTGATCGAATCTAAAACCCTCCCCGGACACCGGTGACCACCCTGCCTGCCTCAATTCCCTTCACGTCCAATGTATTTGAAGCGATTTAACTCGATTGAAGCCAGTTTCAATTGCATTCAGTACCAATTTCTGCGCCCATCCTCGCCACACCTCAAACTCACTCACCGAACTCCCTGAATCGCCCACACCGCGACTTGCTGGAGGCCATTTTATGACTCATTCTAACCATACAGCCCGACTTGGCCATTAAATCGACGGTTACGGGCGCGATGGATTCAAAGGATCATTAGACAGCAAACCAGACCGTGTCTGACACTGAGTGTTGATGCAGAGACATGGTCGGGCCGTGACGGAATCTGTGAGCTAGGCGCTGACGTGAGCGCTCATACTTTGACTTCAAATCCAGACGATGACGAGTGCAGACGAGCACCCAAGTTTAACGGTTATTCTCAGCCGCGATTTCTGGCAGATATGCGTGCATTGCATGATCAAACGTTCTTTAAATTGATGTTTTTGGAACACACGTTCAGCAACTTTACGTGGACAGGATGCACCCTTCGGAATCCTCTCCACAATTCCATCTGACCCAAACCTCGCACAGCACTTGATTTGTTTGGTAGACTGTTGTAACAGATTTCATCTCCAATTTCGACCCCAAGGCAGTGCGATCGAGCACTGCCGGTCGCTAGTTTATAAGAAAATCTAAGCAACCTTTACTTAGCAAACTTTTTCATCAGTGTTTTATGCACAAGGAAGCGAAATCTCCTGACTTCCGCCGTACTACCATACCAATCGGTGCTCCCATGAGCCCAAACTATCATCATCATCATCATCATAATTTGCCCCAACAACTTTGTTCCGTCCGTTCTGGTCCAGCCAGTGTACCGGCCACGGTGGCAGGTAACGGGCTGGCGGCGATTCCACCGGCCACCGACCACCGACCACCGCCCGGCTGTCGCCGGCTGCCACCGCTCTCAGCGGGCAGCGCCGGTCCATCGGCTCGGCCATCTGCCGCCTGTGCCCGTTCGTGGCGCATGTGCGACACATGCTTGCGCGCGCTCACTGCCGCCTGACAACGATGCTGGACAGCGGTGAAAAAATGACGAAAACTTGTTTTCTATAACCAATACTGTTTACAATTCACTTTGTAAAGGGTAGCTAAATAAAGGCACTTATTTATCGGGAGCTTCCAAGGACCGCCTGCCCGTGTATTTATGCGAAATTAATGCCGGTTTTAATATCACGAATTGAAAAGGTCTCCTCCTCACGAACCACGTTTTTGTTATTTGTTCACCACCGCGGCCGCCCAACGCGGAGAGAAGTCGGCAGCAGACGGCGCACAAACCGTCGCACTCTAGGAAGACAGTCGAGATCTGTTTCTCAGTGACAGATCTGTTTCTCAGTGGCAGATATGTTTCGGTGCCGACAGCCTGATCCGTGACTGGTACTGATGAGGGTGATTTGCGTCGCTATGATCATCGTAAAACGCTATGATCATCGTAAGATAGGACGGGCCGGGTACGGCTAGACTGAAGACATGGTGGCACCAGGGGCGAATCCAGAAAATATTCAAGGGGAGGGGGGTCATCAATTGCAGTGGTGCCCCTACCTATACCCAAATATGGAAACTCAACGGATTTGGTCCACTATATTTTGAGGGTATTATTTCAGTTTTTTAAATTGATAACGTTGGCTATAGGTATTTGCAATATAAGTCGTACCCTTTCTAAGTCGTACCTTTTCTATTTAAAGAGCCGCGGATGGTGCTAAAATATATTATTTGCACAGTCAAGGGCGGTCCCAGACGGCTGATGAAGAATTGACCAAGAGGGAAGTCCAGGTTCGTGACCGGGGGGGGGGGGGGGGGGATGGAAGCCGCTTTTTACGAGCAGTAGATCTTATGCATGCGATAAACTATTATTGCGTCACGAAGCGGCGCCAAAATGTGAAGTTTTGACTTTTGAGCGGGTTGGAGAACTAATTTTTGTGATTGGAACCAGCATGCAGGGTCAAAACGAGGAAATATGTCTGGATCAAAAGGTGGTGTCAAAAGACATGTTGCCCTCCCCCCCCCCCCCCCCCCCACCCCCCATTTAACCCGGCATTGACTGTGGTCCTCAGCCGAACGCCATTGACTGGGAGAGGGGGGGGGCGTTGAACGCCCACCCCCTGGTTATCTTCCGAACCAATGATCGCAGCGAGACGCACAAGGCGGAATTCGAAAGCTCTCAATGCGTTGAAGCTATAGCATTCTCAAAAATTTCAAAGTGAGGTCAAATGTCAGGTCACGGTCAGGTAAAAGGTCAAAATCGACGTATTTTAGTTTATGGATCATGCTTTCCAGCAAAAGTAATCGATTACGACCATGATCACCCAAAGTGCTGCGAAAGGTATTATACACATCCCGCATGGACTAAAGTGAGATTGTTGGCAAAGGTCAAGGTCAGGTCACAGACATTCACTATGCGCAAAATATCTACGAAAGTCATGCAACACATGTTTTATGGGTTATTTGCCACGTACAATTCGATAGTGATAGTCATTTTACCAACTTAATTCATGTACGTGAAGTTATTGTCAAGTTCAGTTCAAGTTCAGGTCACTTAAGGTCAAAGTTTGAAATGGATAAATATAAATAAATAAGGCATGTTTATGGACCAGTTTTCTCTCAGGAATACAGTGCTGACATTCATTTGTCTGTACCTGGTCAATAGAAGCCAAAAAAACGCAATTTCAAAATATGACGTCATGACTTACCCATACTTTAGATGTCATAAGTTAGTCAAAAATGGAGATATCTGTTTTAAATTTGGTATAGTAGTTGCCTAGGTATAGTTCTCCGACATATCTTCCGGTTTTTTGAATGTTTGAGAAAAGTTTGATTTTGTGATAATTTTCCCCATTTTTTAAAAGTTTTTTTGGTCAAAAACGAAAATTTAAAAGATCAGAGATATCTGATTTAGCCCTTATGATTTTCTATCTTTTGGCGTTTTTCGATTGCATTTTACTTCAAATGTGGCATTTGTACGGCCTGGCAAAGTTTCGCTGATTTTGGTGTAAAACTCGTGTGTAGTGACGTCACTAAATTCGCAAAAACTCTAGAAAAAAAAATCGACGAGATTTTCTCATTTTTTCACAAAAGACGTACCCAGGATTTATAAGAAGGTAACCGAAATTTTCCTTTGGGGAGCGCTATTAGTTGTTCAGCTATTGCGAAAATGCATCAGGGGGGCGTTAACCCCCCCATTCAATGGCGGGTTAAGGCAAAGATGGAGCCATGGCCCCCTCTTCCCCCCCCCCCCCCCCCTGCGGCCGCCAGTGTGTACAGTCTATATTGGACCCTTTTGTACAGGAAAAGAACACTGATTGATTTGCGCCGCTTTTTGCTTTATTTTGTTTTTGTCTGGATAACTAGGCCCTAACAAATAGAAAGGTTCTATAATCTATATGTATCAGCCCAAGGGGGCCCTCAGGGACCCTCGAGTCCGATATGTTGTTGCCTCTGGTATAAAGGCACGTTGGTGCCCCTTCATAGCTTAACCCTGCGGGGGGGCAGATTCTGCCCCCCCCCGGTAGTTCTTCACTTGCCGCTACTAAACCGTTAGGTTTAGAAGCGGGTTTTCCTGATAACGAAGTTTCGTCCTGAAACTTTGTGACTTTTCCCAAAATTGAATGGCGCGTGTTGTGTCAAAATTTTGAAAAAATCGGTCCAGCAGAGGCGGTTCCAAGCTCCTGTTTTGGGGAGGGTGTTACGAATGCGGTTTTGCGGCGCATACTTCCTTCGTGGTTTGCAGTGCAATAAATGCGTCAGAAACAATTCCAATGCAATATGCATCATAGATATTGGGATTGTACATATTTGGGGGGCAGAGGCGCACTCAGGATAAAATATGGGAGGCGATACCCACCCTCAAATTAGGTCCAACTTCAAATTAGTAAGATGATAAAAGCGTTACGCGCATGATGCCCCTCGTGTTTTTTTTTCCTGGATCCGCCTATGCGCAATATATCAAATTTAACAAATTACAGCATATAATGCCCACATGTGACGTTCATGACGTTACAAACAATCACGAACAGCACATATATTTTTCTTGAGAAAAACCCCCCATTTTACATTCCCTGAATACGCCTATGATTTTTATTTTGTTTTTTGTCTTTTGATATATTAAAGACCAGTACATTTGAAAGTCAAAAACGTTTGGGGCATGAAAATCGGTCGAGCCACATGGCTGCAATGACCTTTAAAAAACACCAAAATTTTCGGATTTTTTGCCCCCTGGCCCCTAATTTTTTAACAAAACAAACATTTCGGGGTTCAAAAAGAGAGATCTTGTCATGACGCATCGAATGGCGCTTTCCCCTCTAAATCGATCGAGCGGGTCTCGAGATCTCGGGGGGGGGGGCAGAATCTTTTTTCTCTGAAATCTGAAAGAGGCAGATTTGTTTGCTTTATTTTGGTGGTGCTCCGGCGCGGTGGTGCCCCCATGGCCCAAGAGGGGGGGGGGGTCATGACCCCCCCCCCCCACCCCGGATCCGCCACTGTGGTGGCATGACTGGAGAGGTCAGGACAGCTGTGTGACAGTGGGATGGTTGGAGAAGTCAGGATAACTGGGTTAGATGTGATTACCGAGCGGGCGCGAAGCGCCCGTGAGGTTCCTCGTCAACATACTAGACACATTTACATTTGACCCGGCCCGAACCGGCCCGACCCGGCCATACATACGCTTTTCGGAAGCTAATAACTTTGCAACCACTGCTCCGATTGAGATCGGGTTTTCACCATTGGATAGGACCATCAAATCAATTTTGATTTTGGTATGGTGGGTTCTGATAGGGATGGTACCACAGCGCGTGTCACACGCAAACGTCGAAATGAACACAAATCATTCTTGATAAAAAATGGCATTATTATCCCGCGAGTCACTGTGGAGGGGGGGGGGGCTTTTTAGCCTCCCCCTTAGGAATATTGGGAATATCTCAACAACTAATCCAGATATCGACGCTAAACTTCCATTGCCTTTCCGGGCATCATTTTACACTTTTTGAGCAAAAATGAAGCAATTTCGTCAGAATTTTTTTCTTCGAGATATAGTGAATTTAGTGACGTCACTGAACACGATTTTGACACAAAAATCAGCTAAACTTTGTCAAACCGTACAAATGCCACATTTGAAGCAAAATGCAATCGAAAAACGCTTAAAGGTAGCAAGGGCTACAAACCAGCTATCTCGAAATTTCTAGAATTTTGGTTTTTGACCCATTTTTTTTAACTTTAAAAAAAATGCCCACAAAATCAAGTTTTTCAAAGATATAGAAAAAGCGGAATATATGTCAGATAACGACATATGAGCAACTGCCATACCAAATTTCAAAATGATATCATCTTTTTTGACTGACATGGCATATAAAGTATGGGTAAATCATGACTTTTTTGTCATATTTTGAAGTTGCGTTTCTTTGCTTTTATTGACCAGATACAGACAAATAAATTCCAGCACTGTATTTTTTAGATAAAACTGATATAGAAACATGCTTTTTCATTTCGATTTATCAATTTCAAATTTAGACCTTCAGTGACCTGACCTGAACTTGACCTGAACTTGAGACTAACTTCACGTAAATGAAGTCAGGTGGTAACATGACTATCACTATCGAAATCTACGCGTAAAAGCATCCATAAAACATGTGCTGCATGGCTTTCGTAGATATTTTGTGTGTAGTGACCTTTTGTGACCTGACCTTGACCTTGATCTTTTCCAACAATCTCACTTTAGCTCATGTGGGATATGGCATACTTTTGACAGCACTTTGGGTGATCATAGGCGCAATCGATGGCCATGGATAGCAAGTATTGTCCATAAACTCAAATACCTCGATTTTGACGTTTGACTTGACCATGACCTGACATGTGACCTTAATTTGACTTTTGTTTAAGTGTGCGTTAGGTTTATCTCATTGAGCGCCTTCGAATACCGCCTTGCGCGTCCCGCTGCGATCATTGGTTCTGAAGATACCAGGGGGGGGGCTACCCCCCCCCCCCCCCAGTGAGTTGTGTTACAGAATATACCCCAGTGATTGCCGGGCTAATCTAAGCATTAATTTATACGCTGAAGCATGCAGCGCTTAGGACGTACTCCCTTTTGGCGAATTCTAGAAAGGGGATTATGAACAATGTAATAAAAACTTATTTTTTATGTTGGCATGCATGGAGGCCTGGCAATTTGTATAGAGGACTAAAAGGAATAAAAGGACTATGTGTTACTACCACGTGTGCTCCCGTACCGTTTCATATTTCAAACCTGTTTTAGCTTTACCAGAGCGCGCCCGCTCGGTCATCGCCCAAAACACGTTTTACTGGTAATTATTGTTGTCCAGTCCAGCACATTGCTGTTCTTAGATAGTAGAATTCTCCAAGACAGAAAGTGAGAGGTGGCTAAAGAAACCAAATGTCATCCGTGTGTCAGGTTTTGCCAGGAATGACCCTTTAAGACAAATCACAGTCGAAATGGCACGGTTAAATGATTCTTCCCATTTGGAGCCCAAATTTTACGCTTCCCTATTTCTACGGTGTTTCAAAAAACATGTAGATGTTCACATGCACTCACATGCGCTCGTTTCAGTTCGGGCATGTTCACTTACGCTTAACTGGTAGATCGAAGAGGACGGGGGGCTACATTATTATTCACCTCACGGCAATGCAGTCACCCAATCAACACCTGGTGCCTTGTCTGCGGTCAATTAAGCTCTTCATCAGCTCTGCCACCATGTTTGGACGGGTCCTCAAACGAGACACTACTATCTATGACTCATCCTCTGGCGATGTTTTGCAGTGGTTATGTTTGAGATCGATCTTCAGGTGTCATTTCGTTCCGTTGGCTTTACACTGGGTTTTGTATTATTATACACGCACATGTTGCAGATGAGTGATTCGGCTCATCAGTTTCTGACTTAGTCTAACATTAAGTTGATGTGGGCCCGATATAATTGAGTCCCAATTCCCATGTCACAGCTTCAGAAACTATCCGGCAGTTAAAGGGATCATAAAGGGATTAAAGGGATCTTCGACACATATTAAAGGGATATTGCCACCTCGCAGGCCAATATGGAGTTTTTGGTGTGTATCGGTAGATTAAGCGTGTCCGATTTCACCTGCAAAATCTGGTTCCCGAAACTCCCCCAATTAGGTCAAAAAATACATTTGCACCACTCATGATTGGCACACATTCGTAAAATTGGAGTCGCCTCATCATTATTTAGAATCACTTCTTTGCGGACTATGATTTGCTTTTGAATATTGCAAACTCAACATCACCATGCCGTCAGTGCACTTTAAAATTAAAATGCGTATACAGTTAATTATGTTTTCAACAACCATAGCCTCTTTCATAATAAAACATGAATAAAACAGCAAGAATGGCTATGGCTCGACTTTGGGGCAGTAGGAGATTTGTGACCAATACCTTATAACACAGATAGACTTCTTAAGGCCAAGTCTCTGCGAATTCGGACGCTTCGGCTTTGGGCGGGCGCCAATTTCACAGCCAAACTGGATGAGAGCGGCCATCATGAATCTAGTACTGAGCACAGCTGGGACCAACGTTTTGGAGTCAGAAATAAATACAAAATAAATTGCCGATACCCTGCTTTAGGTGCTGCAGGAGCAAGTTTGAGCTTGAGCATACACGATTGTTGATCCCCACCAATTATTTAAGTTGCTTTTTGGAAATCCTCCGGAGGTGGCAATATCCCTTTAAAGGGACTGTCCCACCTTCCCAAAAGTTGTCAAATGTACGCCGCTTGTGGTGCACAATATGAAGTAATTGCTGCGAACACGATTATGACATTGCTTTCTCGCAAACAATGCTCAATTTAATAAAAAGTTGAGTTTTAATATTTGGGTTGATGACGTCATATTGAACTCTAGAGAGCTACACAGAAATAATTTACGCTGCCAAAGTATGGGCACAATTATTTCGAGACAATTCTGGTGCTTTGAATACAAAACAAACCAACTACCAAACCATTGATACGTAGAAAATATATCCAAGGTTCACCTTAAAACAAGTCAACTATCATTACCAGTTGGGTAAAGAGAGACGACGCTGTCGGTTTAGAGGCCCTATTCAAATACACATGGGCCTATTTCTTTACAGATGTCAAAATCAAACTCGAATATCTTTTTGATTAGATAATTGTGGTTGTTTTAACTGCTACCATACTTAATTGCAATGCCAAACCCTCAAAATGGCTATCTCAACTCAAATATAATGTTAAGGTGGGATAGTCCCTTTAAAGGGAATGTTTCACCTTTCTGAAAGTTGTCAAATATACGCTGGTTGTAGTCAAAAATATGAAATAGGTGCTGGTGAAAACGATGGTGATATTTTTGTATTTCGAAAAGTCACTTAACTCTATACAAATTAAGTTTTTAAATGTGGGATGATAACGTTATTATTGAGCTATAGACCGCCGCTGATTGGCTGACAAAGTGGGATTGGCTGAAAAAGTCGCTGTCAGCTAATCAGCGGCGGCACTAGCCTAGACCCCATTTTGCAAACTATAAATTGAATTGCTTAAAAACGGCTAAGTTTTGGGGAAAATGACCTTAGTATTTTTAACATTTCAATAACGCCAAAGATAATGGCTATATCAGTTCAAACCCAATACGAAGGTGAAACATTGCCTTTAAAGAACATTGCATCGGTTTACATCGGTGATATGTTTCCTTAATGACCTACATTTATTATCTTTCCCTAAATGTACTATCACACCTAGTTTGTAGGTACAGTGTTTTCAGAGTTGTTTAGTACTTAGTAGAATATTTCAATAATTGGGTATTAAAACCCGCGCACTGCAGGGTGGGGGGTTGATTTCCGTCCCCGTCCCCCCCCCCCCAGGTTTTTAAAAGATAGCAAAAAAACGGCGGCGCGCAGCGCCGCCGGGTTTTGGTACACCTGTTAGGACATCAATTGCGCACACTTTGAAGAAGAAAAAATATCCTCTGGTCATCTAAGGTCAGGTCACCAGACCAGGTCAAGTGACCCCACCTCCAAAAATGTTTGCAGTTGTGCCAAAGCCAGAGTTTTTCACCGATCAGTTTGAAACTTACAGGAAGTCATGAGGGTATAAGTACTTACAATTCGTTTATCTTGGATTTTGTTTTATATTGGTGACTTAAGGTCAGGTCAATTTCGTAACCTCCCCATAAAAAGTCAATGGGGAAATATACAAATGCTTCCTATTTCAAGAATATGCATGATATTAGTCCAATTACTTCTGGATGATGTTATTATAGGATATTCTTGATGATTCAAGTGTATTTTTTGTTCAGTGACCCCTATTGGGTCATTTGAGGTCATGCGAGGTCACCATCACTTTTTTTGTCAATAACTCCCGACATAATGAAGTTAGAGAAGTAAAACATACATCAATGTGTTTGTCTCGCCGAGACACGTCTTCTCATATGCAACATGCCCTACTTGGGTCACCACTTGACCTTGACCTGAGGTAAAATTGTTAAGTTGACTTAACAAGGTCACCATATATATCATGCGAAGTGCCTTGACAAGATAAACACAATGGCGTAAATAGTTTTCCGTTATCTTTATTAAGTAAAAAGTTAATATCAAAACACGATTTAGCAAAAAAAAAAGATTTTTTTTCCTTTTTGACCTCTGGACTCTGGAGCCTCAGATATTGACCTGAGATCAAATCTAAGGACACCTTAACGATTGCAAATTTCACTGGCTGGCGTTTGCTTTTTCCGTTTGTTTCTAACTAGCATCGTTTCTGATATATATGGGAATTTCTGGAGCGATGTCCAAAACAGGAAAAAAAACTGGAAAACTTGACCTTTGATGACCTCTGGTGACCTCAATTTTGACCTGACCTAAAAGAACACTGAAATACTTTCGATAGAACATGTATGGAGCTATCAAATGCCTTTTTCCGCTTCTCGCTACGTAGCGTAGTTTTCGAGATCTCAGGGGGGGGGGGGCGGAAATCAACCCCCCTGCAGTTCGTGTTCGGCGCAAAGCCCCTGCAGTGCGCGGGTTAACTTCTTGTCGGACTGAAGAAAACAAAGGGCATGGAAACACTTAGGTAAACATCCACAGAGGCAAGTTGTTGATCTCTTTTAATGTGGAACACTTTATTAATTGGAACACATTCCATTTGAGAGCTGTTATCACAATACTATCTGGACCATATGTCATTCATCCCTCTGTGCCCTGTTTGGTTAGCCACCCAGTGTGTTTTAATTTAACCGTCGCGTCCTCGGCAGACTGCCTCGAGCCGGGTGACGTCACCAGAGCACCGGACGACACGCCTGCGGCATTGGTCTACTGTAAACACCAGCTGTATGATATAATAAACAGCGAACCTTGATAAACATCGCCCACGTCAGATGGGTAGGCTCCTTCGAATGTGATCCGTCACGCCGCATAAGCAGGGTGGATTTTTTGGTGGACATGTCAGGGGCGTGGGTGGAGTGTTGAAGACCGGAAGGAAGGTATCTGCTATCAGCTTACGAAGTGCTCAGAGTCCAGAGATAGAGTCCAGAGATAGCTGGTGATTGAACCGGCCAATCGCAATGAAGTGTGTTCAGCTTTTGTGACACGTATTCCGAAAACACTCGTCAGGTCAAGGGACAAGGAATATGACGCACTTCCGTGGAGTTATATCAAAGAGGAGAGCGATTTCATGATGAGGGCGATTTCCGGAGGAAGTCATGCTTAAGTAGGAAACTGTTTGTTTTCTGATCCATGAGGCAAAGTATGAAGCCTTGTGGTTTGCATGTCGACATAATATCCACGTCACATAATAAGGAAATCGTGACGGTCCTGTGGTGTGCTGCATTTGTATGTGCTTGTCTAAATCAGCTAAAATAACATACAGGTAGACGCATAGGTGTCGATTTATATACTTTTGGGATTCGCCCCCCCCCCCCCAATGTTTTTGGCCGCTGGCGGATCCAAGAGGGGCAAGAAGCCAAGCCTCCCAAACCGCCTGCAAAGGGCAACAATTTGACACTTTCTTATTTCAAAAGGAAGTCTACGCAGCTTTTACTAAGAAAAGTGTGTTTAAGATCACCTCTTTATGTATGAAGATGCGAAATCCGGTGAATTTGTAACATATTTGCAATGTTTGATTTTTGGGGCACTTTTCCGAAGAAATAGTTGTTTTAATTGATTTCTTTTAAATGCTTTTTTAGGGATGAAAAAACAAAGTTTCCACAAACCGGGAATCTATTTTGTAGCCCTTGCCAGTTGCTATTTTCCGACGTTTTTATAGTGTTGCATTTTGCTCAAAATATAGACTTTGTATGATCTCTTAAAGTTTAGCTGATTTTTTCTTCGCCAGACTCGTGTGTAGTGACGTCGCTGAATTCGTTATATCTCGATTTTGTCGGCAAAATTGCTTCATTTATGAACAGAAGACGTAAAATTGGTGTAGGAGAAGGTACCCACAGTTTCACGTTGATATCGCTATTGGTTTTTGAGCTATTGCGAAAATTCGTCAGGGGGAGATATTTTCCCCCTCCCCCCCCCCCCCCCCAGTCAATGGCAGGTTAACTTTGCCGTTTTACCAAGTAAGGGTAAGGACTCGGACCTTCTGGCGGATGCAGACCGGCCCAAAACGTTGGTTTGAGGGGCTGTCCGACAGAATTCCAAAACTCATTAGATTTCGTCGGTGTTTGCATTATGAATTGATCGCAAATAATGTCCTTTGTACAAGTTGCCTAGAATGTCTTTACAATGTGTGCATTTTTTGCCGATTTTGGTGGTTTCAGTAAAGCTATGGCGCTGATAGGCTCCCCTTGGATCCGTCCCTGTTCGGCCACTGGCGGATCCAGGAGGGGGCATCAGAGGCAAATCCCCCCCCCAGGAATCTGGGGGGCGGGGGGGGGGGGCATTCAATACAAGTATCCCCCGCGCGTTCCCAATTTATCGTAAATCGTAAAAGTTGCCTTTGCAGCAGTTAAAATCCAGCTATCCACAGTCAACAACCGGACAATTTCGCGCCGCTTCGCGGTATGACACAACTTTCGCAATTCCTTATACAAATTTGGAAAATTGGCAAATGAATTCCATTAAGTGTCTGGCAGAGGCTCTCCTTGGCGGTAATTTCTGGCACTGGCGAATCCAAGGGGGGGGGGGGGGCATCAGGGGCAAATCCCCCCCCCCCCACACACACACACAGGAATCTGGAAGGGCATTCAATACAAGTATGCCCCCCCCCCCGCGCGTTCCCTGCACTGAAAGTGAAAACCAATGATTTTAGTAGAAAACTTCATAAAAACGAAGTTTTGTTATCGAGTGATTTAATTTGAAGTTTGTATGTATCCCTTGCTTTCAATCCTAGACAAAACAGCGCACCTGGTGCAATTCAAGCAGCTCCGGTGACACTTAGCCCGCGCTCCGCTGGGGGGGGGGAGAATCTGTCCCCTCCCGGATTTTCTCAATAGCTTGAAAACTATGATAGATATTAACGTCAAACTGTGTGTGTTTGAACAATCGTAGAAAATAGAGTTTTGAAGCAAATTGCAAAACAAAACGTTAAGAGAAATGAAATGATATCTTCAAAATGGCTATCTCGGAATCGAGAAAGTTTGTGTTTTTGCCCCCCAAAATAAAAACCAAATGATTTTTTTTCGGGAAAAAAATCCACAAAATCAATTTTTGTTAATTTGAAAAGTGAATTTCTTAAGCTCGAATGCCAAAATAAGGTGACCGACCCAAATCCGCAGAGGAAAAAAATGGGGGTGCCTTTTAGCCATAAACAGATGCCCTCCCCACGGAGCGAGGCTGGATCCGCCAGTGTGTTTGCCCCCCCCCCCTCCCAACCGTTTTGACAAATCGACACCGCTGGGTAAACGTTTAAATTTACATGACAAATATGTGTAAGCCAAAGAACCTATATTTGAATATGCTTTTGTGACATCACGGATCGGTCAAGTCTTTGCACACCGCACTGTACAGATCACCCTATTCAGGTCCCCAAACCGCCCCCCGCGTGGCCACGAAGTCATGACATGAACTTCCAACCACGGAGACGGACACATACGCTACATCAACACTGGCCATGCACAGTGCACAGTGCACTGTGCGCACGATCTGGTAATTTGTTCCGTGCAAGAGCGCAGACGTGGGGCACGCGCGTTCGCGGGTGATGGGGCTCGAGACAGACGAATATGACTCATGGTTCAAGGACTGGCCGTTTGACCCCTGCCCTCGCCTCTCGTGGTGCTGTTAACGAGTCGTACGTCACCCGCGTCTCGTACCATTACCCGATCCCCCCACTAGACTACGAAGGGTAGTCAGCGTGACGCTGGCAATGAGCCAAGCGATATTAGGGCGTGCTATGCTTCCTCTCCCAACCAACAGACACCGTGACATTGGCACTGCTCCAGGCCGTACGGCCCTGGCCAATAGACATTGGAGCGGGACGCTTCCTCCCCTGTTTGCCCTTCACCCTCGCCCTCTCCTGGTCTTTAACTTTCCCCGCCCGCACCCTTCTGTCCCCTCCCCGCGAGGCAACCCTATTTCGGAATCCCCTGTCCCCGGTCCCAATTGTCAATAGTTCGGTCCCGTGCTGGGCTGCGTTGCGCCCAAATGTGTGGACTGATATACCAATGGAACCCAACGCACGCATAGGGAGCCAGGGAGGGGTTTAAATTGCGAAAACCGGGCATTTAGGCATGGTGGGTTCATGCAAACGGCACTACTGCATGCTGGGAGGTTTGGTAATATTGAATGGTACACTAGCGATTCCACATGGTCGTTTGGACACAAGAGGTAAACATTCCGGGCAAGCTTGTTTTCGACAATTTTCGTTCGTTTTGGCGTTGCTTGGTTGATTACGCTTTTAAAAGCTCAAACAATATTGTGGATGAAAATAATTTTCCATCTACGCTCACAACTTAAACGGTGATTCAAGATACGGATTGATATCTTCTGTTGCCATTTGGGGGAATACTTCAGGGCGAGGTGAAGGAATTTTCGATGTTCAATATTATATCTTTCAAAATATTGCGCGTTGACCCCTGGGTCATTACTCTTACTTCTGGAACTTTTACTTTACGTCTTACTTAACTGGAATGCTGCTTTTTCTGCTTCATTTACTTTCGAGAGAAAAAATAAAAGGAGCAAAGCACCTAGACATTTTCAGAGTGAAGAATATTCGCATCCTGCAGAAGAAAAAAAACACGCACCTGCATTACGGTTGGAAATAAATGCGTTTGCTTGGACAGCAATTTATAATTTCAAACAAACCTTTGTCGAAAACCTACCGACGCTAAGATATTGTCTTTACGTTTGAGATTAAATTACGACATCTCCTGAAGTTGTATAGTTATATGAATACAAAAATCCCACTCTGTGACAAAATAAATAAGAAAAACAAAACATGTTATCCTATGTTCGTCAGCAGAACACCTTCACTTCACAGCATCATATGACCTATGTATAACATATGTACAACTTCCACTCTGAAATCAAACTGCATTATTCGCGACCCCAGGACGGCTCGTGATCGCCCTGCGCTGAGCAACCAGACAACTATTCAGCGCCGCATGTGTGCATACCCGCTCCTGCCCCCGGCCCCAGTCCCAGGCCCCAGCAGCAGGGCAGCAGCAGTGCGGCGGCGGCGGCGGCGGCGGCGGCGCGCCATGCGAGGGCAACACGCCCACACACGCGTCACCTAAGTGACCAATGGTAGCGACCAGCGGTGACTCAGCATAGAGAAGGGCGCGTCACCGAAGTGACCAATGGTAGCGACTAGCGGTGACTCAGCATAGAGAAGGGCGCGTCACCGAAGTGTCCAATGGTAGCGACTAGCGGTGACTCAGCATAGAGAAGGGCGCGTCACCGAAGTGACCAATGGTAGCGACCAGCGGTGACTCAGCATAGAGAAGGGCGCGTCACCGAAGTGTCCAATGGTAGCGACTAGCGGTGACTCAGCATAGAGAAGGGCGCGTCACCGAAGTGACCAATGGTAGCGACCAGCGGTGACTCAGCATAGAGAAGGGCGCGTCACCGAAGTGACCAATGGTAGCGACCAGCGGTGACTCAGCATAGAGAAGGGCGCGTCACCGAAGTGACCAATGGTAGCGACTAGCGGTGACTCATCATAGAGAAGGGCGCGTCACCGAAGTGACCAATGGTAGCGACTAGCGGTGACTCAGCATAGAGAAGGGCGCGTCACCGAAGTGACCAATGGTAGCGACTAGCAGTGACTCAGCATAGAGAAGGGCGCGTCACCGAAGTGACCAATGGTAGCGACTAGCGGTGACTCAGCATAGAGAAGGGCGCGTCACCTAAGTGACCAATGGTAGCGACCAGCGGTGACTCAGCATAGAGAAGGACGCGTCACCGAAGTGACCAATGGTAGCGACCAGCGGTGACTCAGCATAGAGAAGGGCGCGTCACCGAAGTGACCAATGGTAGCGACTAGCGGTGACTCAGCATAGAGAAGGGCGCGTCACCGAAGTGACCAATGGTAGCGACTAGCGGTGACTCAGCATAGAGAAGGGCGCGTCACCGAAGTGACCAATGGTAGCGACTAGCGGTGACTCAGCATAGAGAAGGGCGCGTCACCGAAGTGACCAATGGTAGCGACCAGCGGTGACTCAGCATAGAGAAGGACGCGTCACCGAAGTGACCAATGGTAGCGACTATAGCGGTGACTCAGCATAGAGAAGGGCCTCGCTGCCGCCGCTGCTGCCGCCGCCGCTACCTCCGCACCGAAAATATGTCGTGTCGTCTTGTGCAGAGAGGAGCTCAACATTCCAACGGTAGTACCCACTAAGAAAGGGCCCAGGTTTTTTGTGGGGTAGGGTTTGGAGTGAGGGTTTACCTACTGGACTCAAGATAAAAATTGCCTGTGCTTAGAAATACAAAACTTGGCTAATCATTATACGATTAGGATGTTGACAATAGTTCTTAAAATCTGCAGATTGGAAGTCATAGTATTTACGTTAAATATATGTATCGATGCTTCATGACATCTCGGGGGGCTCACCTAAAAACATCCGATAAGTTGAATTAAGCAAACTGTTTTTAATTAAATTAATTTATTCTGTATACCCATACCACCATGACATGATTACTGATTAGCGTATGACTCAGGCAAAATGGAAAAGTCGTATGACAATGCTGACTAACCTGCTTTTAGATAGCATGCTGCTTAGTGCTTACGTCACGTACCTTAGATTCTAATTTGATTTCAAATACGACGGCGAAGTGCAGACTTCTCATTATGTTTGGATTAACCTCTTAGTTTGTCGTTTCAAGTCCCAGAAGCGACGTCTGCTGGGCCAGAAATGTTTGCCTGCCCGCCCACCCCTGCCCTCGATACATCCGCCGGTGCTCATTCCTCTGACCTCTCTGACCTTCATACCACCCATTCCCCGCCCCCTCCCCCCGCCCCCTCCCTCCTCGGCGCGCGGATGACCACCCCTCCCCATCCCCTCCGCCGCAGTGTTTTATCGTCGCCCGAGCCGTCCCTCCAGTCACCGGATCTATTCAAACACGACGTCCCCCGCCCTCCCCGCCCTCCCTCCCTCGCCGGCCGCCGCCAACCGCCCGCTCGAAAAACGGCCGCCTCGCAGACCGCCTGAAGCGCTAAACGGCCAACCAGCTGTGCCGCAGCGCACGGAGACTTCAACGCAGGAGTGGCCGCCGGAGGGTAGCCTGGCGGACGGCGGACGGCGGACGGCGGAGACGGTTATGGAGGTGGCCTTGGCCTTGCTGCATGCATACATGCATGCATACATGCAGGCGGCGCCCCTGACACGATGACGCGGCAGTTAGCTGATGGTGTCAGGTGTGTCAGGTGTGTCAGAGTGTCAGGTAGGCGGGGAAGAGTGGTGCAGTGCTAGTCGTATGTGGCGGTTATGCGGGTGTGGTGAAGCGAATGCGTTTAACCGTTTATAAATTTGATGTTGCATTGATTTATTTTCTGTTGATTAATACGAATTGCTTTATCACGCGCTTTTGGTACTCATTTTTCTTTAATCTGAATGACTTGATGACTTGGCTTGACTTTAATGACTTGGAATCTTGATTTAACCTACGAAGTAAATTAAACTCGACATATTCATTGACTGTCATTGGCGATATGATGAACCTTGGCAATTGGCGCACATACTTAGTTTGGCTACGATGCCCTTTTTGAGACCAGTGGCCTCTTGCACCAAAAATAGCCACCTGGCGGAAACGAAAAATAGCCAGATTCTCTTGCGCTAACTTGCTAAAAAAAATAATCACCCTGAAAATGTATCCAGGTGCTTATATGCTTAAATGCTTAAGAGCTTAACAAGCGCTTAGGTGCTTCAATACTTGTGTTCTCGCCAGGTGGTTATTTTTGGTGCAAGAGGCCTCTGATATCATCTTCATACCTCAACGTGGTAAGACATCTTTCCTCCACCATGGTGCTGTATGTTCTTTCTGCAGCCGATGGACCGCTAAGGCATCCAGTCCATTTTCTCACAGGCTGAAAAATGGAGTGTGGGTGACCAAATATTAAGGTGTCCAAATAAAGGGAAAAGGCACACCTCGCCCGCGAGCGCGTCTGCGTGAGCAATACTTGAGTTTGCTGCATATCGCCAAGTATATACTCGGCGATATGCAGCAAACGCACGTGCTGATTAGATAAGCAAGAGCATGTCGAGCGATCGTTGGTTAAGGTTATGCTATGTAACGCACGCGACAGAAACTGGATTTTACAGGGCGGCTGTTACTTTGATCTTGAAAATATCGACTTCCTTATGTGGTATCGCTGAGATGATCTTAGAATGTCGAAAGTTAATCCGTTACTGTCACCCTTAGTCGACGAAGTGGATCAAGTATCGAGTGGAGTTAATTCTACAGAACTGTCAAGTTAGGTCCGATTATGTTATGCTATGATATGACAGGCTAGAATGCACCTACATCAAGCTGTTTTGCGATATTTGTAAATGCTGTTTATCTTCAAGCGCCATGGGAGGATCGAAATTATAAATAGAGGTGTCATTCGACTAATGCTTGGTATTTTCAGTTCAAAAGAAACTTCGTAAAAACAAGTGATGGCTGATGCATATTTCCGCTTTTATTTTGCTTCGTTGTCAGATTTGTAAGTACCTTATTGATTAATGAAGCCTCGTATTTGTATCCCTAGTTTCTCTTCTCCTTCTCACTAGCCTCAGCCAGTAAAATGACTACCGTGTCAGGTCACATGCGAGGGATAATACCGGCTCACAGCAATCCTATCCGGCCACATGTCACGGATGCCTACACCAGCTCATATCGCTCATATCAGGAATGTCAGGTCAGGTCAGGTCAGGTCAGTGCAGGTCGTCTGCTAGCCTCGTCTGACCGTATCCAGCCATCCGTTCAATCCGTCCATCTCCTCTCCTCGCCATCCTCTGGCTGGTGAGAAGTGGCCGCCCATCTCTCCTCTTCTCGCCATCCTCTGGCTGGTGAGAAGTGGCCGCTAATCTCCTCTCCTCGCCATCCTCTGGCTGGTGAGAAGTGGCCGCCCATCTCTCCTCTCCTCGCCATCATCTGGCTGGTGAGAAGTGGCCGCCCATCTCTCCTCTCTTCGCAATCCTCTGGCTGGTGAGAAGTGGCCGCTAATCTCCTCTCCTCGCCATCCTCTGGCTGGTGAGAAGTGGCCGCTAATCTCTCCTCGCCTCGCCATCCTCTGGCTGGTGAGAAGTGGCCGCCCATCTCTCCTCTCCTCACCATCCTCTGGCTGGTGAGAAGTGGCCGCCCATCTCCCCTCTCCTCACCATCCTCTGGCTGGTGAGAAGTGGCAGCCCATCTCTCCTCTCCTCACCATCCTATGGCTGGTGAGAAGTGGCCGCACATCTCTCCTCTCCTCACCATCCTCTGGCTGGTGAGAAGTGGCCGCTAATCTCCTCTCCTCGCCATCCTCTGGCTGGTGAGAAGTGGCCGCCCTCTCTCCTCTCCTCGCCATCCTCTGGCTGGTGAGAAGTGGCCGCTAATCTCCTCTCCTCGCCATCCTCTGGCTGGTGAGAAGTGGCCGCCCATCTCTCCTCTCCTCGCCATCCTCTGGCTGGTGAGAAGTGGCCGCCCATCTCTCCTCTCCTCACCATCCTCTGGCTGGTGAGAAGTGGCCGCCCATCTCTCCTCTCCTCGCCATCCTCTGGCTGGTGAGAAGTGGCCGCCCATCTCTCCTCTCCTCACCATCCTCTGGCTGGTGAGAAGTGGCCGCTAATCTCCTCTCCTCGCCATCCTCTGGCTGGTGAGAAGTGGCCGCTAATCGCCTCTCCTCGCCATCCTCTGGCTGGTGAGAAGTGGCCGCCCATCTCTCCTCTCCTCACCATCCTCTGGCTGGTGAGAAGTGGCAGCCCATCTCTCCTCTCCTCACCATCCTATGGCTGGTGAGAAGTGGCCGCCCATCTCTCCTCTCCTCACCATCCTCTGGCTGGTGAGAAGTGGCCGCTAATCTCCTCTCCTCGCCATCCTCTGGCTGGTGAGAAGTGGCCGCCCATCTCTCCTCTCCTTGCCATCCTCTGGCTGGTGAGAAGTGGCCGCTAATCTCTCCTCTTTTCGCCATCCTCTGGCTGGTGAGAGGTGGCCGCCCATCTCTCCTCTCCTCGCCATCCTCTGGCTGGTGAGAAGTGGCCGCCCATCTCTCCTCTCCTCGCCATCCTCTGGCTGGTGAGAAGTGGCCGCTAATCTCTTCTCTCCTCGCCATCCTCTGGCTGGTGAGAAGTGGCCGCCCATCTCTCCTCTCCTCGCCATCCTCTGGCTGGTGAGAAGTGGCCGCTAATCTCCTCTCCTCACCATCCTCTGGCTGGTGAGAAGTGGCCGCTAATCTCCTCTCCTCGCCATCCTCTAGCTGGTGAGAAGGGGCCGCTAATCGCCTCTCCTCGCCATCCTCTGGCTGGTGAGAAGTGGCCGCCCATCTCTCCTCTCCTCGCCATCCTCTGGCTGGTGAGAAGTGGCCGCCCATCTCTCTTCTCCTCGCCATCCTCTGGCTGGTGAGAAGTGGCCGCCCATCTCTCCTCTCCTCGCCATCCTCTGGCTGGTGAGAAGTGGCCGCTAATCTCCTCTCCTCGCCATCCTCTGGCTGGTGAGAAGTGGCCGCCCATCTCTCCTCTCCTCGCCATCCTCTGGCTGGTGAGAAGTGGTCGCCCATCTCTCCTCTCCTCGCCATCCTCTGGCTGGTGAGAAGTGGCCGCTAATCTCTCCTCTCCTCGCCATCCTCTGGCTGGTGAGAAGTGGCCGCCCATCTCTCCTCGCCTCGCCATCATCTGGCTGGTGAGAAGTGGCCGCCCATCTCTCCTCTCCTCGCCATCCTCTGGCTGGTAAGAAGTGGCCGCTAATCTCCTCTCCTCGCCATCCTCTGGCTGGTGAGAAGTGGCCGCTAATGTCTCCTCGCCTCGCCATCCTCTGGCTGGTGAGAAGTGGCCGCCCATCTCTCCTCTCCTCACCATCCTCTGGCTGGTGAGAAGTGGCCGCCCATCTCTCCTCTCCTCACCATCCTCTGGCTGGTGAGAAGTGGCAGCCCATCTCTCCTCTCCTCACCATCCTATGGCTGGTGAGAAGTGGCCGCCCATCTCTCCTCTCTTCACCATCCTCTGGCTGGTGAGAAGTGGCCGCTAATCTCCTCTCCTCGCCATCCTCTGGCTGGTGAGAAGTGGCCGCCCATCTCTCCTCTCCTCGCCATCCTCTGGCTGGTGAGAAGTGGCCGCTAATCTCTCCTCTTTTCGCCATCCTCTGGCTGGTGAGAGGTGGCCGCCCATCTCTCCTCTCCTCGCCATCCTCTGGCTGGTGAGAAGTGGCCGCCCATCTCTCCTCTCCTCGCCATCCTCTGGCTGGTGAGAAGTGGCCGCCCATCTCTCCTCTCCTCGCCATCCTCTGGCTGGTGAGAAGTGGCCGCCCATCTCTCCTCTCCTCGCCATCCTCTGGCTGGTGAGAAGTGGCCGCTAATCTCTCCTTTCCTCGCCATCCTCTGGCTGGTGAGAAGTGGCCGCCCATCTCTCCTCTCCTCGCCATCCTCTGGCTGGTGAGAAGTGGCCGCTAATCTCCTCTCCTCACCATCCTCTGGCTGGTGAGAAGTGGCCGCTAATCTCCTCTCCTCGCCATCCTCTGGCTGGTGAGAAGTGGCCGCTAATCGCCTCTCCTCGCCATCCTCTGGCTGGTGAGAAGTGGCCGCCCATCTCTCCTCTCCTCGCCATCCTCTGGCTGGTGAGAAGTGGCCGCCCATCTCTCCTCTCCTCGCCATCCTCTGGCTGGTGAGAAGTGGCCGCTCATCTCTCCTCTCCTCGCCATCCTCTGGCTGGTGAAAAGTGGCCGCCCATCTCTCCTCTCCTCGCCATCCTCTGGCTGGTGAGAAGTGGCCGCCCATCTCTCCTCTCCTCGCCATCCTCTGGCTGGTGAGAAGTGGCCGCTAATCTCCTCTCCTCGCCATCCTCTGGCTGGTGAAAAGTGGCCGCTAATCTCCTCTGCTCACCATCCTCCAGCTGGTGAGAAGTGGCCGCTAATCTCTTCTCCTCACCATCCTCTGGCTGGTGAAAAGTGGCCGCTAATCTCCTCTCCTCACCATCCTCTGGCTGGTGAGAAGTGGTCGCTAATCTCCTCGCCTCGCCATCCTCTGGCTGGTCAGAAGTGGCCGCCCATCTCTCCTCTCCTCGTCATCCTCTGGCTGGTGAGAAGTGGCCGCCCATCTCTCCTCTCCTCACCATCCTCTGGCTGGTGAGAAGTAGCCGCTAATCTCTCCTCTCCTCGCCATCCTCTGGCTGGTGAGAAGTGGCCGCCCATCTCTCCTCTCCTCGCCATCCTCTGGCTGGTGAGAAGTGGCCGCTAATCTCCTCTCCTCGCCATCCTCTGGCTGGTGAGAAGTGCCCGCCCATCTCTCCTCTCCTCGCCGTCCTCTGGCTGGTGAGAAGTGGCCGCTAATCTCCTCTCCTCACCATCCTCTGGCTGGTGAGAAGTGGCCGCTAATCGCCTCTCCTCACCATCCTCTGGCTGGTGAGAAGTGGCCGCTAATCGTCTCTCCTCGCCATCCTCTGGCTGGTGAGAAGTGGCCGCCCATCTCTCCTCTCCTCGCCATCCTCTGGCTGTTGAGAAGTGGCCGCCCATCTCTCCTCTCCTCGCCATCCTCTGGCTGGTGAGAAGTGGCCGCTAATCTCCTCTCCTCGCCATCCTCTGGCTGTTGAGAAGTGGCCGCCCATCTCTCCTCTCCTCGCCATCCTCTGGCTGGTGAGAAGTGGCCGCCCATCTCTCCTCTCCTCGCCATCCTCTGGCTGGTGAGAAGTGGCCGCTAATCTCCTCTCCTCGCCATCCTCTGGCTGGTGAGAAGTGGCCGCTAATCTCCTCTCCTCGCCATCCTCTGGCTGGTAAGAAGTGGCCGCCCATCTCTCCTCTCCTCGCCATCCTCTGGCTGGTGAGAATTGGCCGTTAATCTCCTCTCCTCACCATCCTCTGGCTGGTGAGAAGTGGCCGCCCATCTCTCCTCTCCTCGCCATCCTCTGGCTGGTGAGAAGTGGCCGCCCATCTGTCCTCTCCTCGCCATCCTCTGGCTGGTGAGAAGTGGCCGCCCATCTCTCCTCTCCTCGCCATCCTCTGGCTGGTGAGAAGTGGCCGCTAATCTCCTCTCCTCGCCATCCTCTGGCTGGTGAGAAGTGGCCGCCCATCTCTCCTCTCCTCGCCATCCTCTGGCTGGTGAGAAGTGGCCGCTAATCTCCTCTCCTCACCATCCTCTGGCTGGTGAGAAGTGGCCGCTAATCTCCTCTCCTCGCCATCCTCTGGCTGGTGAGAAGTGGCCGCTAATCGCCTCTCCTCGCCATCCTCTGGCTGGTGAGAAGTGGCCGCCCATCTCTCCTCTCCTCGCCATCCTCTGGCTGGTGAGAAGTGGTCGCCCATCTCTCCTCTCCTCGCCATCCTCTGGCTGGTGAGAAGTGGCCGCTAATCTCTCCTCTCCTCGCCATCGTCTGGCTGGTGAGAAGTGGCCGCCCATCTCTCCTCGCCTCGCCATCCTCTGGCTGGTGAGAAGTGGCCGCCCATCTCTTCTCTCCTCGCCATCCTCTGGCTGGTGAGAAGTGGCCGCTAATCTCCTCTCCTCGCCATCCTCTGGCTGGTGAGAAGTGGCCGCCCATCTCTCCTCTCCTCGCCATCCTCTGGCTGGTGAGAAGTGGCCGCTAATCTCCTCTCCTCACCATCCTCTGGCTGGTGAGAAGTGGCCGCCCATCTCTCCTCTCCTCGCCATCCTCTGGCTGGTGAGAAGTGGCCGCTAATCTCTTCTCCTCACCATCCTCTGGCTGGTGAGAAGTGGCAGCCCATCTCTCCTCTCCTCGCCATCCTCTGGCTGGTGAGAAGTGGCCGCCCATCTCTCCTCTCCTCGCCATCATCTGGCTGGTGAGAAGTGGCCGCCCATCTCTCCTCTCCTCGCCATCCTCTGGCTGGTGAGAAGTGGCCGCTAATCTCCTCTCCTCGCCATCCTCTGGCTGGTGAGAAGTGGCCGCTAATCTCTCCTCGCCTCGCCATCCTCTGGCTGGTGAGAAGTAGCCGCCCATCTCTCCTCTCCTCACCATCCTCTGGCTGGTGAGAAGTGGCCGCCCATCTCTCCTCTCCTCACCATCCTCTGGCTGGTGAGAAGTGGCAGCCCATCTCTCCTCTCCTCACCATCCTATGGCTGGTGAGAAGTGGCCGCCCATCTCTCCTCTCCTCGCCATCCTCTGGCTGGTGAGAAGTGGCCGCTAATCTCTCCTCTTTTCGCCATCCTCTGGCTGGTGAGAGGTGGCCGCCCATCTCTCCTCTCCTCGCCATCCTCTGGCTGGTGAGAAGTGGCCGCCCATCTCTCCTCTCCTCGCCATCCTCTGGCTGGTGAGAAGTGGCCGCCCATCTCTCCTCTCCTCGCCATCCTCTGGCTGGTGAGAAGTGGCCGCCCATCTCTCCTCTCCTCGCCATCCTCTGGCTGGTGAGAAGTGGCCGCTAATCTCTCCTTTCCTCGCCATCCTCTGGCTGGTGAGAAGTGGCCGCCCATCTCTCCTCTCCTCGCCATCCTCTGGCTGGTGAGAAGTGGCCGCTAATCTCCTCTCCTCACCATCCTCTGGCTGATGAGAAGTGGCCGCTAATCTCCTCTCCTCGCCATCCTCTGGCTGGTGAGAAGTGGCCGCTAATCGCCTCTCCTCGCCATCCTCTGGCTGGTGAGAAGCGGCCGCCCATCTCTCCTCTCCTCGCCATCCTCTGGCTGGTGAGAAGTGGCCGCCCATCTCTCCTCTCCTCGCCATCCTCTGGCTGGTGAGAAGTGGCCGCTAATCTCCTCTCCTCACCATCCTCTGGCTGGTGAGAAGTGGTCGCTAATCTCCTCTCCTCGCCATCCTCTGGCTGGTGAGAAGTGGCCGCCCATCTCTCCTCTCCTCGCCATCCTCTGGCTGGTGAGAAGTGGCCGCCCATCTCTCCTCTCCTCACCATCTTCTGGCTGGTGAGAAGTGGCCGCTAATCTCTCCTCTCCTCGCCATCCTCTGGCTGGTGAGAAGTGGCCGCTAATCGCCTCTCCTCACCATCCTCTGGCTGGTGAGAAGTGGCCGATAATCGCCTCTCCTCGCCATCCTCTGGCTGGTGAGAAGTGGCCGTCCATCTCTCCTCTCCTCGCCATCCTCTGGCTGGTGAGAAGTGGCCGCCCATCTCTCCTCTCCTCGCCGTCCTCTGGCTGGTGAGAAGTGGCCGCTAATCACCTCTCCTCACCATCCTCTGGCTGGTGAGAAGTGGTCGCTAATCTCCTCTCCTCGCCATCCTCTGGCTGGTGAGAAGTGGCCGCCCATCTCTCCTCTCCTCGCCATCCTCTGGCTGGTGAGAAGTGGCCGCCCATCTCTCCTCTCCTCACCATCTTCTGGCTGATGAGAAGTGGCCGCTAATCTCTCCTCTCCTCGCCATCCTCTGGCTGGTGAGAAGTGGCCGCCCATCTCTCCTCTCCTCACCATCCTCTGGCTGGTGAGAAGTGGCCGCTAATCGCCTCTCCTCGCCATCCTCTGGCTGGTGAGAAGTGGCCGTTAATCTCCTCTCCTCGCCATCCTCTGGCTGGTGAAAAGTGGCCGCTAATCTCCTCTGCTCACCATCCTCCAGCTGGTGAGAAGTGGCCGCTAATCTCCTCTCCTCGCCATCCTCTGGCTGGTGAGAAGTGGCCGCCCATCTCTCCTCTCCTCGCCATCCTCTGGCTGGTGAGAAGTGACCGCCCATCTCTCCTCTCCTCGCCATCCTCTGGCTGGTGAGAAGTGGCCGCCCATCTCTCCTCTCCTCGCCATCCTCTGGCTGGTGAGAAGTGGCCGCTAATCTCTCCTCTCCTCGCCATCCTCTGGCTGGTGAGAAGTGGCCGCCCATCTCTCCTCTCCTCGCCATCCTCTGGCTGGTGAGAAGTGGCCGCTAATCTCCTCTCCTCGCCATCCTCTGGCTGGTGAGAAGTGGCTGCCCATCTCTTCTCTCCTCGCCGTCCTCTGGCTGGTGAGAAGTGGCCGCTAATCTCCTCTCCTCACCATCCTCTGGCTGGTGAGAAGTGGCCGCTAATCGCCTCTCCTCACCATCCTCTGGCTGGTGAGAAGTGGCCGATAATCGCCTCTCCTCGCCATCCTCTGGCTGGTGAGAAGTGGCCGTCCATCTCTCCTCTCCTCGCCATCCTCTGGCTGGTGAGAAGTGGCCGCCCATCTCTCCTCTCCTCGCCGTCCTCTGGCTGGTGAGAAGTGGCCGCTAATCACCTCTCCTCACCATCCTCTGGCTGGTGAGAAGTGGCCGCTAATCTCCTCTCCTCACCATCCTCTGGCTGGTGAGAAGTGGCCGCTAATCGCCTCTCCTCGCCATCCTCTGGCTGGTGAGAAGTGGCCGCCCATCTCTCCTCTCCTCGCCATCCTCTGGCTGGTGAGAAGTGGCCCCGCCCATCTCTCCTCTCCTCGCCATCCTCTGGCTGTTGAGAAGTGGCCGCCCATCTCTCCTCTCCTCGCCATCCTCTGGCTGGTGAGAAGTGGCCGCTAATCTCCTCTCCTCGCCATCCTCTGGCTGGTGAGAAGTGGCCGCCCATCTCTCCTCGCCTCGCCATCCTCTGGCTGGTGAGAAGTGGCCGCCCATCTCTCCTCGCCTCGCCATCCTCTGGCTGTTGAGAAGTGGCCTCCCATCTCTCCTCTCCTCGCCATCCTCTGGCTGGTGAGAAGTGGCCGCTAATCTCCCCTCCTCGCCATCCTCTGGCTGTTGAGAAGTGGCCGCCCATCTCTCCTCTCCTCGCCATCCTCTGGCTGGTGAGAAGTGGGCCGGCTGGCCGGCGGGCGGGACGCTCCGGTGCCTCCGTCGCCTCAGCAGGTTCCTTCCGCACCTCCGTCGCCGCCGGTGCCGCCGCCGCCACCGGCGCAGGCACAGAGGAGAGCAGAGGAAAGTTTCCGGACCAGTGAACGTCCCACACAGACACACACACACACACACACACTCATCCACACTCATGACACAGACACGCTCAGAGACAGTGAGGCTCAGTCAGCAGTTCGCGGGACGTTGACCGGAGTCCGCCGCGTGAGCCCGCTGGGGTGGACGGTGATGACAGGTGTGTAGTGGGGTAAGGTGGTGCCACTGACATGACACCACATGTCATCAAGTATCACATATCACTGACAGTGATCGGGGGGGAGGGGGTACCTAGCACTGGGGAACCGGAGAGTAAGGCTGGAGCTTTTTAGAAGGACTGCCGGGGAAAATGCCTAATTTGGTATATCAAAGCTCGAAAGGTGCAAATTATAACGGTAAAATACCTTGAAATCGGGCCAAAGTTGGTGGGGTAAACACAAAGTTGGTAGGGGAACGACTCCAGCAAGTTTATGGGAGACTAATGCTGGAGATGCTAGAAGCCTGGGAGTGATGGAATCACATAGCACCAGGAAACGATGGCCGAACTCGCTGAAAGGTGGCAGGCCCCACCAAACTCTAACGCCCCCAACCCCCACCCTCAAACGATGGCCGAACTCGCTGAAAGGTGGCAGGCCCCACCAAACTCTAACGCCCCCAACCCCCACCCTCAAACGATGGCCGAACTCGCTGAAAGGTGGCAGGCCCCACCAAACTCTAACGCCCCCAACCTCCACCCTCAAACGATGGCCGAACTCGCTGAAAGGTGGCAGGCTCCACTAAGCTCTAACGCCCCCCCCCCCTCTCAAAAACATAAAACTCAAACACTCTTTTCACGCATCAAAAGCCAAAATTTTAGGGATTATCATTGATTCTCGTCTCTCATGGGGGCACAAGTATTACTCGTTGTGCGCAGAGGCGTAGCCAGGGGGTGCAAATGGTGCTCCTGCACCCAGGAGATTTTGCCGGCCCCCTATGCCAGGCTGCAACCACACGGCCTGGCGGCCGTCATTTTATGTTGATGTAAAATACCATGAGAGAAGCGGATCCAAAGCCCTTTCACACAATACAAGGACCCTCCTAGCCTGTCAGAGAGCCCTATGATAAGGAGAAAGAACCCTTTTGAGGGACCTCTCAGGCCTGGAATGGGCCCTTTCAGATCTAGCATGGGCCCTCTCCAAGGGCGTATCCAAGGGGGTACCCTGGACACCCGCGGGTGTCCAGGGTACCCCCTTGAGCTGAGGGGACATTTTATTTTTGTCTAAGGGGCCCTAAGCAGTCTTAGGGGTCCTTAGATGGCCAGACGTACCCTCGGTCGATCTGAAGGACGATCGTAATTCACGTGATTTCGTGACCTACTTTTTGCGCCGTGACCTTGACCTGTTGGAAACTCAAATTAAAATTTCCGTCTGAGGAAGATTTGAGCTTCATTGATGTCCCTTCGTATAAAAAAGTGGGGTTCGACCTGCGCAAATCATTTTTGAGTCTTGCAATGTTGATAATACGCTGTTTGGTTGGGCACCTGTCCGTCGATAACTCGCTACTACTTGACACACGCTTTCGAAATTCGAAACAAAGTCCAGAGTGACTCCTGACGACGAAACCTCTCGGTTGGTGCCTGTTACACCGATGTCAGGTCGCCATATGACCTGCCAGGCCAATACAACGTAACGTACCTACACAGCGTATTGTGTGCATTGCAAGGTTCAAAAGTTGTTTTTACAGGTCGAACCCCACTTTTTATATTTTGTATACGATAGGACATCAATAGAACTCAATTCGTCATCAGACGAGAAAAAAAAACATAATTTCAGTTTCCAACAGGTCAAGGTCACGGCGCAAAATGTAGGGCACGAGGTCACGTGACAAAATGAAAAAAGAAAATCCGAAATTGTCAAATTGTTCTTTGACTAATCCCGATCCAAACAATGCAAAACCACTTCTTTAATCTCGGAGTTATTGGTCGTCAAAATTAGGCCTGCAAGTGAACTTGATACATTTTCGGAAGGCCTTATCTTCTTGTTTTACTTTTTCACCACCAATGAATTCCCCGCCCTTGAAACCCGCAGTGCACAACTTTTCAAGAAAATTGAAAATGGTCGGACGGCAAATTTGGAAAAAAAATGGTTGTCTTACTGTGGAAGTCCCCAAAAGTAGGTTTTACAGGTCAAACCCCACTTTTTATTTTATTTTTGTATACGAAAGTACATCAATGAAGCTCATATCGTCATCAGACGGAAATGCTAATTTCAGTTTCCAACAGGCCAGGGTCATGGCGCAAAAAGTAGGTTACGAGGTCACATGACAAAACAAACAAAAAATAGAAAATCCGTGATTGCCAAATTATTCTTTGACTAATCCTGATCCAAGCAAAAAAGTTGTCAAAATCGTTTTGTTTTTGTCTCGGAGTTATTGGTCGTCAAAATTAGGCCTGCACAGTGAACTTGGGGGAAATACGGAAGGCCGTATTTTTACAATATTTTAGGGGACATTTTTTGGTCACCACTCCTGAATTCCCCGCCCTCGAAACCCCCAATGAACAACTTTTCAAGAAAATAAAAAATGGTCAGACGGCACCCACCTGTGGAATGGTGTGGTGGATGTGGAAATGATGTGGAATGCCCCACATGTGATCTTAGGTCAGATCACGTGACTTTATCATGTGGCCATTTACAATTCGGAATTTCTTTCTTGCCAGAATCGACTTCGATATATTGACCTTCGATGGTAAGAAATTGGAGATAGGTTTTTCCTATATATATTTGTGTTGTTGTTGAAAAATCATGGTCTTCGGTAATAACTTTGCACATAATTATTGTGCTAGAGAGCTCAACTAAACGGCATTATATCTGTCCCGGCGAGCTGCATTCAATGATGCATAGCATGACCCCCGCATGTCACTCCATGACCTCAAAGTCTCGTTTCCTGAGGTGGAGCTGATTTCCCAAATGACCTGGCTTGATTATACAATAGATAATTTGTTGACATTTTTCGTTTTATTTCGCACAATTGAACGTTTTTTGTTTCTCTAGAAGACACTTTTAGCTATTTTTATAACATTCTTGGTTTGGAAATAGAGAGGAGAAAAATTGATATCTTGAGGACCCACAGACGCCTCTATCGGCGAAATATTTAATCATGTCATCATATGATCTTGATCACTGAGCGAAATAGGTTGGCACGGGATTCAAAGGGTGCACCTTCCTATTCCACCTAAGGAAAATCTCGAATTTTAACTGAGAACATAACGAAATCATGTGGCCTGCCTGACCCGAGGTCACATGCAAAAATTTCGACACTTTTCCATTCGAGTTCTCACACAAGATTACATTACATTAATTTGTGGTTCATGGCGATTCTGATGATACATAGTTTGATATCATTCCAATTATTTATAGGATATATCCCGATATATATCGCCCGAAGACAATGAAACCTTTGTGCGACATTAAAGAGATGCCTGTGGTTATAACTCGAAAACAGTTCGACGGACGGAGCTGAAAATTTAACAGCGTGAATGTACGGCCCAGATAACCCCCCACACGTAGGTCACGTGATCTTGAGGTCACAGAGCGACTACAGGGTTGATGTACATCATTGAAAGCAAGTCGACGAGATACGTAAGCATATTGCTGTTTAATTGAGCTCTCTAGCACAATTACGTGCAAAGTTATTACCAAAGACGTGCTCGTGACCATTATTTTTCCAAATACAAAAATATAAATATTATATTTATTTTAAAAAAAACTCACCAATTTTTTTAAACATCGAAGGTTTATGTATCGATGTCCATTTTGGTATGGAAAAAATCCGAATTTTAAAAGACCGCATTATAAAATCACGTGATTTGACCTGAGATCACGTGTAGAAATAGCAAAATTTCCGAATTTCCAAAAATGATTACATCATAATAATCTATTGTTCCTGATGATTCTGGTGATTACCGAGCGGGCGCGAAGTGCCCGTGAGGTTTCTCGTCAACTTACTAGACAAATTTACATTTGACCCGGCCCGAACCAGCCCGACACGGCAGAACAGACGCGTTTCGGAAGCTAATAACTTTGCAACCACTGCTCCGATTGAGATCGGGTTTTCACCATTAGATAGGTTCATCAATTTTTGTTTTTGGTATGGTGCGTTCTGATAGGGGTGGCACCACAGCGCGTGGCAGTTGGCACACGCAAACGTCGAAATGAACAAACCTCATCTTTGATCAAAAATGGCTTGTATTAATCTAAGCATTAATTTATACGATGAAGCATGCAACGTTCAGGACGTACTCCCTTTTGGCGGATTCGAGAAAGGAGATCATGAACAATTTAATACAACTTAATTTGTATGTTGGCATGCATTGAGGCCTGGCAATTTTTCTGGAAAATTAAAAGGACCAAAAGGACTATGTGTTACTACCATGTGTGCTCCCTTACCGTTTCATATTTCAAACCTGTTTTACCTTTTCCAGAGCGCGCCCGCTCGGTCATCGCCCAAAAAGGCGTTTTACTGGTATATAGGTTTATATGACTCGCATGGTTACCGATCGGGCGCTTCGCGTCCGCTCGGTTTCCCGTCAACTTACTAGACAAATTTACATTTGACCCGGCCCGAACCGGCCGTACATACGCTTTTTGGAAGCTAATAACTTTGCAACCACTGCTCCGATCGAGATGGGGTTTTCACCATTGGATAGAACCATCAAATCAATTTTGATTTTTATATGGTGCGTTCTGATAGGGGTGGTACTACAGCGCGTGGCACATGCAAATGTCGAAATGGAAAACAAAATCTTAATCAAAAATGACTTAATTTATCTCAGCATTAATTTATACAATGAAGCATGCAGCGCTCAGGACGTACTTCCTTTTGGCGGATTCGACAAAGGAGATCATGACAAATAATAATACAACTTATTTTGTATGTAGTTTGTCCCAGGGAAGCAACAGATACCGCTCAGTTACCGCCGATTAAGGCGTTTTACTGGTTTAGATGGGAGGTATTGTCCGCTGAAAATTTGAGTTTTGCTTGACATTACAAAGTTGCCCGAGGCTGTAACTCGAAAACCATTTGACGGACGACGCTTAAAAGTTCACAGCGTAAATGAACAGCCCAGATAAACCCATACACATAGTTTTATCGAACTATGAGATGTATTGTGTTATTTAAAGGTTGTTTTGGTCAATCTGTTCTGGAATGCCCAATTGACCCCCCCCCCCCCCAAACGAAACATCGGTAGGCAAATGCATATCCCCCAACCGTTCCGGGAGGTTGTGATTTTTGTTCCGGGAAGGCGAGATTTACCCCCTCCCCCGCTCAACGAAACCTGCGTGCTGACGACCCAACGCCCCCCCCCCCCCCCCCCCCTCCTCCCCTCCCCGCTCAAAGACCTTTTCCGCTGACGATCCGACGCCACCCCCTCCCCCCCCGTTCAACGACTCTGCGCTGACGACCCGACTCCACCCCCCCCCCACCCCCCCCGTCAACAACTTTTCGCGATTTGTTTTGCCCCCACCCCCCACCCCCCAAACTCGAAACCTAGATCCGCCACTGCTAGCAGCTGCAGAAGCAGCAACAGCAGCAGTAGAAGCAGTAGCAGCAGCAGCAGCAGTAGCAGCAGCAGAAGCAGCAGCAGCAGAAGCAGAAGCAGCAGCAGCAGCAGAAGCAGCAGCAGCAGCAGCAGCAGCAGCAGAAGCAGCAGCAGCAGCAGCAGCAGCAGCAGCAGCAGCAGCAGCAGCAGCAGCAGAAGCAGAAGCAGCAGCAGAAGCAGCAGCAGCAGCAGCAGCAGAAACAGCAGCAGCGGCAGCAGCAACAGCAGCAGCAGTGACCACCACTGCCTGGCGGCGGCAAAGCAGGCTAATGACCGCCACCGACCGAATTCGACGCGTTGGAGACACACGCGGCGCGTTTTGGGCTGCTGGTCGCCGGTCGACAGACGCGGCAGATGTGCTGCTGATAGCTGGGTCGGCGACCGGACGACTGAGCCTTCACAGACGGACGGAGCGAGTCTGACGGAGCATCTACAGACGGGGAGAGGGCTGACGGAGCCTCTGCAGATGGACGGAGCGGGGCGACATAAGGATGTCCCGATGGGAGCAGGGGCCGTGACTGATAAGACGCAAGGACTCAACACAGAGTGGACTGATGTGCTGGACAGGTGATAAAATCGGGGCATTGTGACGAATAAAGAATGTGAATTGCTGCAAGTTGCATATGTATATATATATATATATATATATATATATATATATATATATATATATATATATATATATATATATATATATATATACATATATATATATATATAACAGCTGCACCTGAATGTGAATTCTGTATCAATTGTCTTAGACTGGTCCCATAATAGTTTCTTTGCAAGTAGAGACCTACTCAAACATTGCTATGCTATGTCAATAAAAGCCTACGTCAGTGAAGCTAATGACGTCAGTGAAGCTAATATTTGCACTATTCCGACACTGATGCCGCATTGCTTTCCTTTAAAGAACACGTCAATCACCACTTCACAGTGTGTGTCAAACGATAAAGCTACCTACCCGGAACGCTGCGATAGCTAAGTCGCCCCCCGAGCCCGGCAGGTGATCCGTACCCCATGACTCAACCAACGCGCCATAGGAACTGCCGCAATTCCGCCTGGCTCAGTGCCGGTGAAACATGAGGCTGAGATTCCGTGCCGTGAGGAGTCACCTTCCGACATGGCGCAGTGCCTCAAGCGTTGCCATAGAAACGATGACTCAGAGTCTTGTGGGAGGCGTTCCGGAGGTCACGTGGTGACAAGTTGTTGGGTTGGTGGGGAGAAGCGCAGGCAGTGTGACGCGCACGTGTTTTAAATAGTGACACATGCGCGTGGTGTAGTATGACTGATGATGCGGTGCGATGAATGTTAGACGAAACAGGCTGCCGCGGAGATGTCGGATCGTTCGTTAGGTTAAAGGGAAATAATGACCTTTTGGTTGTAGGGAGTCTAATTTACTGAATTCGTTACCGATTACCGAGTACTTGCTGAGTACCGACCGTTATAAGTGTGGAACGCTTATCAACATTAACTTGAAATATATTTCGGTTGGAAATTTTTTATGCAAAATGTGATGAATTTACAATATACTTTGGTCTCGTCTGTCGATTTCAAGTAATAACTCCATTGTTGTGGGAAAGGGTCATTTTCCCTTTGAAGTTACTCTGATTACTGAGCGGGCGCGAAGCGCCCGTGAGGGTTCTCGTCAACTTACTAGACAAATGTACATTTGACCAGGCACGTAGCCAAGGGGAGGGCGGAGGGGGCGCCCCCCCCCCCCCCCCCTCCCCTCCCCCCTAGAGGCCAGGAGGGCCCTTTTTGGCGCGCGAGGGCCCTTTTCGGTGCGCGCAGCGCGCCGAAAAGGGCCGACGAGACCGCGCGAAGCGCGTTATCATAAGCTCTTTACTACACGAAGCGTGGTCTTTAGAGAGTTTAGCGGACTTCAGAGGCCCTTTATAGCCACCAGGGCCCTCTCTGAAAGACCAGAGGGCCCCTTGGACGTTCAAATGAGCCCTCTGCATGTCAGAGGGGCCCCTGTCAAGACCGAAAGGGCCCCTGAGCGGGTCAGAGGGCCCCCTGAGCACGTCGAATGGGCCCCCTGAACACGACGAATGAGCCCCTAGCCAGCACAGAGGGGCCCCTGGGCAGGTTGAGAGGCCCCTGAGCATGTCGACAGGGCGACAAAGCGGACAGCACAGTCCTTTGCCAGGTCATAAGGGCCCCTGAGCAGGTTGGAGGGCCCCTGGACAGACCATAGGGCTCCTGGAAAGTTAAGAGGGCCCCTGTGGAGGTCAGAGGGGCCCTGACCAGACCGAAAGGGCCCCTAGGTGGGTCAGAAAGGCCCCTGAACATGCCGAATGAGCCCCTAGCCAGCACGGAGGGTCCCAGGGCAGGTCGGAGGGCCCTCGGAGCATGTCGCAAGGCGACAAAACAGCCAGCGCAGTCCCTTGCTAGGTCGGAAGGGCCCCTTAGAAGGTTAAAGGGCCCCTGGAGAGACCAGAGGGCCCCTGGAAAGTTAAAAGGGCCCCTGCGCAGATCGGAGGGGCCCCTGATCAGACCGAAAGGACCCCTGGGCGGGTAAGAAGGGCCCCTGAACATGCCGAAGTGGCCCCTGGCCAGCACGGAGGGGCTCCAGGGCAGGTCGGAGGGCCCCTTGAGCATGTCGGCAAGGGCGACAAAGTAGCAAAGCAACTTACTAGACACATGTACATTTTACCCGGCCCGAACCGGCCCGAACCGGCCCGAACCGGCCGTACAGACGCTTTTCGGAAGCTAATAACTTTGCAACCACTGCCAGGCACGTAGCCAAGGAGGGGGGGGGGGTGCGGCCGCACCCCTCTGGAGGCCAGGAGGGCCCTTTTTCGGCGGCGGAGGACCCTTTTTCGGCGCGCGCAGCGCGCCGAAAAGGGCCGACGAGACCGCTAGAGAGTTTAGAGCACTTCAGAGGCTCTTTAGGGCCACCAGGACTCTCTCTGAAGACCAGAGGGTCCCTTGGACGTTCAAAATAGCCCTGTGCATGTCAGAGGGGCACCTGGTCAGACCGAAAGAGCCCCTGAGCGGGTCCGAGGGCCCTCTAAATACGTCAAATGGGCCCCTTGCCAGCAGAGAGGGGCCACACTGGGCAGGTCGAGAGGCCCCTGAGCATGTCGGCAGGTCGACAAAGCAGCCATAACACAGTCCCTCGCCAGGTCATAAGGGCCCTTGAGCAGGTTGGAGGGCCCTTGGGTAGACCCCCGAGGGCCCCTGGAAAGTTCAGGTCGACAAAGCAGCCAGAACACAGTCCCTCGCCAGGTCATAAGGGCCCTTGAGCAGGTTGGAGGGCCCTTGGGTAGACCCCCGAGGGCCCCTGGAAAGTTCAATGGGCCCCTGTGCAGGTTAGAGGGGCCCCTGACCAGACCGAAAGGACCCCTGGGCGGGTGAGAAGGGCCCCTGAACGTGCCGAAGTGGCCCCTGGCCAGCACGGAGGGGCTCCAGGGCAGGTCGGAAGGCCCCTTGAGCATGTCGGCAGGGTGACAAAGCAGCCAGTGCAGGCCGACCAGAAGAGTCGCTGGGCCGATCGGAGGGGCTCCTGGGCAAGTCAGAGGGCCCCTGGCTAGACCGAAAGGGTCCCTGGGTCGGTCGGAAGGCCTCTTGAACATGCCGGATGAGTTCCTAGCCAGACTGGAGGGGCCCCTGGGCAGGTCGGAGGGGCCCCTGAGCAGGGGCGGCGGATTGCGGGGGCAGGGTACCCAAAATTCCCCCCAGTCGAAAATCCTGGGGGCAAAGGGTAGTTCTGCCCCCCCCCCCCCCACAGATTTTAGCCTGCTCAATCTGGGGGCAACATGACCCTTCCCCTCCCCAGGATTTTCATTTGAGGGGGGATGTTGGGTACCCTACGCCCCGCAATCCGCCGCCCCTGCCCCTGAACATGTCGGCAGGGCGACAAAGCAGTCAGTGCAGTCGCTGGCCAGGTCGGAAGGACCTCTGAATAGGCCGAATGGGCCCCTTGACACACAAAAGGGCTTCTTGGAAGGTCAGAGGGGCCCCTGGTCAGACCGGAAGGGCCCAAAGCACGTAGAGATCCCAGATGAAGATTAAATACAAAGAAGACTTACTCCACAAGAAAAATATTAAAATCGGAGCTTCCGGGTATATTGTAACACCCTTCGTCAGCGATTAAGAGGCATTCGGTAACAGGTCATTGCTCGTCTTTAAGACGAGCAATGACATGTTACCGAATTCCTCTTAATCGCTAACGAAGGGTGTTACAATATACCCGCAAGCTCTGATTTTATTTTTTTATTGTAGGGTAAGATTTATTGTAGGGTAAGTACTCTTTGTATTTCATATATATCACCCACTCCACATCATGTCTTTTCGCGGATCCCAGATGAGTCCCTGAACAGGTCAGAAGGGCGTTGAAAATGTCGGAGGGGCCCCTAGACGATCTGAAGGAACCCTGGGCCTTTCAACAGTAAGCATGCAGTTGTCCAGGGAATACAACTTTTTTTGCGCCGCTCCGCAAAGCAATTTAACTACAAATTCAACTATATGGGGGTTAGGAAAAAACGGGTCGTTTCTCGGCGCATTTATGTGTTATGTTGCTACTTTCCTATATAATTGGGCAAAATAGTTGACTTTAGCATTTTCTTAACGCACTTTTAAACGCCCAACATTTTTAGAGGTACGCACCATAAGCAATGTGACGCATTGATGAGAATGCATATCTAAGGTACAAGACTCAAAATTTTAGAGCCGCTCCGCGGCGCAATTTGTTTAAGGGTTCCAGGTCTTAAGCTTAAACAAAAATATTTCAAGTTGGTTACGAGCGAGCGCGAAGCGCTCGCTCGTCTTTCCGTGGTATATTAAAAAATCTGAATATGAGCGGCCCGGCCCGTGGCGACGCTTTTGAGAAGCTCATATCTCCGCAACCACACGTCCGATTGACAAGCTGACTTCTTTGCTGAGCAGCCCTTTTCCCTGTTTGAGACCAGTATCGACTCATGTAGGTGACTACGACTGCGCATGGTGCGTGCCGCGTGAGGGGTGTTGACAAGTGTTTTCTCGCAAAAACTCTGCAACGGCTCAGCCGATTGTGTGCAAATTTGGTGTGTGGTTAGGGACCCCTCAGCCGCCAATTTTCCACAAGTCAGGGATGGAATGCCTCTGCACGTGCGCACGTGCACACCCCTATTCGATATCTCAGAAATGGCTGAGCCGATTGTGTTCAAATTTGGTGTGTGGTTAGGGACCTCCCAACTGCCAGTTTCCCGCAAGTCAGGGATGAGGTGCCTCTGCACATGCGCACGTACACACCCTTATTCTATATCTCAGGAACGGTTGAGCCGATTGTGTTCAAATTTGGTGTGTGGTTTTACTTGCCCGATCGGGTTGAAATTCACCATACATTTATTTCGCGCTCGCTCGTTCATCGCCAACTACGGCGCCTTACTGGTATATGGGAAAAATCTGAATATGAGCGGCCCGACCCGACCCCGGACCCGGCCCGACCCGGCCCGTGGCGTCGCTTTTGACAAGCTAATATCTCTGCAACCGCACGTCCAATTGACAAGCGGGCTTGTTTGCTGAGCAGCCCCATCCAACCCACCCTGTTTGAGACCAGTGCTGACTCATGTGGGTGACTACCACTGCGCGTGGCGCGTACCGCGTGAGGGGTGTTGTAAGGTGTTTCCTCGCAATAACTCCGTAACGGCTGAGCCGATTGTGTTCAAATTTGGTGTGGGGTTAGGGACCTCTCAGCCGCCGCCTTTCCACAAGTCAGGGGTGGAGTGACTTTGCACGTGTGCATGTGCACACCTCTATTCTATATCTCTGAAACTACTGAGCCGATTGTGTTCAAATTTGGTATGTGGTTAGGGACCTCTCAGCCCCCACTTTCCCACAAGTCAAAGGTGGGTGCCTCTACACGTCCGCACGTGCGCACCCTTTTTGTATCTCAGAAACTACTTGCTCGATCGAGTTGAAATTGCACATGCATTTCCTTCGCGCTCGCTCGTTCATCGCCAACTACGGCGCCTTACTGGTATAGCTGATTCCAAATTGGTGTCACTGGTTCCAAAGTTGATATGGCAGTTTGCTAACTCCAGGTCCTAAAAGTTGGTATGGCCCATGCCATACCTGTGATACTGCATTGTACATCCTTGTAACGGGCTTTTCATCCGTTTTGTTTGGACCTTTCAACGCTTGGGAAGGGGCCCTTTCAGCGCTCGGGAAGGGGCCCTTTCGAGGCGCCGCACCCCTCAGGACGAAATGCTGGCTACGTGCCTGACCACTGCTCTGATTGAGATCAGGTTTTCACCATGGGATGGGACCATCAAATCAATTTTGATTTTGGTATGGTGCGTTCTGATAGGGATGGTACCACAGCGCGTGACACATGCAAACGTCGAAATGAACCAAAATCATTATTGAACAAAAATGGCTTGATTTATCTAAGCATTAATTTATACGATGAAGCATGCAGCGCTCAGGACGTATTCTCTTTTGGCGGATTCGACAAAGGAGGTCATGAACAATTTGATACAACTTAATTTGTATGTAGTTTGTCCCAGGGAAGCAACAGATACCGCTCGGTTACCGCCGATTAAAGGGGGATAATCACCTTGTTCCACAAAAATGGAGTTTACACCTGAAATCGATAGACGAGGCCAAAATAGGATGCAAATTCATCACAGTTTGCATATAAACATTCCTACCGAAACATATTGACAGTTTCCTACTGATAAGCGATCCACGCTTATATCGGTCGGTACTCAGCAAGTACTCGATAACGAATTAGGTAAATTAGCCTCCATACGCATTGTTATTTATCATGAAGGTATGCAATATGTTTCCTGCACTCTATCTTTTGAGAATATGTGCCAATTCTTATGAACAATCAACAATCATTTGAAAAAAGTGTATTGACATCGACAGTTTAGCTTGGCACCGGCCGGCCTGTGACAAGCTAAATTACGGCGACCTATTTAGTGTCGGCGATTTGCTTACAAGTGCCCATTCAACAACGTTGGACAGATTGATGCAAAAGCGCCAGATGTTGCGCTTTCCAATAGTGGAGGGAAAATACCGATCATTAATTTTCCCAAACTTCCAACTTTGAATTAGGGAATAACTGTATTTAATTCTTAAATTTAGATCACAACAGTTGAATGCCATAACGGTAGCCAAATAAGTTGTTGCTAACAAAATCAAAAGGTGATTATCTCCCTTTAAAGGGCACTCCCACCTTCCCAAAAGTTGTCAAATGTACGCGGCTTGTAGTGCAAGATATGAAGTAATTGCTGCCGAACACGATTATGACATTTGTTTCTCGCAAACAGTGCTCAATTTCATAAAAAGTTAAGTTTTAATATTTGGGTTGATGACGTCATATTGAGCTCTAGCAGGGACGTAGGAACTATGTTCAAGTTGGGAGGACGGAAGCATTCTGAAGTCGATTCTTTCCATGCACGCCCATAGGCGTAATGTTAAAATCCAAAATGTTGGGGGGGGGGGCTGCCCCCCCCCCCCCCCTGTTCCTACGCCTATGAGCTCTAGAGAGCTATACAGAAATCCTTTACGCTGCCAAAGTATGGCACAGTTATTTCGAGACAATTATGGCGCTTTGAATACAAGATAAACCAATTACCAAACCATTTGAAACACGCAAATATATCCAAGTCTTACTTTAAAACAAGTCGACTATCATCACCATTTGGTAAAGAGAGCTGACGTCATCGGCTTTAGACCCCTATTCAAATACACGTGGAGTTTATTCGTTACAATTGTCAAGACCAAGCTCGATTTTCTTTTTATTATACCTATGTGGTTGTTTTAACTGCTACCCTACTTAATTTCAATGCAAATCCAACAACATGGCTATCTCAACTCAAAGCTAATGTTAAGGTGGGAGTGTCGCTTTAAGACGTTTTACTGGTTCGAAACTGATATAGTCAGCTGATGATCAGTACGTACGGAAGGCAAGTATTACACCGACGGACCGAAGATAAATACAACATGATCTGTGTAGTAGCTTGAGTGCACCATGGTTTTATTCAGTGTGATATGGCACGATACATTTAGCACATATTCTTATATTTGCGATGTTACCAATAAAACAGAAACAGTGTCTCAGGAAGGGCGCCGATACCATGGAATCGGAAAAGACAACAGTGTTAAAAATGCACGACCAAAGTTAATGGAAAAATTAAAGATGACCCGACAACTGTATAAGACGTCAATTCGCGTTCCATTTGCAGCGTCATGAACGAGCGCAGCCGACTCCTGCGGAGCTGTATCCCAGACGAGCGACGCGTCTAGCGGCGTTTTGCAAAGCGTATTAACGGTTTTGCAAGAATGTGGGCGGAATCTAACACGATTCGACAGTTAGCCAGATCTACTAAGAAAATACCGAGTGCTGGGAATTAGGAACCTGCCACTACTAAGCGACGAATCACGACAGCATGGCGACGCCCTGGGAGCCGCCATGGCGCCGACGAACAAGAAACTGGCTTCTCAGTCACGCCAGAACCAAAATATAATTCTCGTTTTCTGCATCTGCTCCCCGATTTCGATTTCATTTTTTTTCATCGTGGCCAACCGGCCGGCTTGGGCTGTTCGCTCGCCGGGCGGCGGCGGCGGCGAACTCGTAGGTCACGTGACCACGCCGCCGTCGTCCGCGCTGTTCCATTGATGACCATATATGGTCAACTGCGCTCTGATTGGCTGACGGCCGACGGTCGGCGTCGGCCCAGATAGCGCGCTGCCGCGCCGGTAAAGCCGAGAGAACATTCTTTCCGGTGTTCACTTCTGTCGCGAACGGTGGACGCTGTGGTGCTCGCTTCTAGTCTGTGATATTTATTCCGGTAAGTGGACTTTGAGAAGCCTAGCTGGTGTTTTGTGTGGGTTAGCAGTTGCCGTTTGCGCTGGTGCTTGCCTGGTGCCGTTTGGCTGGGTCAGTTGGAATTTTTGATAATTGTGGGAATTTTTGTAGCTTTTTAATATTTGTGGGTGAATTCGATATGCTTCATTGAAAGCTTTATTCTGTTTAATTCAGTTAAGCTGGTAGTCGTGTACTATTCGAGCATTTTCTTGTAGAATGCATGGGGCGTTGGGATAGTCATTTAGTCTTCGACGTCCCATCATTGGTTGCCTGGCCTGTGGTGAATAGTGGTGAAAAGCCAGATGGTTGATTGATGGTTGATTGTAGTAGGTACCGCATTGTTTAGCAGTTGTGAGTGTATATGCTGTTTATGGAAGAAAGTCTGATGGCGCCACTTTCTCTTGCCGAGTAGTACCTCTCCAAATGTATTTTGTTCCTGCTTTAATCGTTTCTCTCCCTCGGCTTAGGTGTGAGGGAACTTAGTTTTTTTACTTCAATGGATAAGTTTCCCGAGCGACTGCTCCCTTCAGTCTTGGCGGAGTTCCGGGAGGGTATCGATCCTTTCTTATGCGGTATTGCTATCTCCGGTCTGTGGGCTCAGCTGAAGCCAGAGCAAGATATCAACTATTGGCAACTAATTTTTGGGAGGACCCTCCTGCTCCTTCGCTGCTCCTCTCCGGTACCCCCGCTCCCCAGTGCGGGGGGGGGCAGTCTGCCGCCGCTAGTGGGCGTTGATCCATCGATTTGCGTCTGCTGCCGGCCAGCCGCGCGCCGGCCGGCGAGCGCCACTTTCATGCCCTTATAAGGCGCGGCTCGGCGCTCGGCCGGCGGCCGGTGATTCAGGAGGCGAGGCGAGGTGCGCTGCCCTTGGCCGCGTGGGGCGGTGGCGAGCCGGCCGGTGGAATGCCTGCTACCCCCCGGCCCGCCAGCTTGCCGGTAGGCTGCGGGGGTGTGCCGGGAATTTGAACCGGGCGGTGGGTGGGGCGGTGCTCATTGGAAGAGCGATGGACATCGGGCTTGGAAGAGGAATTGATGACTGGCGAAGAAATTTGAAATTGGTTATTTGAAGTCGTTGGGATGGGACTTTGGAGAACTCTGGCAGTGATTCAGTTTGGCTGAATGTGCATCATGTTCACGAATTGTCGCTTGCTTCAGAGTGGTAGTCTTCAATTTTGTCGATGCGAAACCTAACCAACGCACTCTTCTCTTTCAGTAACTTATCGCTGCAAACATGTGTGACGACGAGGTCGCCGCTCTGGTTGTGGACAATGGCTCCGGCATGTGCAAGGCCGGCTTCGCCGGAGACGACGCTCCCCGTGCCGTCTTCCCCTCGATCGTCGGCCGTCCCCGTCACCAGGGCGTCATGGTCGGCATGGGACAGAAGGACTCGTACGTTGGCGACGAGGCCCAGTCCAAGCGTGGTATCCTCACCCTGAAGTACCCCATCGAGCACGGTATCGTCACCAACTGGGACGACATGGAGAAGATCTGGCATCACACCTTCTACAACGAGCTGCGTGTGGCGCCCGAGGAGCACCCGGTGCTTCTGACAGAGGCTCCCCTGAACCCCAAGGCCAACCGCGAGAAGATGACCCAGATCATGTTCGAGACGTTCAACACGCCCGCCATGTACGTGGCCATCCAGGCCGTGCTGTCGCTGTACGCCTCCGGCCGTACCACCGGCATCGTGCTGGACTCCGGCGATGGCGTCTCCCACACAGTCCCCATCTACGAAGGTAACTAACTCACTAGTATATTTCAGAATGGTTTTAAAATGATCTCGTTTCTTAAACGAACACAATTAAATAAATACAATAAGAAGTTTATTAGTATGGTAAAAGATACATAGACTAAATTTATAAAATCATAAAGGATGATCATTTTTCTAAAAATATATACTCTTAAAATAATTATTCAGAATTGTCGGTTATGGTGATATTTATTAATGTCTCGTTCGTTTCAGGTTACGCCCTGCCCCACGCCATCCTGCGTCTTGACCTGGCTGGCCGTGACCTGACCGACTACCTGATGAAGATCCTGACGGAGCGTGGCTACAGCTTCACCACTACCGCCGAGCGGGAAATCGTGCGTGACATCAAGGAGAAGCTGTGCTACGTCGCTCTGGACTTCGAGCAGGAGATGGCCACCGCCGCCAGCTCGAGCAGCCTGGAGAAGAGCTACGAGCTTCCCGACGGCCAGGTCATCACCATCGGCAACGAGCGGTTCCGCTGCCCCGAGGCGCTGTTCCAGCCTTCCTTCCTGGGCATGGAGTCGTGCGGCATCCACGAGACCACCTACAACAGCATCATGAAGTGCGACGTGGACATCCGTAAGGACCTGTACGCCAACACTGTGCTGTCCGGCGGCAGCACGATGTACCCGGGCATCGCCGACCGCATGCAGAAGGAGATCACCGCACTGGCGCCCAGCACGATGAAGATCAAGATCATCGCTCCCCCGGAGAGGAAGTACTCCGTATGGATCGGTGGCTCCATCCTGGCCTCGCTGTCCACCTTCCAGCAGATGTGGATCTCCAAGCAGGAGTACGACGAGTCTGGCCCCTCCATTGTCCACCGCAAATGTTTCTAAGCCTGTGTCTGTGTGACTGAGATTACCTGCATGTGGATGGTTCTTATTTTTATTGTGAGCGATGTATCCCGAGCTGCATCCGACCAGTGGTGACCGCATGTGCATTCCGAGTTAATGGGCGCATTCCGACCTAGTGGACCCTCTGACCTGCTTGCCAGAGGGTGCACCAGAGGTCGTTTGACTGTGTTATTTATGTTGTAAATGCCTTACTTCGGATCTATTCCAGCTTTTGACCAGCCTAGGTCTGATTGATCCCTCATGCCACGTATGGGAGTGACAGCGGTGTCGAGCCATATTTCTTTCCATCGACACCGCTGAACATTGTTGTTCGGATGTTTTTGAGCTGAGTTGGCCAGGCACGGAAAGGCCAATGAAGTCTTTGTAATACAAACAAATACGCCGTGTTATGTTTTTTGTTTAACGGATGCCGGCAAAAATTGATGGGGATCGGTTTGAGGACTCCCAAATTATGTTCTGTTCGACAGAATCGATAAGCTTTACGTTTTTTTTATTCAAAACTAGACTGCGAATATTAGTGCAAATTTGGTGCGTGCTGATCATGGAGTACTTGGGCAGTTAAAAATTATCAAGGGAAACGTGTTTTTTCTTCATAGGATGAAGAAATGAGAGGAAAATGATCGCAAGAAAGTATAATTATGATACTTAGCAGCAGACTTGTCAATGATTCATATTTGTCATGAATCGATTCACAGTGATTCACGGACCATAATGAATGATTCAATCACTATACATTACCGTAATGAATGATTCAATCACTCAACATTACCATAATGAATGATTCAATCACTCAACATTAACATAATGAATATTTCAATCTTGATTCAATCACTCAACGCTAAAGAGAAGTGTCGACTCCTTTGTCTAACTCCTTTGATTTTGAATGTGCGACTCGGTAAGATTTTATGAGCGTGATAAGGAGGCTATGCTCTACCTGTGTGCCATTTTTCATGCAAACCAGAATAGTCTGCTGTTTGACCTTAAACATATGACCTGCTCTAAATCCTTTGATTTTGAATGTGCGACTCTAATATTTCATGAGCGTGATAAGGAGGTTATGTTCTACCAGTGTGCTAATTTCCATGCAAATCGGAATAGTCCGCTGTTTGACCTTAAACCTATCTGACCTGCTCTAACTCCTTTGATTTTGAATGTGCTACTCTAAGATTTTACCAGAATGATCACTAGGTCTGTGTGTGTTCCAATTTTGAAGCTAATCCAAATAGTCCGCGAATGTGTTTCCGAATGTGAATGTGAATGTGAACCAATTTGACATGCGTGTTGTTTATTTTGATTATAAAATGATATTTATAATATGTATTATAATTGCAAATTCCAAGTTCCAAAATAATTAATGACTACGTTTCGCCTTTTTAAGCGAATATAACATTTATTTTGATTTTCCATTAGGTATTATTTTGTATAAAGCATGATGTGGAATAAAGCGGCGCCGATGCGACAATGATATTTGGGACATCATGCAAATATTTGTTTATGATTTAGTTTTTTATATGGTATAGCCTAGAAATTAGGAAAAGGTGGGTACCTTTTAATAATTTTACGTGTGAAAAATGTGTGCGTTTACTGTGTGGTTTATGAATCAAAGTATGAGTTAGTTACCTTTTCTAAGTATTTAGGTGCCTACCCCTAACCCTACCAGTACCAAGGTATGTACCTAGTTAGGACTGATTGAACAGTGGCTTTGTGCCCACTGGAGTGGACACAAAGCCTCGCTTTCTTCATGCATATATGAATTACAGGCTACAGCTCAGGACACAGAGCTCATATAATTGGCCATTAAGTCCACAGGGCACAGATAAATGCTGGGTCGCTGACATATTTTTTTGGACAGTTTATGCTGTTCGACCAAAAAAGAATGATTCTTTGAGCAATGAATGATTCAATCAGCCTATTTTATCTGTATGAATGATTCAATCAGTGACTCACAACAGGTTTGCGCATGAGGTGAATCGATTCATGAATCATTCATTTGAAATAAGAATGATTCAATCAAAACTAGTCGATTCACATTGAATCATTGACAAGTCTGCTTAGCAGCAGGGCTGCGGAGTAGGAGCCTTGAGTCGGTCGGAGTCTGCAGTTTTAGCCGGAGTCTAGAGTCGCTAAAATATTACCGACTCCGGCTCGGAGTCGACTTTTTGGCAATGGCGATTACTTTGGTCGGTAGAATAGTCGTCGGCCTAGGAACATTAACTTTACACCCCTTTCGAAAGAAAATGAGTGGAAAATGAAACTTATAGTTTACTCATCTCTATAGATTTTCGCATAATGAAGATACGGCAACAATTGTAACGTCATTTGATGATGATTGGGGTGTTGGCCGCACCGACTCTTAATGTCACACGACGCCCAGGGGCTCCGCCACAGGGAGGACGGAGGGGGGGGACATGTCCCCCCAACATTTTCTGATTTTAACATTACGCCTATATGGGCGTTGCATGGAAAGAATCGACTTCAGAATGCTTCCGTCCCCCCCCCCCCTAACTTTCGGAAGGTGGCGGCGCCCTTGACGACGCCCATTTTAACGTCATCGTGCTCGTTTCGTCAAGGCGATTCGAATAATACCACGGGGCATGGTGACCAGGTTACCTAAGTCAAATTTAAAATTTGACCTCAGGTCAAGGCAACTTAGGGCATGTGGTGAACCAGGTATGTCGTGTACGGTGCAGCGCAATGTCGGACGCATCTCGACGAGACATACACAGTGGTGTCGATCTCACGTTCGTATCTTCCTTTTATGCTATCAAGACTTATTGCAAAGAAGTGCAGGTCACCTCAGATGACCTCATTCGATCTTGTAGCCCGGTCACTGAGCGGTAATTGTACTTGAGCCATCACTCATCAATAATGAGCTATAATAGCATAATCTTAAAATAATTATTCCGATCTAATGCGTATCCTCTGATACAAAAATATGTGTATATTTTCTCGTTGACTTATAATGGGAAGGTAACGAAACTGACCTGACCTTAGGTCATCGATATACACAAAATCCGAGATAGCAGGGTCTTAGGCTTGATTACATCCTGCGGGTTTTGAAGTGTTCAGCAAAACACTGGCAAGTGCAGAGGTGAAAGAAACGTCACGACTGTCTCCCACTAAATTGCAAAAACGTGATTGTGTCTCCTTGTCCCTTGTATTGTAAGGTCACAGTGTCCCAAAATTTGTCGATTTGGGTTGGAAATGACGCCTAAATTTGAAATATTTTCCACTCTCACTCCCCATTTTAGGTGTGAATTTTCCAATCCCACATTATGAATTGTGATATTGATTCTGACATAAATATTGACTACAAGTAGGTACATGATTTCAACGAAAAGTACTGCTTTTTATATTCAAAACAAATCAATATTGTACCATTTTCTACATAATTTTCCACTCTCATGGTCTTTTTTGGCTCAAATTTTCCACTCGGACACCCAAGGAAAAATTGAATGTTAGGACACTGTAATGAAACATATCCGAGTCCATGTTTCAGGGCATGTTGAGGAATACACACACACGTTTCATGCTCAGTGTTCACACATGAACATTTCAAGCAATAGTAAATGTACTATTGTACATTTACTGTATATTTTTGGAGAGGGAGAGGAAATAGCAATTTACTTGACATAAAAATAAGAGAATACTTGAGGAAGGTCATCATTATACAAATGAAACAATGCAATACACCAAACTCACATTACTAGATCATATTGATAAATTGCCTTAGGGCTTGTGATGATTATTGGTGTTTAAGGGCTCGCCAACAACTAAGGTCACATGACTCCCATGCCTTAGGGCTTAGAATGATCACTTGATCATAGATGTCAAAAGAATGTTCACCTCAAGGGCGGATTCAGGATATTTTAGGAGGGGTGGCCGCAGGCCAATTTAGGGGCGCCTTCCAAAGAAAGGGCGCCGTCACTGACCGAAAGGGCGCCGTCAATGGCCGAAAGGGCGCAGTCACTGGCCGGAAGGGCACCATCAATGGCCGAAAGGGCGCCATCAATGGCCGTTAGGGCGCCGTCACTGGCCGGAAGGGCGCCTCGGGTCAAAAGGACCAGGTCATGACCTGTATGGCCTGATACTCGGTAAGTTACTTTCAACAGGGCGCCCAAAAGGGCGTCCAAGTGGTCCATAGGGACGCCTGGTGCTCACGGGCTGTCCATCGCCGGGCGCCTGGCGGCGCCCGGCGACAGATAGCCAGTGGGGCGCCCTTCTGGCGGAGGGTGGCCGCGACCGCTGCGACCACCCCCTGGATCCGCCCCTGGTTCACCTTCCTTGGTATACATGGTCAGAAATGGTATGTGGATCAATGATATGCTTTACATATTCTGACACACTGAAAGTGACATTGAAATTTACTTATATTGAAAGCTAAGTGTCACAAATGTGAAATAAAAACAATCAAATTCAATAACATAATCAAATTCAGTGTATATATTAACATTCCATTGGCAAGCTCGTTCATTTCTTTCAACAATTATTTGTATAGCATGTCTGATGAAATAAGCAACTGCCTTGCAGTACCAACATAAAAGTAAAAATAGCACATTACGTGGGACAGTTAACTAACAAATCACACATAATGCAAATAATATACACAATACAAAATGTGACTTAATACCTGAATAGATCAGCAAGCAAGGAAAACAATTAATCACTATTTTGTAACATCAAGTCAGGACCAGCATGGATATTTGACCAATCATTGCAAGACAAAATGTCTTTAAATTCAGCACAGTTTAAAATAGTTAGTGATTTCAAATTCTTCCCATCATTCCTTGTGAGTTGTTGCAATACATATTTTGCCTTTGTTCTGATGATTTATTTGAGAACTTTGCATATTGATTTGATGTTGGGTAAAAGTCCAATCTTTGGACACGTCCTAACGGCTAACCTCAAACTATTCATGCTATCATAGTGCAGACAATACTGACGCACAGTGTTTTAGTGTGTCTATATTGTTTACATTCTGTTAGCATGGAAAAAGTGAGGTTAGGACGTTTAGGTTTAGGATAGTGAGCTGACGTTAGACGGGGTCTAGTCAGGGCTCACATCAGGTGCGGACTGGTCAAGTCAGGCTGAGGAAATTGCGGCCCAGTGTTGGTCAAATTGGTTCTTAAACATATTGGTCGTTGTGGCTTCAACTACTTCTCGTGGTAGATTGTTCCACTGATTGACCACTCTGTTGGAGAAGAACTTCAGTCTAAACACGTGTCTTGTCCTCCTTTTCCTCTATGAACGTGTCCAGTGTTACAGCAGTCGATTCTTATAAATAATTTAGAAAGAAACTCCAACTTTAAGATTGTCTGGCAAAAGTGCAATGCAGTTCCCATTTCTACTCACACTAGTCACGAAAATGCCCGCATATGTTCTTACCTTGAAGCCAAGATTGACACTTTCCATTTTCACCCAAACCAGAGTTTTTTTTCCTCAGAAGAATTAAAATTGCCAATCCCTTGTGGTTGGTGTTCATTTGGCTTTTTAAGTTCCTTATTTCACCATGGCAATCGCAGCTTGTATGACCGCAGCGTACTTTCATACGCGACGGCGGTTTCCCCATGTTGACTTGACTTACGAACACAATATATCAATCACAAAAAATAGGTACGTAGGTATGTGTCTAATACACATTTGAACGCTGTGAATTGGCTGTGAAGCACAATCCCGCTTCATCACAGATGCGCCAGATATGTGCAATATGAGGGAGGCTGAAAAATAATACTGGCTCGCGAGACAGGCGTTAAGGGTCAAAATTCCCATGGTGCAGCAGTAAAGAAAACCCTTATGAAGATCGTGCCTGTCTCGCCAGGTATTACCTTTCGCCCTCTATTGCCTGTCTCGCAACCGATGAGGAAACAAGTACTAATTTAAATGCCGTGAAAGCTATGCTATAACTTATGAAGAATGTTCTGTGGTAGTTGTACGGCGGTCAAAAGAAAAACAGAAAATAACTTAAAACAATACTTGTAATTAACCAAATTATGTCTCCTGGGCATTTTGTTGCCGACGTCTTTCTGTCTCCCACTCCAATGGCCAAGCAAGCGGTTTTTTTCACCTCTGGGCAAGTGGCTGTGGCACGACCACAAAGGATCTAGCTCGCTATTCGCTTGTGCAATTAACTTAACTATGTGTAAAACAAACTTACTTTGTAAAAGTGATTTATATTTCCTTAAAAGTCAGAAGAGATGCCTATTTCGGTCGATTTCAGTCGTTTAGGACCGCCTGCAGGCGAGCGTGACTGGGCTGGACGCGCGGCAGGCACGCCGCGCCCGTGCTCGCGCGGCGTAGCATTGTTCTCCATACTGTTAAAGGGAAATAATGACCTTTTGATTTTGCTAGCAACAATTTCTTAGGCTACCGTTATGGTTTTATAATTATTTTATTTACATTTAAGAATTAAATAAAATTATTCCCAAATTCAAAGTTGTAAGTTTGGAAAAAATACAAAACAAGTACCTTGTGTACTTCATGAAGGTCATTGACAAATTCGTCCTTCCCTACCATTGTTTACATCGAGTGCGGCATTTTTGGAGGCTCTGTGACGTTTCCGATCAAACTGAGCGCTGCTCGGACACACGCTAGTAGCGCTTTCGTTATCCATGGCAACCAGGCGTCAGCCAATCAAAAGCCAGAAAGGGAACACGTTCTGGCTTTTCATTAGCTCACGCCTGGTTGCCATGGAGAACGAAAGCGCTACTAGCGTGCGTTCGAGCAGCGCTCTGATCCGTGAAGCAATCCGTGAAGCATCCGTGATGCATGACTGACTATCAGTATAAGTCATGAATAACAACAACATGCAAACTATACCAACTCGAATAAAATAAGGGCGGAATGAATTGAACCCCAGGCAAGCTAGTATTCGCAAAGCATTCGGCACTGCGCCACAATAGCAAAAGGTGAGGGAAATGCATATTGGATACAATATTATTACGTCACAAGTATCTGAAGTGTGAACTGCTATGAAATACAGTGATAAAATACCTTTCATAATGATTATCATGAAAATTCAAACTTAAAAACAATAATTTGAATAAGTCTTTAATTAGCTTTCAACTCAAAATCAGATATATTTTGCAATGCTACACAAGAATGGCACCAGTGACGTCATTAACAAAGCCTGCTACGGGACTTGGGTATACTAATCAGGAACAACTCGCCACAATGGTTAAGTGCGCCGAGAAGCATGACAATGACTTTGTAAACAAATCGCCGACGCTAAATAGGTCGCCGTCGATGTGCATCGATGAGCTTCCGATTTAATTGCCAGTTTTGTGTTATTGTTTGTTAGTTTTTTTGGGGAAAATTATTATTTTTCATGATAATATCAAGCATAGTGTTATATACAGCTACAGACAAATTATACAATACTCCTAATGTTAAAAACAAATGAATTGATTTTCGAAAATTGAGGGTCGCAACCACTAACTATGCCGCCATTGATGTGCATCGATGAGCTTCCGATTTTATTTCCACTTTTTCCAATCGCTGTTAGTTTTAGAAGATCGCCGGGCATATAATCACAAGCAGAACGCACAATATATTTTCCACTCCATTGCGTAACAAAAATAATACGGGAAAAGCCCGCAGTTTGATGAGGATCAAAAGTACTTGCAAGTACCGGTCGTTAAAAGTGTGGAACGCTTATCAACTTTAACTTGAAATATCTTTCGGTAGGAAAGTTTTCATGCAAAATGTGATAAATTTACAATATATTTTGGTCTCGTCTGGCGATTTCAAGTGCTAACTCCATTTTTGTGGAAAAAGGTCATTATTTCCCTTTAAAGGTAAATAATGACCTTTTGATTTTGTTAGCAACAATTTCTTAGGCTACCGTTATGGTTTCACAATTATTTTATTTAAATTTAAGCATTTAATAAAATTATTCCCAAATTAAAAGTTGTAAGTTTGGAAAAAAATACAAAACAAGTACCTTGTGTACTTCATGAAGGTCATTGACAAATTCGTCCTTCCCTACCATTGTTTACATCGAGTGCGGCATTTTTGGAGGCTCTGTGCCGTTTCCGATCAAACTGAGCGCTGCTCGGACACACGCTAGTAGCGCTAGTAGCGCTTTCGTTCTCCATGGCAACCAGGCGTCAGCCAATCAAAAGCCAGAAAGGGAATACGTTCTGGCTTTTCATTGGCTCACGCCTGGTTGCCATGGAGAACGAAAGCGCTACTGGCGCTACTAGCGTGCGTTCGAGCAGCGCTCTGATCCGTAAAGCAATCCGTGAAGCATCCGTGATGCATGACTGACTATCAGTATAAGTCATGAATAACAACAACATGCAAACTATACCAACTCGAATAAAATAAAGGCGGAATGAATTGAACCCCAGGCAAAGCACTCGGCACTGCGCCACAATAACAAAAGGTGAGGGAAATGCATATTGGATACAATATTATTACGTCACAAGTTTCTGAAGTGTCAACTACTATGAAATACAGTGATAAAATACCTTTAATAATGATTAACAAGAACATTCAAACTTTAAAACAATAATTTGAATAAGTCTTGAATTAGCTTTCAACTCAAAATCAGATATATTTTGCAATGCTACTCAAGAATGGCACCAGTGACGTCATTAACAAAGCCTGCCATGGGACTTAGGTATACTAATCAGGAACAACTCGCCACAATGATTAAGTGCGCCGAGAAGATGACAATGACTTTGTAGACAAATCGCCGACGCTAAATAGGTCGCCGTCGATGTGCATCGATGAGCTTCCGATTTAATTGCCAGTTTTGTGTTATTGTTTGTTAGTTTTTTTGGGAAAATTATTATTTTTCATGATAATATAAAGCATAGTGTTATATACAGCCACAGATAAATTATACAATACTTCTAATGTTGAAAACAAATGAATCGATTTGCAAAAATTGAGGGTCGCAACCACTAACTATGCCGCCGTTGATGTGCATCGATGAGCTTCCGATTTTATTGCCACTTTTTCCAATCGCTGTTAGTTTTAGAAGATCGCCGGGCATATAATCACAACAAGCAGAACGCACAATATATTTTCCATTCCATTGCGTAAAAAAAACAATACGGGAAAAGCCCGCAGTTTGATGAGGACCAAAAGTACTTGCAAGTACCGGTCGTTAAAAGAGTGGAACGCTTATCAACTTTAACTTGCAATATCTTTCAGTAGGAAAGTTTTCATGCAAAATGTGATGAATTTACAATATATTTTGGTCTCGTCTGGCGATTTCAAGTGCTAACTCCATTTTTGTGGAAAAATGTCATTATTTCCCTTTAAAGGGAAATAATGACCTTTTGATTTTGTTAGCAACAATTTCTTAGGTTACCGTTGTGGTTTTAAAATTATTTAATTTAAATTTAAAGGAAATAGTTCATCTTGGAATTTTTTTACCAAACACGATTTGATATTTTTGTAATACAATGTATTTTTATATTGTCAAAAATGGCCTTATATCGCGCCGATTCAGACCAGAAGACCGTACGTTTTTATTGTTTATCAAAAATATATGCATACTCTCTGAGTCAGAGTCCTGACGTCACGCGAATGTAAACAATGGTTCAGCCAATCAGATTCGAAAGTAGTCGCGTAAGGATAGACTCGCATTAGAGATGTGCCAACCGGCGGCCGGCGGTTCGCTTGCTGCAAGCTGATTGGCTGACGGTATAGCCTCTGCCCGGGCTGGAACCAGTACAACATTCTTTCGCCAGCACCGCATTCCTTCGTCAAACAATCAAATATATTCGGCTGGAAAGTCTTTTTAGTCAAGAAAACTTGCAGATAGGGTTTCCCAACACGGGCTACAAAATTGCTATCTCAGTTTAAAACTAATGTTGAAGGTGAACTATTTCCTTTAAGAATTAAATAAAATTATTCCCAAATTCAAAGTTGTAAGTTTGGAAAAAAACACAAAACAAGTACCTTGTGTACTTCATGAAGGTCATTGACAAATTCGTCCTTCCCTACCATTGTTTACATCGAGTGCGGCATTTTTGGAGGCTCTGTGACGTTTCCGATCAAACTCATCCGTGAAGCAATCCGTGAAGCATCCGTGATGCATGACTGACTATCAGTATAAGTCATGAATAACAACAACATGCAAAATATACCAACTCGAATGAAATAAGGGCGGAATTATTTGAACCCCAGGCAAGCAAGTATTCGCAAAGCACTCGGCACTGCGCCACAATAGCAAAAGGCGAGGGAAATGCATATTGGATACAATATTATTGCGTCTTAAGTTTATGAAGTGTCAACTACTATGAAATACAGTGATAAAATACCTTTAATAATGATTAACAAGAAAGTTCAAACTTAAAAACAATAATTTGAATAAGTCTTTAATTAGCTTTAAACTCAAAATCAGATATATTTTGCAATGCTACACAAGAATGGCACCAGTGACGTCATTAACAAAGCCTGCTACGGGACTTGGGTATACTAATCAGGAACAACTCGCCACAATGGTTAAGTGCGCCGAGAAGCATGACAATGACTTTGTAAACAAATCTTCGACGCTAAATAGGTCGCCGTCGATGTGCATCGATGAGCTTCCGATTTAATTGCCAGTTTTGTGTTATTGTTTGTTAGTTTTTTTGGGGGAAAAGTATTATTTTTCATGATAATATAAAGCATAGTGTTATATACAGCCACAGACACATTATACAAAACTCCTAATGTTGAAAACAAATGAATCGATTTTCAAAAATTGAGGGTCGCAACCACTAACTATGCCGCCGTTGATGTGCATCAATGAGCTTCCGATTTTATTGCCACTTTTTGCAATCGCTGTTAGTTTTAGAAGATCGCCGGGCATATAATCACAACAAGCAGAACGTACAATATATTTTCCACTCCATTGCGTAAAAAAGCAATACGGGAAAAGCCCGAAGTTTGATGAGGATCAAAAGTACTTGCAAGCACCGATCGTTAAAAGTGTGGAACGCTTATCAACTATAACTTGAAATATCTTTCGGTAGAAAAGTTTTCATGCAAAATGTGACGAATTTACGATATATTTTGGTCTCGTCTGGCGATTTCAAGTGCTAACTCCATTTTTGTGGGAAAAGGTCATTATTTCCCTTTAAGAATAAAGACAAACGGAAAAATAGATAGCATTGCGGATATTGCTTTCTAGCATGCGGTTGGAGAACAGATATAAGCCGGAGTCGGAGTTGGAGTCGGAGTCGGAGTCGGAGTCGGAGTCGGAGTCGGAGTCGGAGTCGGAGTTGCTAAAATTATGTCGACTCCGCAGTCCTGCTTAGCAGCATACTTAGCTTAGCATACGCACCCCCCGATGCGTCTGCGCCGGGGAGGGGCTAGGATCGTTTCCCTCCCAGATTAGCAGGATTTTAATATTAGCCATAGGGGGGGGGGGGGGACAAGCCCGGGCACAGTGCATGGTTTTTGAGAGAGAAAAATCATTACAATGCTCAGCTAGTCGAGGCTTCGACGAGCTTGTCCGCCCACCCAGCTAAGTCGGTAGAGAAACGGACTGGAAACGCGCCCGCCAAAGCAGTTTGCTCGAGGCGTTTTTGCTCGATATTTGATTATAATCGGCAAGACCTGCACTTGGTGGAAGCTGTTAATAGGTCAGCACCAGGGGCTTGGTGGACCGTGTTCTAACTTTAGGACAAACACAACTCTGCTTTCGAGTTCCTCCAGAGAGCTGGAATTACGCGATCGAATGGTAAGGGTCAGGCTCAGGGCCCATGCACTGGTGGCCCCACTAGGGGTGGAACTTTATGAAATCAGTGGGGTGTGGGGGGGGGGGCAACGGCACATGCCAGCCGGAGTCGGGAAAATTTAACTGACTCCGACTCCGGTGAAAAAATACCGACTCAAATAGACTCAGATTCCGACTCCGAATCTGCAAGACTGCTTCCGACCGACCAATGGCTCTCTCAGAGTCTCTTCCCGACTAAGGGCTCTCCAGAATGACCGATAGCTCACCCAGACTGGCACAGGGCCCTCTTAGGTCTGAGCTCTTAGGTCCTCTTGGGTCTGACAATGATCCTCTTAGACAAGCGTAAGGCCCTCTCAGACAGAACAGTGGTCATCTCTGGTCGACCGATGATCCTCTCAAAGAAGCGGAGTTCTCTCTTAGGAACTTAGGGCTCTCTTAGTCTCTTAGGCCGAAAAAGTCCCCCCCCCCCTTGAACGATCGAGCGTCCTTTGAAACTGGGAAACAGACCTCTCAGACAGGCATAGGGCCCTCTCAGGCCTGAGAACGATCATTTCAGGACGACAAGGAACCTAAGGCTCTAAGGCCTGGCAAATACCGTCTCAAAACAACTGAGGCCCCTCTCAGACCGCCGGGCTCTTTCCTGCCTAGACAATGGCCCAGCTCAGACCAGCCTGGGGCCCGCTCAGGCCTGGCAAGAGCCACTCGAGCCGACCGATGATGACCCCCTCAGGCCGACCGAGTTCTCCTTCAGACCGACCAAGGGCCCTCTCCAGCTGACCAAGGGCCCCTCAAGTCGCCTGGAGACCCTTAAAGGGACTGTCCCACCTTCCCAAAAGTTGTCAAATATACGCCGTTTGTGGTGCAAAATATGAAGTAATTGCTGCCGAACACGATTATGACATTTGTTTCTCGCAGAGTGCTCAATTTCATAAAAAGTTCAGTTTTAATATTTGGGTTCATGACGTCATATTGAGCTCTAGAGAGCTACACAGAAATCCTTTACGCTGCCAAAGTGTGGGCACAATTATTTCGATACAATTCTGGCGCTTTGAATACAAAACAAACCAATTACCAAACCATTGAAACGTAGCAAATATCTCCAAGGTTCACCCTAAAACAAGTCGACTATCATTACCAGTTGGGTAAAGAGAGATGACGCTGTCGGTTTAGAGGCCCTATTCAAATACACATGGGCCTTATTTTTTACAGATGTCAAAATCAAACTCTAATATCTTTTTGATTAGATCATTGTGGTTGTTTTATTTAACTGATACCATACTTAATTTCAATGCCAAGCCATCAAAATGGCTATCTCAACTCAAATATAATGTTAAGGTGGGATAGTCCCTTTAAAGGGACTATCCCACCTTAACATTATATTTGAGTTGAGATAGCCATTTTGATGGCTTGGCATTGAAATTAAGTATGGTAGCAGTTAAAACAACCACAATGATCTAATAAAAAAGATATTCAAGTTTGATTTTGACATCTGTAAAAAATAAGGTCCATGTGTATTTGAATAGGGCCTCTAAACCGACAGCGTCGTCTCTTTACCCAACTGGTAATGATAGTCGACTTGTTTTAAGGTCAGCCTTGGAATATTTTCGTCTTTCATTTATCGATCCCCGGGTGGTTCGCAATCTAAATTCTAAGCCAATCTAGACACCGGGTGGTTCGCATTTTCTGCGCAATGGATGTCGACAAAAAAAATGTGCCACACATTTGGCAGCACAAAGGATTTTCCTGTTACTAAAAACAAAAAAATATGACGTCACCAACCCAACTTTCCGCTTAAAACTAAAAGTTGAATATCTTTCAAGAAAAACTTTTTTTTCTGAAAAAAAAGTTCACGAACATGTTCAGCTGACCTCGCCTGACATGTAGACATACAATTAAGTGATTCGACAACTTTCGCAAAGGTGGGACAGTCCCTTTAAAGGGACTGTCCCACCTTTGTGAAAGTTGTCGAATCACACTTAATTGTATGTCTACATGTCAGGCGAGGTCAGCTGAACATGTTCGTGAACTTTTTTTCAGAAAAAATTGCTGATCTTGGAAGATGTTCAACTTTTAGTTTTAAGCGAAAAGTTGGGTTAGTGACGTCATACGATTTTTTAATAACAGGGAAATCCTTTGTGCTGCCAAACGTATGGCACAATTTTTTTTTCGATATCTATTGCGCAGGAAAAAAAGCGAATCATCCGGTGTCTAGATTGGCTTAGCTTGCGAACCACCCAGGGATCGAGAAATGAAGACGAAAATATTCCAAGGCTGACTTTAAAACAGGTCGACTATCATTACCAGTTGGCTAAAGAGACGACGCTGTCGGTTTAGAGTCCCTATTCAAATACACATGAACCTTATTTTTTACAGATGTCAAAATCAAACTCGAATATCTTTTTGATTAGATCATTGTGGTTGTTTTAACTGCTACCATACTTAATTTCAATGCCAAGCCATCAAAATGACTATCTCAACTCAAATATAATGTTAAGATGGGATAGTCCCTTTAAAAGAAATAGTTCACCTTCGGAAAACTTTCAGAACACGATTTTATTCTATTTTTAATACAGTTTCTTTTTTTCTTTTCAAAAATGGTCCTACATCGCGCCAATTCAGGACAGAAGGTTGTAAATTATTAATTTTATGGTGTGCGTTATTGGTCTGCGCATGCTCCGTGCAGTGCTGGCACAGTTCAGACGGTACGGTATATCATATATGCGCCGCATTCCTTCGCCAATAAGTCAAATATCTTCGGTTGGAGAGTCTTTTCAGCCAAGAAAAGTTCCAGATAAGGATTTCTCAACACGGGCTACAAAACTGTTATTTCAGTTCAAAACCCCATGTTGAAGGTGAACTATTTCCTTTAAGGCCGACAGAAGAGCCCCACAGGCACACTAGGGACCCCTACAGGCCGACCGAGGGCCACTCAGGCCGACTAAGGGCCGCTCAGGCCGACCGAGGGCCTCCTCAAGCTGACCGAATGCCCCTCAGGCCGAAAACGGGCCCCCTCAAGTCGACCAAGGGCTCCTTAAGCCGACCGAGGGCCTTTCAAGCCGACTGAGAGCCCCTAAGGCCGTCAGACGACCCTCTCAGGCAGACCAAGGACCCCTCAGACCGAAAAAGCCCCTTCAAGCTGACGCGAGGTCCCCTGAGGCCGAACGAGAGCCACTCAGGCCAACAGAGGGTTCCTCAGACCCACTCAGGGCCCCCTCACGCCGACCGAGGTCCCCTCAGGCATGCCGGGGGCCACTCAGGCCGACAGACTGGCTCTCAGTCCAAAGACCCCTACAAGCTGACCGATAAGCCTTTAGGCCAAACAAGAACCCGTCATGCAAACTAAGGGCCCCTCAAGCCGACCAAGGTTCACGCAAGCCGACCGAGGGCCCCGCCCCCTCAGACCGATCGAGTCCCCCTCAGGCCGACAAAGGGTCCCTCAGGACGAAGAAGAGCTTTACAGGCCGACCGGGCCCCCCTCAGGCCGACCAGGGCCCCCTCAAGTCGGTCGAGGTTCACTCAAGCCGACCGAGGGCCCCTAGTCGACTGAGGGCCATGTGCGTAACCACCTTCCGAAAGTGGGGGGGGGGGATGGAGACACTTTGAAGTCGATTCTTGCCATGCAACACCCATAGGCGTAATGTTCAAATCCGGAAATGTGGAGGGGGGGACGCGTCCCCAGTGGTGGTTACGCCCATGCCGAGGGCCCCCTCCGGCCGACCAGGACGACTGAGGCCCGCTCAGGCCAGCAGGGGAACCCTCAGGCCGGACAATGGCTCCTCAGGTCAACCAACTTATCCATTATATCATAATAAAAAAGCAGCCGCAGATGGAATCACAATGCTCGTATACTTCTAAGATGCCAGATGGAATACTCCTATGATGGAATGGAATCAGATCTTGATGTGATGAAATACGAAAAATTCAAAACAGAACCATCTGTACGAGTAGTCCTTGAAATTTTGGAGGGGCACACATTTTTGAAAACATTGGGGGGGGATCCGAAGCACCATTGGGGGAGGGGGAGCACCACGTTTTATGCTCAGGCCTTAGTTCAGCATTGGGGGGGTGGGGGGCTCCCAAAGAGATATAAAGTTCCACCCCTGGCATGGGTGGAGCCTTTCAGAAAAAAGTTAGTGGGGCAAAATGTCATATAGGCTGGTTATTTTTAATGGTCCAGGTGAAAAATAGCCATTTCAACGCCAGGAAACCTTCAAATCTGACAAAAGTTGGTGGGGCAAAGCACAACGTTGTTGGAGCAGTCGCCCCACCATTTGAATAGGAAACTCCACCCGTGACCCCACGCCTGGCCCCAAAGCACGTTTTAGGACCGTTTTAGATTCGCCACTCGGCAAATAGGATTCAAGAAATAATCTGCGCCTATACCCCTACGTGCAGGACTTTGGTCCCAGAGGCAGAGACCAGAGACTCATCAAGCAAAATATTTGAGCAACATTAAAGGAAATAGTTCACCTTCGGATTTTTTTCTTCAGAACACGATTTTATTATATTTTTAATACAGTTTCTTTTTTTCTGTTTAAAAATGGTCCTACATCGCGCCAATTCAGGACAGAAGGTTGTAAATTATTGATTTTATGGTGTGCGTTATTGGTCTGCGCATGCTCCATGGCAGTGCTGGCACTTTCAGACGGTACGGTACATCATATATGCGCCGTATTCCTTCGCCAAAAAGTCAAATATCTTCGGCTGGAGAGTCTTTTCAGCCAAGAAAAGTTCCAGATAAGGATTTCTCAACACGGGCTACAAAACAGCTATTTCAGTTCAAAACCTATGTTGAAGGTGAACTATTTCCTTTAAAGGAAATAGTTCACCTTCGGAACATTTCTCAGAACACGATTTTATTATATTTTTGAATACAGTTTCTTTTTTTATTTTCAAAAATGGTCCTACATCGCGCCAATTCAGGACAGAAGGTCGTAAATAATTCATTTTATGGTGTGCGTTATTGGTCTGCGCATGATCCATGCAGTGCTGGCACTTTCAAACGGTACGGTATATCATATATGCGCCGAATTCCTTCGCCAAAAAGTCAAATATCTTCGGCTGGAGAGTCTTTTCAGCCAAGAAAAGTTGCAGATAGAGATTTCTCAACACGGGCTACAAAACTGCTATTTCAGTTAAAAACCCCATGTTGAAGGTGAACTATTTCCTTTAATAGTAACCCTAGTTTATACAAGCTAAATAATATGTCTATATTCCTCAATATTCTTCAAATCGATAGGGTTTAAAAGTAAGAAAGCTGAGTTCGCACAGAGATTGGTTCGCATCAAGATTACTTTACGTGCGTATAGTTGCATCATATGCACATTCACATTCGCGTGCACATTCGCAGACCCTTTTGTTTGTCCTCAAAATGTGTATATAGATAGATATTGAGCTTCTAATTACGAAAAGGATGTTTTCTAAGAACGTCATTTAGTAGTTTTGAAGTTATCAGCATTTATATAACTGGGGTATAATTAAATAGGCTAACTAATATAAAAAAGCGGACCCCTACAAATTTGCTGAAACACTCCAAGCAGATAAAAAAAATTATGCTCATTACAAAAATCATAATAATTAAGAACGCCGTTAAACAGTTTTTACTCTATGTTTATTTTAATCTTGAAGGTCATCTAAGGTCATTAACAAAAAGTGATTCCGTGGCCAAATAACTCATTTTCAAGGACTGAGAGGCTGCATAATTAATCATTGATATCTACTCATGTCTCAACTCCAATATCTCATAGCGCATTCAACAGCTTATTAATATGCGAGCCCATTTTAGCGTTCTCACACGCACGTGTGTCCTGAGTTCCTAATAGCCTAAATATACAAATGTACATTCATATGCACTTTCGCGGACCCTTTTGTTTTTGTTCTAAATGAGCACACATATTGCTCTTGAGCTGTTGATTACGAAATCCATATCTTCTAAGAACGCCGTTTGGTAGTTTTTAAGTTATTGATATTTTTGTTAATAGCATGAAAAAGCGGACCCCTACGAATTTGCTTAAACTATGCACACATACGCGCCATAGTCTCCTGAGCACGAAAATAACATTTTCTAACAACGCCGTCCACAACTTTCTTAGATATAGGCCTACGTGCACATTCAAATTCACATGCACATTCGCGTGCACTTTTGCGGACCATTTTGTTTTCGATCAAACTGAACATACAGATTGATCTTGAGCTGTTGATTACGAAAAACATATTTTTTAAGAACGCCGTCCAGTAGTTTTTGAGTTATTGACGTTTATATATCACGGGTGTTAACAAAGCCCGTTAGTGGGGAAAAAGCGGACCACTACGAATTTGCTTAAACTTTGCACAAATATGCGCAATAGTCTCCTGAGCACTAAAATAACATTTACTAAGAACGCCGTCCACAACTTTCTTAGATATAGGCCTACGTGCACATTCAAATTCCCATGCACATTCGCGTGCATTTTCGCGGACCATTTTGTTTTCGATCAAAATGGGCATACAGATTGATCTTGAGCTGCTGATTACGAAAAACATATTTTTTAAGAACGCCGTCCAGTAGTTTTTGAGTTATTGACGTTTATATATCACGGGTGTATAGTTAACAAAGCCAGTTAGTGGGAAAAAAGCGGACCACTACGAATTTGCTTAAACTTTGCACAAATATGCGCAATAGGCTCCTGAGCACGAAACTAACATTTACTAACAACGCCGTCCACAACTTTCTTAGATATAGGCCTACGTGCACATTCAAATTCACGTGCACATTCGCGTGCACTTTCGCGGACCCTTTTGTTTTCGATCAAAATGAGCATACAGATTGATCTTGAGCTGCTGATTACGAAAAACGTATTTTTTTAAGAACGCCGTCCAGTAGTTTTTGGGTTATTGACGTTTATATATCACGGGTGTTAACAAAGCCCGTTGGTGGGAAAAAAGCGGACCACTACGAATTTGCTTAAACTTTGCACAAATATGCGCAATAGTCTCCTGAGCACGAAAATAACATTTGCTAAGAACGCCGTCCACAACTTTCTTATATATAGGCCTACGTGCACATTCAAATTCCCATGCACATTCGCGTGCACTTTCGCGGACCATTTGTTTTCGATCAAAATGAGCATACAGATTGATCTTGAGCTGCTGATTACGAAAAACATATTTTTTTTTAAGAACGCCGTCCAGTAATGATTGAGGTATTGACGTTTACATAACACAGGTGTATAGTTAATCAAGCCCGTTAGTGGGAAAAAAGCGGACCCCTACGAATTTGCTGAAACTTTGTACAAATATGCGTAATAGTCTCCTGAGCACGAAAATAACATTTGCTAACAACGCCGTCCACAACTTTCTTAGATATAGGCCTACGTGCACATTCATTGATATCTACTCATTTCTCAACTCCAATATCTCATAGCGCATTCAACAACTTCTCAATATGCGAGCCCATTTTAGCGTTCTCCAACACGTCCTCGAAGGTTTTTAGTACCAATAGCTACTAAGAGGGAAACGGTTTTTAGTACGGATTGTTATTAAACGTTGCAAAGTTTAGTATCATTTCGTACTAATCAATGCATGCGCTCGTTAGCGTTGGAAGGCCGGAAAGGGTGAATTTAGTGGCGTAAGTAAATTCATGATTCTGAAATTTAGTGGCGTAAGTAAATTCATGATTCTGAGGAATCAGAATGGGTTGGATCAGGATACATTTGAGTATTTATCTACCGTGGTTCGTTCTCACACGCACGTGTGTCCTGAGTTCCTAATAGCCTAAATATACACATGTACATTCATATGCACTTTCGCGGACCCTTTTGTTTTTGTTCAAAATGAGCACACATATTGCGCTTGAGCTGTTGATTACGAAATACATATCTTCTAAGAACGCCGTTCGGCAGTTTTTAAGTTATTTATATTTTTGTGAATAGCATGAAAAAGCGGACCCCTACGAATTTGCTTAAACTATGCACAAATACGCGCCATAGTCTCCTGAGCACGAAAATACCATTTTCTAATAACGCCGTCCACAACTTTCTTAGATATAGGCCTACGTGCACATTCAAATTCCCATGCACATTCGCGTGCACTTTCGCGGACCATTTTGTTTTCGATCAAAATGGGCAAACAGATTGATCATGAGATGCGGATTACGATAAACATATTTTTCAAGAACGCCGTCCAGTAGTTTTTGAGGTATTAACGTTTATATAACACAGGTGTATAGTTAATAAAGCCCGTTAGTGGGAAAAAAGCGGACCCCTACGAATTTGCTTAAACTTTGTACAAATATGCGGAATAGTCTCCTGAGCACGAAAATAGCATTTGCTAACAACGCCGTCCACAACTTTCTTAGATATAGGCCTACGTGCACATTCAAATTCACGTGCACATTCGCGTGCACTTTCGCGGACCCTTTTGTTTTCGATCAAAATGAGCATACAGATTGATCTTGAGCTGCTGATTACGAAAAACATATTTTTTAAGAACGCCGTCCAGCAGTTTTTGAGTTATTGACGTTTATATATCACGGGTGTATAGTTAACAAAACCCGTTAGTGGGAAAAAAGCGGACCCCTACGAATTTGTTTAAACCGTGCATAAATATGCGCAATAGGCTTCTGAGCACGAAAATAACATTTTCTAACAACGCCGTCTACAACTTTCTTAGATATAGGCCTACGTGCACATTCAAATTCCCATGCACATTCGCGTGCACTTTCGCGGACCATTTTGTTTTCGATCAAAATGAGCATACAGATTGATCTTGAGCTGCTGATTACGATAAACATATTTTTCAAGTACGCCGTCCAGTAATGTTTGAGGTATTGACGTTTATATAACACAGGTGTATAGTTAATCAAGCCCGTTAGTGGGGAAAAGGCGGACCCCTACGAATTTGCTTAAACTTTGTACAAATATGTGAATAGTCTCCTGAGCACGGAAATACTACTGGACGGCGTTCTTAAAAAAAAATATGTTTTTCGTAATCAGCAGCTCATGATCAATATGTATGCTCATTTTGATCGAAAACAAAAGGGTCCGCGAAAGTGCACGCGAATGTGCACGTGAATTTGAATGTGCACATAGGCCTATATCTAAGAAAGTTGTGGACGGCGTTGTTATCAAATGTTATTTTCGTGCTCAGGAGACTATTCCGCATATGTATACAGAGTTTAAGCAAATTCATAGGGGTCCGCTTTTTCCCACTAACGGGCTTTATTAACTATACGCCTGTGTTATATAAACGTCAATACCTATAAAAATACTGGACGGCGTTCTTAAAAAATATGTTTATCGTAATCAGCAGCTCAAGATAAATCTGTATGCTCATTTTGATCGAAAACAGAAGGGTCCGCGAAAGTGCACGCGAATGTGCATGGGAATTTGAATGTGCACGTAGGCCTATATCTAAGAAAGCTGTGGACGGCGTTGTTAGCAAATGTTATTTTCGTGCTCAGAAGACTATTGCGCATATTTGTGCAAAGTTTAAGCAAATTCGTAGTGGTCCGCTTTTTTCCCACTAACGGGCTTTGTTAACACCCGTGATATATAAACGTCAATAACTCAAAAACTACTGGACGGCGTTCTTAAAAAAATATGTTTTTCGTAATCAGCAGCTCAAGATCAATCTGTATGCTCATTTTGATCGAAAACAAAAGGGTCCGCGAAAGTGCACGCGAATGTGCACGTGAATTTGAATGTGCACGTAGGCCTATATCCAAGAAAGTTGTGGACGGCGTTGTTAGAAAATAATATTTTCGTGCTCAGGAGCCTATTGCGCATATTTGTGCAAAGTTTAAGCAAATTCGTAGTGGTCCGCTTTTTTCCCCACTAACTGGCTTTGTTAACTATACACCCGTGATATATAAACATCAATAACTCAAAAACTACTGGACGGCGTTCTTAAAAAATATGTTTTTCGTAATCAGCAGCTCAAGATCAACATGTATGCTCATTTTGATCGAAAACAAAATGGTCCGTGAAAGTGCACGCGAATGTGCATGGGAATTTGAATGTGCACGTAGGCCTATATCTAAGAAAGTTGTGGACGGCGTTCCTAGCAAATGTTATTTTCGTGCTCAGGAGACTATGGCGCGTATTTGTGCATAGTTTAAGCAAATTCGTAGGGGTCCGCTTTTTCATGCTATTAACAAAAATATAAATAACTTAAAAACTACCAAACGGCGTTCTTAGAAGATATGTATTTCGTAATTAACAGCTCAAGAGCAATATGTGTGCTCATTTAGAACAAAAACAAAAGGGTCCGCGAAAGTGCATATGAATGTACATTTGTATATTTAGGCTATTAGGAACTCAGGACACACGTGCGCGTGACAACGCTAAAATGGGCTCGCATATTGATAAGCTGTTGAATGCGCTATGAGATATTGGAGTTGAGACATGAGAAGATATCAATGATTAATTATGCAGCCTCTCAGGCCTTGAAAATGAGTTATTTGGCCACGGAATCACTTTTTGTCGATGACCTTAGATGACCTTCAACATTCAAATAAACATAGAGTAAAAACTGTTAAACGGCGTTCTTAATAGTTATGATTTTTGTAATGAGCATAATTTGTTTTATCTGCTTGGAGTGTTTCAACAAATTTGTAGGGGTCCGCTTTTTTTTTTAGTTAGCCTATTGAATTATACCCCAGTTATATAAATGCTGATTTCCTTAAAACTACTGAACGGCGTTCTTACAAAACATGTTTTTCGTAATTAGAAGCTCAATATCTATCTATATACACATTTTGAGGATAAACAAAAGGGTTCGCGAATGTGCACGCGAATGTGAATGTGCATATGATGCAACTATACGCACGTGATTACTTTACTAATAGGTTCGCATATTCGTCTCACTTTTTGGTACTGCATTTCATTTGGTAGCAATATGGCAGTCATATCTTTTCATACAGTTATGACGCGAATGAGCCATTACTGGCTGAAGGTCAAAACACGAGCGGGGAATATTTCCTCGCAGCTACGCGCCCTAACCCATCAAGAACAAGAACAAGAAGAGCGGGGAATGGGGATTGGGGATAGCGAGCCAGAGCCAAGCTAGAGCCGGTGATATTGGTAAATGGTAAGCATTTTACATATTTTTTTATCAAGTTGTAAAATGTGACACGTTTCCTTTTTATTTTTGGGGGTTTTGGATTAGTGAATATTGCCATTCAATTTCACTGAGTTCCTTATCTTTGAGACACTAGGTGGGTCAACTTTCTTGTCATGGACATGAGCAATATTGATATTTGTTTAAAAACAAAGAAGCTCATAGACAAACCTTACGTTTTTTAAACACACCCTTACCCCATTACTCATACCATACTTTTGGTGCATAACCACTTGGCTCTTGGTCTGAATTTGTGGTATATTTATATTATGTATTTTGTATTATATTATGTCATTCCTGACCAGGGCTGATGCCAACCTGTTCCCTGTTATGTGCTCGGAGAGAACAGTACCCACAGGCGGTTGCCTGTCTAAATTCCAACATTATACAGTATGGTATTAAGCATGATATTTGAATTATGCAGACTAAGTGGACGGCGTTGCATGTGAGGCCTGGAATGTTTTCAAAGCTAGATTAAGCCAAATTCAAAATCGGCATATACCCCTCAGGCACAAACGTAACAGAACCAAGGGCAATCCAGTTTGGCTTACCCCAGAAGTAAGGAGTGCTATACAAGCTAAAAGAAGTGCATTTGGCATTTTGAAGGGATCTTCACTAGATATAAATCAGAAGGCCTACCAGAATGCAAGAAATTCAGTTAAGAAAAAGGTCAGAGCAGCTAAAAGGGCAAAGGAACTTGATTTAGCTAGACATTGTAATGCAGATAGTAAGAAGTTCTTCAGTTTTTATAAGTTAAGTACAGTTTCCAAAAATATAGGTCCATTTAAGGTAGATGATGTGTTAGTTAGCAAGGACAGTGAAATGGTTGAAGTGCTTAATGATCAGTTTCAATCTGTCTTTACTATCGAGGACCAGAGTAGTATTGCAGCACTTCAGCCTGAGCTAGAGACAGAGGAGACTATAGGAGAGCTAGGTGGCATAAGTAGTGAACTTGTTCTAGAATATCTAAAGAAAGTAAGGCCTAACAAGGCAGAAGGACCTGATGAAATCCATGCTAGACTTTTAAGAGAATCTGAAAGGGAGTTGTCGGTTCCATTAGCCATAATATTTTCTAAATCACTTGCAGATAGTAAAATTCCACTTGATTGGAAAAGAGCAAATGTTGTTCCTATTCATAAAAAGGGAGATAGAAGTAAAGAGGAAAACTATAGACCAGTTAGTCTGACCTCATTAGTCTGCAAGGTGCTTGAATCAATCATCAAAGATAAGATTGTTGAATTCTTGGAGCAAAATGAACTCATCAAAGATACACAGCATGGCTTTAGGAAGGGCCGTTCTTGTTTAACTAATCTTCTGGAGTTTTTGGATGTTGCAACAGATAGCTTTGATCAGGGTAAACAGCTAGATGTAGCTTTTCTTGATTTCAGTAAAGCATTTGACAAAGTCCCCCATACAAGACTGGGGTTGCAACTTAAAATTCATGGGATCAGGGGCAAGATTCTGGATTGGATAGAAACGTGGCTTTCAGGACGCCAGCAAAGGGTTATATTGAATGGGTGCCAATCACAATGGAAGGAGGTTCTCAGTGGGGTTCCACAGGGCTCAGTCCTGGGCCCATTGCTTTTTATAATATTTGTGAATGCAATTGAGAACAGAATAGACAGCAAAGTCTTGAAATTTGCAGACGATCTAAAAGTTGTCAGGATTATTAGAGGAAAACATGATCAGGATATTTTTCAATCAGATCTGGACAAGCTAGTTGAGTGGTCTGAAGCATGGCAGATGAAATTCAATTTGAGTAAATGTAAGATTATGCACGCTGGACGGGTTAGCAGTAAACATAGGTATGAAATGGGTGGGCAGAAAATGGAGCAGATTGAAAAGGAAAGAGATTTAGGTGTTGTGGTAAACAATAGACTATCAGCGTCAGACCAGGTTGTAGAAGCTAGGAAAAAGGCACTTAGAATGCTAGGGGCCATTAACAGAAATGTTTCCTACAAGAGTGAAAAGGTAATAACAAAACTGTATTGTGCATACGTTAGACCACATTTGGAGTATTGTGTACAAGCCTGGTCTCCAACATATGAGAAAGATTGCTGGTTGTTAGAAAGAGTTCAAAAAGGGCAACAAAAATGATTAATTGTCTTGGTAGTTTACCTTATGAAGATAGATTAAGGAAATTGGGTATGTTTTCACTTAGATATAGAAGGCTAAGAGGAGATCTAATTGAAGTCTTCAAATTTGTAAATAGTCAGCATTCTGGATATTTAAAGGGTATGTTTGAGTTCAATAGGGAAAATCGAGGTAGAGGTCATCAGCATAAACTCATTATGAAACAAAGTAGGACTAGGCTACGACAGTCATTTTTCAGTAGAAGGGTTGTAGGACATTGGAATATGCTACCAGGGGATGTCGCTGATGCAGTGACACTTGCTTCCTTCAAAATTAGATTAGATAAATACTTTACAGAGAAGGGATTAGTTCATAAATACTCGTGGGATTAGCCTTCTTTTATGCAGGTAGAGTAAGGTGATTTGAAGGGGCGAGACTGGTGGAGGGGGGGGGGATGGGGGGGGGGGGGGGGGTGCAACCTCGGATGGGCCCAAGAGGCTCTTTGTTGCACTTTTCTTTTATGTCTTTTATGTCTTTATGTAAGGTGCTGTGCTCGGCATGGCTTCCAGATATAGGTAGGTATCTTTGATCGGGATATAAATTATAAATATCTGTAGCAGTTACTTACCAGACCCAGTTAATCCTGATTCAACAATGGAAAGCAGAACTTGATATGCCTGTTTTAGCACAGTTTAAAAAACATGTTCAACTGCAGTATCCTAGGATTGCAAAATTTGGGTGAAAAATAACACCCTGTGGGTAATATTTTTCCACTCTTTTTCCCCAGTTTTACTTTGAATTTTCCACTCCCTAAATCAAGATGTATAGGATAACTATAACCCTAACACTTGACATTACTAATGCTTATATTAACCTGTGGATGTAGACAAAAGTTAGGGAAATATTGTCACATGTAATAGCTGATTCTGATGGCTGAATTTTGGCAAAGCCTAGTACATCACATGTTTTTAGGCTTAATTTTCAACTCTTTATAGTTATGTTAAGGCCAAATTTTCCACTCCGCACCCTGGTTTCAAAGCAATTCTAGGACCACTGGCGTTCAAGTTATAGCTCAACATTGTTTTGATCTTAACAGACTGAGCAGTAATAACATTTTGCTCATTCTATATACAAATAGACTCAAAATGTTATAATATATTTCCTGACATGGCCCATCATCAATAGGGACTAGGGAAGGCCCATGGCTATACATATATTGAAGATATTTTGATGCAAATTTGTTTGTTACTTTTGTCTGTTTGTTACTTATATTGTCTTATGATATTTTTTGTTCTTTACAAGATATGATATATGACTACTATATTTACTTAGCATAGCTATATTTTGACTGTTTAGCTCCTGTTAGTGGTTTTGAAACATTTCTATCAGAATGCTGCATAGATAAAGAATGTATACAAAAATAAGATTGATAATAGACGGTTATGCCTTTTTCAGCATAATAAAACATCCACCTCACCTACCTCATTGTCAACATTTGGTATCTTTCATGTCTGCCATACTTTCAGCTGGAAAATCCTTGGCTTAACTAAGTCTGGATCTCTGCACTCTTCTGAGCATTAAAAGCCTACATCACTATAAGAAAATCCAGCTAAGCCATGAGGGACAGGGCTTCTGAGTCAGCCCCAGCTATTGCACAGAAGCTGTGGTTCAAGTACATCCTCTCATGCTGCTCAGCGACATGTGCAGAACTAGGTGAGTGCACTTAAACAGAGGTGAAAATATGTTAACATTTTCTGTACATTTGTTTTTGATTTCAAGATATTCAAATTCATGTTACAATATGCAACATAATTTGTTATATATATTACGAAACTCCCAATCCTTGGGTCTTGGAAACAACTTTTCAAAGATAACAGGCCTTTAAAAATCCAGAATTATAGTATTTTACTTATGAAGTCTGGGGGTGGATGCAGTTCTTTAGTATTTACCTAGCTTTTGGACACTTAGGAAATGTATGACAAACAGCTTACTAGTTGCAGCTCATAATCATTTACCTGTGTTTCCCTTACGTTGTTATCTTGCATTCTTAAAAGAAGCATTTCGCTATTGTATCTTACATATAAAAGAGGTTGTGTCAGCAACATCCGCCAACAGCTTCAAAAATCGGCTTGACCGACATCGGGCTGCAATGATATAACCTTCACCGATCATGGCTGTCCTATGATATGCCAATATGTGGGCACTGAATAGACCTTGTCTAAACCCAGTCCACAACCCAAACCTAAACCAAACCTAACCTAATATTGTCATGGGTTTCAGAACAAAGCAAATTGTTTCATTCTCAAATGATTTGTTGTTTTGTTGTATTTTTCACTTGTACAGCATGGTCAATCTTTGTCTATGATTGTCTAGTTTGTCTATTTTGTCTATTTCGCCTATGTTTTTAACAGTTACATATCCTTTGGATCTCACCAAGACCCGTCTTCAAATCCAGGGAGAGGCAGCCCAAGGCAAGGTAAGATGCACAACCAAGCCAGAGTCACAAACTTCAAGAAAAGCGCGATATTTTATCTTCTGAATATGCAGATTCCATATGCAAAACCTTTTTCAAAGTGTTCCATATCAAACAGATTGTTGACTCAACTCTATCTGCATGGTCTTATTTTCTTATATTTGTATATTATGCATTTACACTTGGACATCCTACTGCAGACATCCAACCTACCCCTCCTCCCTCGCCAGACGGTGTACCGCGGGTTCCTGCGCACGGCCATGGGCGTGGTGCGAGAGGAGGGCGCCCTGCGACTCTGGCAGGGCGTCACCCCGGCCATCTACCGCCACCTCATCTACAGCGGCGTCAGAATGAACGGCTATGAGTGGCTCCGGGACACCATCGCGCAGCCCGGCCGCCCGCTGCCCATCTGGTGAGTGGAGGAGCTCGACGGTCGTGACTTTCGTTGGTAGATCGAGTTTCGTTAGAGGAGGAGAGAGGAGCATACAGCGTACGCAATCTGAAGACCTCACCATGCGCCAATGCACTTTGGAAGCTGTTGTGAAAACCTACTCTTTTTGTATGTAATGAAGGTAGTTTTGTTTTCTTCTTCAAAGTTGAATATTATAGCATAATAGTAAATTATTTTGACTTAAGCAAATGCTTGCATTGTTTTTTATAAACACGGTGTGACTGGGCAGGAATGGGGGGAATGTTCTGGAAGGGGGATATATTTTCATACGAATCCGCTGTTTAAAAACAGTCAACTCCTCATATGAATTTATTAATGACCAATTTTGACCAAAGTTGGTAATTAATAAATTAATATGAGGAGTTCACTGTTTTTATATATGTCAATATGAATATTAACAAATCCCCTGTTATGAATATGGGACATTGGGACAAACCCTCTCGGGAGGATGCGTCTACGCAAACTCCAGATTGTGGTTCCCTGCTCCATCGCTGGGAAGTCCATGTTAGCCCATTTATGTTGGATGACCGCGTAAACAGCTCGTGTACTGTCAGCCACGCTCATGCCGCGTGTTCCAGACACGCTGAATTGTTTGCAGACGTAACAATACATTTCCTTTCACTGATGACAGCTTTGGCAACTGAACTCGACTTACAGTTGGCACTGGTGCCAGCTGTGAGCCAAGTTGATCAAGCCAAGCCATTGTTGGTCAATGACAGAACAGTGTGTGCTGTATCGTTATACCTTATATAGCCTATCGTTATATATCGATTGCAGTATCCTAGAATTGGGAAATTTGGGTGGGAAACGACACCCTATGGATACTATTTTTCCACTCTTCCTGCGTTTTATTGTGAATTTTCCTCTCCTTATTTTAAAATGTATTGGATAATTGGAACCCTGATTCTGATTTATGAATGCAATGATAGGGACGGCCTGTGGAGGGAAAGACTGATAAGAATTGACATAGGTAATAACTCATTCTGGTAAGCAGGTAATCGGGAATTGATGAAGTTTGTTTGAAGCACATGGTTTTTGGTTTAATTTTCCACTCTTTTTGCTTATTTTTGGCCATAATTTTCCACTCTGCATCCCAGCTCAAAAGCAATCCTAGGACCCTGATCGATTGTATCGTTATATCCCTTGTCGTTGCCAATTCACGACAAGAGACTGTTGATGCAGGGTGTGTGGAGTCGTCAATCTTGGACCGTGGGGATGAGTCCCCCTTGTGTTAGACATGGGCATGCGTCCCACATTGGGCCCGTTTTGGACCTTGCTCACAGGCAGGCGGCGGGCGCCGGACTGTTGGCCGGTGGTCTGGGCCAGCTGCTGTCATCTCCGGCTGACCTGGTCAAGGTGCAGATGCAGATGGAGGGCCGACGCCGACTGCAGGGACACAAGCCCAGGTAAGATGGTCACATACGCAGAGGCACAAACCGACACGACACCATGGACACACACCTAGGTCACTAGGTGAGATAACACGTAGACACTGGGACACAGTAAGTTGATTTGTAATATTAAAGGGACACTGCCTCTATCGGATGATATAGCGAAACCGGCTTAAACAAGTCAAGGACTACTTATGATTTGTAATCGTCATCAACCAAGCTTACCCAAGCAGCGCAAATACAAAAAAAAATCATTTATTTCATTTTTCATAAAAATCTAAAAACTGTTTACGATTTCTACGCACCACTACATGTATGGGTTATGGAAGCGTTTGTTCCAGTGAACTGCATCTGCCCAACCGTCAACCGACGTTATTGCAACAATTGGATGAGGCGGCAATGCACTTATACATTGTGGTTCCTGTTAACTACATGAAACGAATCTGGCGCATCTGGCGCACTTGAGTTGTTGCCACAAAAAAAAACCTGGGTCGGAATCAAAATCCCTTCGGAAAAATCAAAATCCCTTCGGAATTAATCCTTTCTTTTATCCAATTATTGGGCTTAAATCGGGCATCATTAGACATGAAATGTTTTCTGACATTACAAATTTCGACAGAATGCTTAAGCAAAAAATATAACTATTTACAAACTGGTACTTTTCCAAACAAAAATAAACCAAAAACTTTTTAAAACCTACCAAAAAAGTGTTTGCGTATTCAGGTTACAACCCCACCACCGATACCATCGTCATCCCTGGGGCACTAAAAACACATTATGCAAAAAACGGCCGTACTTTAGACTGAGACTTGAGCCTAGTTTCCCATATACGCATACGCAACGATACAAGGAACCTTTTTAACATACGACCCGGGAGTCTCGGTCCCCGACTGACGCCAAGACCATATCTGTACAGGAAATACGACTGACAATTCATCAACTTTCCACATCATAATATATGCACATATTGACATGTATATAAAAAAAGTTGTGTAGAAACGCGTATCAAAAATTACGCAAAATTACTGGTATACGCATTACAAAATTTGTTCCGCCGCTGGCGAAAAATTTGTTCCGCGAACTTAGATCGTGGAACCACTTTTCTGACACTGCTCCCTCCCCAGTGACCAAATTGTGTCCCCCTAGTGGGAACAAAATGCGTAGATAACATACGATTGTACGGTCTGTAAAGTAGATAAAAGCGTCACTGAAGCATGCTTTCAACTTAAAACAAATACAACGCTGTTTAGAGCTACCTAGCGTGGCTTTGAGATCTTGAAGACGGATACCCGCCCCTCGTCGCGTCGGTTCGAAATTGGCGTGGACCACAGATGTCGATTTATATACGTTGGTGTGGCCCTCGGCCTCCATATGTTGAGTTTGGTCCCCCAAAGATGCTTTCGGCTCCCTCAATGTTTTCTGGCCAATGGCGGATCCAAGGGGGCCAAAAGGCCAAAGCCCCCAAACCGCCTGAAATCAGCAAAAAAAAAATTGACGTATTTTCTCATTAAAAAGCCAAGCAACCTTTACGAACGAATGTTTATCAAATCACCTATTCATCCATATAGAAACAAAATCCGATGAGTTGATTTTATTGTTTGATACTTTTGGGGGATTTCGCTGCCAAAACAACGTTTTTTTTGCCGTTCTGTGTTCTCCCTCCCTTGTTTCTGACCTTAGATCAGGCATCTGACACATACCATGGTTTCAGCCAAGGTGATCCGTGGAAAACCAAGCTTCTGATGAATTCGTTGGTTCTAGGAACATAGACTACCCAAAACCACCTTCATCACATCACACGACGAAACCGGGGGAATATCGACGAAGCAATGTTTCTCTCCTTCGTAAAGTTTTAGCTGTTTTTCTCCTCTGGGGTGGCCCTTGGTCCCCCAAAGGTGCCCTTGGCCCCCACAGCCATATTTCGATTGAATACCGATTTGACCGCATATCCGACGAATATATTTAGGGCTGTGTGCCAGCATTTGGCCGACACGATCGATAATGAATGGGTCTCTCGAAAACATGCCGACGTTGAGCCGATATCAGCCCGATGCTTGGTAGGACGACGGCCCGAGTTTCGCGTATTTCATTTCGAAAGCAATATTTCGCCACGTTTACGTGGTATGAGCATCATCCGAAAGTTTTTAAAAAAACGTTCAAAACCAATAACAATTATTTCAGTTATTAACGTCTAACCGTAATATGTGAGATGAGTTGTACGCAATCAACGGAAACAACCAGGTAACAACTATTCTTAGTTTTGGTGCCTCGTTTTCCATTCCAAGGGATTCGATTTTCCATTGCAAGGAATACCCATTGCATGGGTTGGATCTGCACTGATTAATACGATAATTTGATGAGAAGTTACTAATTGCACCGGATATTTTATTAATGAAATCGTTTTTAGTTGAAAATGAAACGTCTCACAAAATGATTATCTATTTTGTTTTGTTTTATTGTGTAAGGGATATGATGGCTCTAATTGAGCCCTTGATCCATTGGCGCATCCAGAACGTCCAAAAACGTCGGTTTGAAGAACTGTCTCAAAACTCGTCTGACTTTGTTTGCTTTTGCCAACAAAGTCGTGTCGTGCCGAGCCGATTGTTGGGCGTTGAGGGGGAGGTTGGGTTGGGACGCCCCCTATCGCCCCCTATTTGTTCGAGAATTGGCGGCGTACAGCACCACCGTTTCTGGCACAGCTGTTTCGGCATGAATTGCGCACTTTAAGTAAACAAATTGACTAGGGTCATCTCAGGTGAGGTCACCAGGTCACGTCAAGTGACCTGGTGTCCTCACCTGGTGTGACCTGGTGTCCAGGTCACACCAGGTAACCTCCAAAGAAGTTTGTGGTCGAGCCACAGCTAGTGTTTGACTGACCGATGTGACACATGATTTAATCAGGCCACAAGTACCTACAATTTTGCTATCTCAGATTTGTTTATATCGGTCAGTTGAGGTCAGGTCGATCTCGTGACCTCCCCAATATAAGTCAACGGGAAATATGTAAATGCTTCCTCTTAGGAGAAAACACATTAAATCAGACGAATTGTTTCAATAACATGTTATTTTAGCTCATTATTGATGAGTGATGACCCAAGTAAATTTTGTTATCAGTGACCGCCACAAGGTCAGCTGTTCAGCTGGGGTTACCTGAGGTCACCACCACTTCCTTCGAATAACTCTTAATGACAGACGGAGACGTGAGATCGACAGCACTGTGTTTATCTCGTCTATGGACATGATCTAAACATGGAGTACACCCAAGCAATGGCAACTTTGATACCTTTCCTTTTATTTACAGCTTGTTCCTCTTCCTAGCTATCACAGTAGCTGAAAATTGTGGTGGTTTCTGGAGCCAATTGCTAAAACTTGCAATGTTGGCCTGTGATGTGACGTGATGTGGGAAACACCTCTGGTAGTGACCTCAATATTGACCTTAACCAAAAATAACCGAAATAATGTCAAAATTAATTTAGACGAGCTATCTAACGGCATTTTTGTATTCTGCCTAATCCCCATTGGAGCCGAGTTCGGGGGGGGGGGCGTTAGCTGCCTCCCCTGCCACAACTAAGCTGGCACCGAGCACCGGCAGGGCGCGGCTTAAGAACTGCTTTACAACAAATTCTCCCTTGTATAAGCTGCTTAGATCTTCCTTCAGGAAATGTGTTAATGTTCGACCGCTTTAGTTGTATCGGTAAAGCTATGACGCCGGTGGACCACTTCGCTCCGTTCATGTTCGGTCCCCCAATCGTTTTAAAAAATCGACATCACAGGTGTGGACCTTCGATGATTAAATTGATTAATGAAGTGTTTAAATGTATCATTTGTATTCAGCTTCATTATTGTATTATTATACTATTGTATTTATATTGTACACTTATGTTTGTCATTATCACACTGGAAATGTATCAGTACCTATGTATAGGTACGCTTAACCATATGCCTTAGTAGCATTTTTTCTCTCTCGAATTCCCCCCCCCCCCCCCTCCAGTGAGAATTCCTTAGCCGAGGCCCTGTCAGGAATGCGTTTCTGGTTCACTGTGAAATCACTTAAGCCAGCTTTGTTAGTAAGCCATATTACTTCCCTCTTGTACAGTCACCACCAAACTTAGCGGCATGTTAGCAGCATGTTAGCAGCATGTTAGCAGCATGTTAGCAGCATGTTAGCAGCATGTTAGCAGCATGACTGATGCCGATCGATAATCAATCGCTGAGCTGGATGGCGGGCTCAGTGAGTCACCACTATAGCGCCGGAGGGGTCAAATGGAACGGGGAAGGGGAGGGGCGTGGCCAAACAGTACGCTGACCACGACTGATGTCTGTGACCGCCTGTCGTATGGCGCCGTCTGCCCTTCCTGGGATATGATATTGTTGATATTTTGTTGTTGAGATGAGAATCAGTTAGTATTTTCGAGTTAATGCGAGTTGTTGAGTTGTTGAGCATTCAGGTTCTGAGGGGGAAGAATGAACTTTGGTTACAGGAGGTCGCACCATGACCATCGCACATTGGTCCTGGAGATCGGCGCGATGGTTTGTGGTGGTGAATGGACCGATGTTGTTGACCTTGCTGCTATACATTTTGAACTTTTATATTCAAGCTTTTGATATAATATCATCCTGCATTTTTGTAACCGTCTGATTCAAGCTTCAGGACCGATCATACCCCCAACTCAGAGCGTGATGCCTCCACCCAAATTCCTAGTTAGTTGGTGTTCCCACCTCAGCCCTGCCCCCAGCCCCAGTTCCCGGGCCCTGTCTGGGGCCCGGGGAACTGGGGCTACCCCATTTCCTCTGCACCACACGCCGCCGCCGCCGCCGCCGCCGCCGCTGCTGCGGTGCCGGCCGGTCCGTATCTTACGTCCCGGCGGGCCGCAGCTCTCCCTCCGGACGTCCGGTACAGGTCACTGCCGCTTCCGCCGCCGCCGCCGCCGCTGGGCCACTCCGGGCCCGCCGGACGTCTTCGCGGCTGCGGCCGCGGCGGCCGCGGTGGCCGCGGAGGCGGTGGCGGGAATGAGGAGGTGATTGTGGTGGTTGCGGCAGCGACAGGAAAGGTGGTAGTGGTGGTAGCCACAGGAATAGTCATGGTGGCAGTGGTGACAGATGCTGTTGTGCACATGTCTAAGCAAAGAAAGGGATATGCGTCATGATTGTGTGAGCACCTATCAAATGAGAACATGTGAATAATGCAACATGGACCATGATAAACTAAACCAGTCTGACGCAGGCATCTTTTTGTCTGGTGTTTGGCAGTATCCACGTCACGTCATAATGTTGAACACAGCGTGATGCCGCTAGACCGTTGAATGATGGTGGTTATTTCTGGCTCATTTTTTGTTTGTTAAAGGGAGTGGGCCTACTCACATCGCTTACTTGGGGTTATAGACACTGGTCTATAGAGCATAATTTTCTGAATTGACCCTTAACTTCGTTTCTCCAGATTCGCCCTAGTTGCTGAGATATTCCAAAGACTCCAGGAACTTGCTGGGAGCAAAAAGTTATCGGGTAGACTCCAGAGGGCTTCCGCTACTAGAAGCACTGCAACTATCGATTAAACTGCTAGCATATTGTTGGCGCCGGCCAATAGCAATTCAACAAAGCAGCTCGTGCACGCTGACAGCAGCAGCCGAACAGAAACTGGACGGCCATCATGTTTTTCGATGATGGCCGTTTCGATGATGGCCGATGGACATTTTTTTGGGAAGATATCAATTTAAAGCTACGAAACTTGCACATAATAAAATTAACTGGCAAGAACGTGCTGTGCAAAATTTGTATTTCTATCTTGCATGATGTGACCGTAATTGTATTGTCTTATGTGCGCTGTTTTACATAACAGCACCATAGTGACGATCGTTTTATAGATATCGAGATAAAAAAATAAGCAAAAGACAATATAAGTGAAAATGCAACTAAAGGGGCTCCAAATGTGAATTTCATCATATACAACAATCAAACCAATAGGTACTTACCGTATCAAAAATATTTTTGACATTCCAAAACAGTAGGCATACTCCCTTTAATACTCGAATCTTTCTTGCGCGTCTCGAGGCGCGTGGTGAGAAACTAGGGAAAAAAATCAGTGAAAATGCGTGCACATTTACATGTCTAAAACTATATCCTTTGACAACCCACTGGTTTAAACCATTTTAACCCTTGCACAATCTGCCCCCCCCCCCCCCCCCCCCCACAAAAAAATATGATTGCTGAACAAACGAGCAATAACTTGTGAGACCGCAATGGACCTGGGAGTGCCACAGAGGTCATTGAGGTCGCGCGGTGCGGTGCGGCTGGTGACCCGGGTGACCCGGGTGACCCATGTGATCTGGGTGACTGGGTGCACGTGAGATCACTTTGCCCGCCGGATCCATTATCGAGAGGAAGCTGAGGTGCGGTATGAACAAATGGACGAATGGGGAAATACTTGTGGTCGAAAAAGGAGTAAACAAATAGAAAAACTAGTAAAAATGATAAATAACCTAGCAAATAAACGACTAATGATTAATGCGATATCACTGTTTGGCTGGTGTTCCGTGTGATGTGTGACTTACCGTTACCACCAACACAGTTTGAGGCGAATGTCATGTAAAGCGACACAGTTTCAGTCTTTACTTATGGAGAAACAGAGTATGCATTTTCCCCGTTTTTGTTTTTGTTTTGTAAAGCACTGAACCCGTAAGATTAGAAAGCTTGTAAGATTTTCGCTGCCTTTTGTGTTAAGAACGGGCTTAAACAAACTTACCTTGGTAAAGAAACGTTATATTTTATAAAGGATGTGTCGATTTTCGATAGATTTGTCTTGGGGGTGGGGGGGGGGGGGATGATCCATTGATACACCCCTGCTCTCGTTTGTATTAAGTCGGTTACAGTCTGGGGCGGGGCTCATTAGGGGCGAGACCGATCAGGGGCGTAGGTCGCCCCTCCCCGGAGTCTGGCGCCGACATTCTGGGAGGGCCAGATCGATGGGATTACTCACACCCCTAGACCGGGGGGACGGGACTATTGGGGGGGGGGGGGGGATGTGACTGATGGGGTGACGGGCGGACGGTGACTCAGAGACCTTGTCGGTGTGTGTGTAGTCGGCGTGGCGTCTTTGATGTATGTGAATGGCGGCCGAGGTAGTGTCATCGGCTAGCTTTATGTGTGTTTTTTTTATAGCGTGACTCAGCTCCAGTTTAGGTGGGTTTATCGCCTGATAGCTCAACAGCTCATGTTCTTGCGTTCAAATCATAACTTGGGCTGACTGTATTTTGATGACTCATTGCCAAACCAATTGCCCGTATAAATGTTGTGTTGGTTTTTGTCGTGAAAACTGTGCGTTTATTGTTATTATTTGTATTCACAACTCTTGTAAAGAAATATGTCACGGAAGATCCTTAAAAGGCAATCTGTCAACCTAGTGCATCTTTCTGTAAAAACGCCACCTTTAGAAGCAATCAAAGGCCAATCCTTACGTATCCTCAACAGCTTCTTTTTAAAGTTGTCTCACGATGGGACTTAAACACCGACGTGCGAACCACACTTTCGCGTGCCATTGCCCCCCCCCCCCCCCCCCGTCTGGTGACGTGTCCGTCTCTTGTCGGCAGGGTGAAGAACGCTGCGCACGCGTTCCGTAAGATTCTGCGGGAGGGTGGCGCCCGCGGCCTGTGGAAGGGCTGTGTGCCGAACGTGCAGCGGTCGGCGCTGGTCAACCTCGGGGATCTGACCACGTACGACTCTGTGAAGGCGCGGCTGGTGCGCGATACCGGACTGGGAGATAGTCACACCACACACCTCTTGTCCAGGTAAGGGCACGCACACCACACACCTCTTGTCCAGGTAAGGGCACGCACACCACACACCTCTTGTCCAGGTAAGGGCATGCACACCACACACCTCTTGTCCAGGTAAGGGCACGCACACCACACACCTCTTGTTCAGGTAAGGGCACGTGCACTACACATCTCTTGTCCAGGTAAGGGCACGCACACCACACACCTCTTGTCCAGGTAAGGGCACGCACACCACACACCTCTTGTTCAGGTAAGGGCACGCACACCACACACCTCTTGTCCAGGTAAGGGCACGCACACCACACACCTCTTGTCCAGGTAAGGGCACGCACACCACACACCTCTTGTCCAGGTAAGGGCACGCACACCACACACCTCTTGTCCAGGTAAGGGCACGCACACCACACACCTCTTGTCCAGGTAAGGGCACGCACACCACACACCTCTTGTTCAGGTAAGGGCACGCACACCACACACCTCTTGTTCAGGTAAGGGCACGCACACCACACACCTCTTGTCCAGGTAAGGGCACGCACACCACACACCTCTTGTCCAGGTAAGGGCACGCACACCACACACCTCTTGTCCAGGTAAGGGCACGCACACCACACACCTCTTGTCCAGGTAAGGGCACGCACACCACACACCTCTTGTCCAGGTAAGGGCACGCACACCACACACCTCTTGTCCAGGTAAGGGCACGCACACCACACACCTCTTGTCCAGGTAAGGGCACGCACACCACACACCTCTTGTTCAGGTAAGGGCACGCACACCACACACCTCTTGTTCAGGTAAGGGCACGCACACCACACACCTCTTGTCCAGGTAAGGGCACGCACACCACACACCTCTTGTCCAGGTAAGGGCACGCACACCACACACCTCTTGTCCAGGTAAGGGCACGCCAGGCTTATGTAGCAGAAAACTCACATCACGGAACTTACCCAGGGGCAACAATCCTGGTGTTGAGAATGTCGCATATTGTTTTGAAGTTACTGACTTGTATGACCACAACCTTGAGTGATTTGTACTGATAAGACATCTTTCTGGACAGTGTTACGTTGACTGCATATGTAAGCATTTAAACTGTTAGATCTAAGGTGTCGAAAACTCTGTGTGAGGTTAATCATGATGATGAGAATTAAAATAACCGGTAACCTCATAATAAGTAAGTAAGGAAATAAATTAAGGCCGAAATTATATTATTGGAAATTTCGCTATTGAAGCGAAATATATTGATTGCTGACGAAGCTTCAATAGCGAAATAGCAAATAATATAATTTCGGCCTTAATTTATTTCCTTACTTACTTATAATGAGGTTACCGGTTATTTTCATTCTCATCATTTAAACTGTTGTAGAATAAGATTGCATTCCCTGTATATTATGCCCATTGTGCTGATATGTTCCTATATGTCAGTTTACGTGTCGAAGGCGACGGAACTGTCTATATTTTGGCGACAAGGCGTCCCTGTGATACTTGCCATCCCTGTGCGGACCCACAGCGTGGTCTCTGGTCTCGTGTCCGCCACCCTCGGTACCCCATTGTCATCCCTGTGCGGACCCACAGCGTGGCCTCTGGTCTCGTGTCTGCCACCCTTGGCACTCCAGCAGACGTGGTGAAGACAAGAGTCATGAACCAGCCCACCGACGCCAACGGCAGGTTAGTGTCTCTAAAATTGTCAGTTTTGAAATACGTATTTTAATAGTTCCGGTGGATCTATTGGAAACCCATCGGAGACGGATCTGGGATCCGGGTGGATCCCCATACGAAACGGTGCTTAAAGGGAGCGTGTCTACTGACATCGCTTTTTTACACTGGTCTCTTACACATTTTTGCTTAATCGGACCATGCCTTTCATTTCTCTAGATTCACACTAGTTGCTGAGATATTCCAAAGACCCCAGCTGATATATTACAAAGACCCCAGGAACTGGCTGGTAGCAAAAAGTTATGGGGTAGACCCCAGAGGGCTTACCACTACTAGACGCATTGGTAATATCCGAGTATCGATACAAATTTGCTAGCATATTGTTAGCGCCGGCCAAAAGCATTTCGACAAAACAGCTCGTGAGCGCTGATAGCAGCAGCCGAACAGAACCTCGACGGCCATTTTGCTTTTCGACGGTTTGTTAACATTGTTCGTATAGATTGTGTATTGTTTTAGGTGCGCCGTTTTACATAACATCTTCTTGGCTCTGATTACCTTCACTATAGTGGCGATCGTTTTCTCAATATCGAAACAAAAAATAAGCAAAAAACAATATAAGTGAAAATTCAACTAAAGGGGCTCCAGGTGTGAATTTCATCGTATCCAACAATCAAACCAATAGCCACTTACCGTATGAAAACATATTTTTGACATTCCAAAACAGTAGACACACACATCTAAAGGTCTCTGATTCCAGTGAATTCCACGACAAATTTCGAATGTGGATCTAAATAATATCAGTGGATGTCTTCGTCCTCGCTTACGATGCTGCCCATCCCGTCCAGATGGCTTCTGACCTGTGCCATGTCCCCTACAGAGGCACCCTGTACCGCAACTCGGTAGACTGTTTCGTTCAGCTGGTGCGACAGGAGGGCCTGCCAGCCATGTATAAGGGCTTCCTGCCTTGCTGGATGAGGATGGCGCCCTGGAGCCTCACGTTCTGGTTCACCTACGAGAATCTCCGCCGGTTCGCCGGCACGGATGCATTCTAGCAGCGGCGAGCGGTGGTAGTCGGGGTGGTAAGTATGAACTGAGAGAAGTATGCAGGCAGGTAAGCATTTGGTTTACTGGCTTAGTTGTGTGCCAAATAACTCTGGCAGTTGAGGTGCTTCAAATCAAAAATGATCATCATGACCTAGTCGTTTTGAGCTAGGTTTAGCGACACATTTGTATATTTTTACTTTTGTAAAACCTTTTTTAAATGTATGATTGCTTTTTTTGTGTGTGAAAAAACAACAGTTTTTCATTTTGTGTCTGCGAATACTCATTGTTTTGTAGTCTGAAAAAGTTTCATAGCATTGCATGTCTCCCGCTTGCTATTTTCAATTTCAAGCGACTCGAAACTCTGGTAGACAAGATTTGCAATGCCAGACGACTGGTGCCAGCGAATGCCACTAAACGGGTTACATTGAAGGATCGTCTGTTTCTTCTGACGCTCCATGTAGTGCACTCACATATGCATGGATCACTCATATACAATTGTAACATGGATCCATGCTCCAACATATCTTCATCTGGCCGTTTTGATCTTGCTTGCTGACATTCACTATTATTTCAGATATATGGCAAGAATGGCATACCGGAGGAACGCCTCATGGATTCACCTCTCAGTTTCTACGGATTCAGCTTCCAGGAATGCCTCACAATTGTGCCAGTCAAACGGGAACAAGAGTCAGACGCAGCTGTGGTCGGCATAATGTGATGCTGTGATGCGTGTGATATGTTGTATCGGGATTGGGTCTGTAACAGTCTGTGCTACTTCAACAATGCAACTACGTTTAGTCTGTGAATGTGCAGCATATTTCATTTATGGTAGAGTGTGTGTGTGTGCTGTTGGTGATGATCGTGCCTAGGAAATCTGTTCGATTGCGATACATTTACGCCCCACAGTTGTTACAGTTGTGCCCACTACACCCGGCTGATGCCGATCATGATGGAGAACAGCGTGTTTTGAGAAATTAAGCGGTCCCGGTTATTTCGCTGGCTCACATTTGGCTGCAGTGAAGGCGTAAGAATTCGGTGCCCAGTCAGTGTGGTTGATGTGATTGCTGAAACTGCTGCTGGCTCTGCTGTTATATGAATAATTCGCCATGTGATGCACTTTGTTCGGTGTTATGACCAGTCCGTATTTATACGTATTTGACTGTGTAAACTGGCTTTTCGAATGTCGACACTTGGCTACCGCCTGGTAAAATAACATACAATGCTTCAATGCCCCAATGCCAAGTTAGATACATTTGCCATCAGTTCTGACTTCTGAAGCAGCGGGTGTTACAGGGTCGATGTTAGGTGTGTACTTTGTAGTTCTGGAATTTAGCCCATGGTCCGAACTTCGAGTCGATTGGTCTTCCGTACGAATTATGGCACAGGTTATGGACCTGGAACTACCTCGCAGTGCTGTCCGCAGCCAAGTATTATAAAACATATATGAACACACGGCGACAATATGTGTAAATGTGTGCATTGTGTAATGTGCATTGTCCAGTATGTGGCTGTATTCATCGACGACTGCGCACTGTAGCTTATGACAAGACATGATCGTTACTGATTGGTACGCACAAGAGTTTATTTATTTATTTGATGTAAAAAAAAAACATGTTTGCGTGCCAATCGGTCACGGTCATGTCTTGCCATTTTGTCATGTCACGGTCATGTCACGGTCATGTCTTGCTACAGGACCATTTTGAAGAAAGAAACTTACTGGTTGTTATCTGTGGTCGGTGGCCGAGCGGGCGGTGCTGTGTGCGATAAGTGTTTGGGTCAGTAGTGCGAATGTGACAAAATAACGATTTTACATACTCGGTTTTATATTTGCGGTCGGTTGAGTGCGGTAGAACGGTGTATATCCTCGTGCAAACACTATTTTAGCGATTGAAGAAATATACGAATGCGCATGCGATCTGATGGGCTTATGAAGCTGCAGTGTATGAGCCTGTAGGTAAACCAACAGATTAACTGCTCCAGCACGTTGATGTATCACTTCGAAATCTATTACATTTTTGCTTCTCGAAATTATTGTATGAATTGTCAATTATTTGCGAGTGTATAATTGGATATTATCTCCTTTAATTTGAGTTTACGGTCCTTTAGGTGGTAGAGATGCAAAACAATCTGAAGAGAAAAAAAAACTGAAACCGGCACCGCCACCGCTACCGCTCATAAATGAGTAGGCACCGGCATCAAGCCCGGCCACATGTGGCAGCACCCGCCAGGCCCGGCAGCCAGCAATCTGCATGTCTAATTCATTATACATTAAACAGTATTTTAACCCCCGAACTTGTGCTGAGCCCGGCATGAGACCGGCAAGCCTGAGTTCAGACACAGCTTGAGGCCCACCGGGCCTGAATTTGGGCCCAGCGCCGGCTCCGTGGTCCTGGAATTTGCATCCCTATTAGGTGGGTATTAGTATGACTAGGAAGTTTTGCCACGTCCGTCGTGAAAAACAGACTTTTTAAGCCTAGAATAAGTTGTTCCTATTACCTAATCCAACTTGGCGGCGGATCGTATTTTCGGATGGGGGGCGGGCAAAGAAACCCAGGGGCCCCTCGGCCAACCCACGGCTAAAAGGGTTTTCTTTTGTTACCGCGAAATGATATGTCTTCGGATTTAGGTCACTATATTTTGTAGGGCTCCTAAATGGTCGCAAAAAACGTCGGACAGGCCCATGTTGAGGTCTCAGGCCTGCTGAGGGCCCCCTCAGGCTTACCGAAGGTCCCTCTCAGGCCTACTGAGAGCCTTATGTCGGCCTTATAAGGCCCCTCAGGCTGGCTGGGGGCACATCGGGGCCCTGTGTCATTGTTTCGGTCAAAAAGAGGAAATCGAACCAACTTCTTGGAGTGGGGCTTTTCCTACAAATGTATGGGGGGGGGGCAAAATCATGTTTGCCCCCCCCCCCAACTTCTTGAGTGTGGGGGGGGGGAGCTGCCCCCTTATCCGCTGCCACTTACCTAATCATGTTCATGCAGGTCAAACATTTTCATATCCTCGCTCTAGTTGATATTTTCATAGTTCGGAACGCGTTTTTGTATAGACAAAGAAGTGCCACATCCACGTACCTTTCATACTAAAGGAGCCATAAGTCTGTCAAAAATATAGATATTGCTTTTAAATTCGGTTTGGGCATCGTCCATACTTGGTTCTCCAATATTTATTCCGGTTTTTTAATATTGTTTGGACATTTTTATTTTTTGGACATTTTTCACAAGAAGTTTTTCATCAACAAATCAAAATTTGCAAATATATATATATATATATATATATATATATATATATATATATATATATATCAAATATATCAAATATATATTTTTGTAAAAACTGAAGAAATTTTGGAGAACTAAGTATGGACGATGCCACACCAAATTTCAAAGCAATATCTATATTTTGTATTGACTTATGGCTCCCTAAGGAGAAGTGCCACATCCGACGTACCTTTTCATAGTTCATACTTAGGGGGCCATAAGTCAGTCGAAAATATAGATATTGCTTTGACATTCGGTATGGGCATCGTCCATACTTGGTTCTCCAAATTGTCTTCCGTTTTTTATATATTTGAAAAATTTATTTTGTGATGAAAAACTTTTTTAAATGTCCACAATAACCGTTTCAACGAAGGATTATTGCGCTGAAAAGTTTCTGAAAGACTCTGAAAGTTTTGAAAAACTACACAACTTTTGCATGCGATTTTTGGCTAGAAATGTCCCTCATGATTTTGTAATGTTGGTAAGAATAAAGTATGTTGACAAAATTGCGGTTTGGTGGTAATAATAAGTATTGATATAATCTTCCTGAAACTTCTGAAAGTTTCAGGAAGATTATATCAATACTTATCTTGCTAATTACCACCAAACCGCAATTTTGTCGACATATTTTATTCTTACCAACATATTACAAAATTATGAGGGACATTTGTAGCCAAAAATCGCATGCAAAAGTTATGTAGTTTTTCAAAACTTTCAGAATCTTTCCGAAACTTTTTAGCGCAATTCGTGAAAACGGCTAAAATCAAAGATTTCAAACTATTAAAAAAACTGAATATATATTGGAGAACGAAGTATGGACGATGCCCAAATCGAATTTCAAAGCAATATCTATATTTTTGACTGACTTATGGCTCCCTAAGTATGAAAGGTATGCGGATTTGGCACTTCGTCTACCCAAAAAAAAATACGCGTTTGGAATGCGTATATACATCGGAGAACTGATTTACGCCGTAGGGTATTTAGTGGGATATTTAGCTCTGAAAATTACCCCATGGCCGTGGTGGGAACGGCCATATCTCAACCAAGCATTTCTACTACCACTGCGAACTTTATGCCTACGATCCTCCGTTCCGGAGATCTTAAAGTAAATAGTTCACCTTCAACATTAGTTTTAAACTGAGATAGCAGTTTTGTAGCCCGTGTTGGGAAACCCCTATCTGCAAGTTTTCTTGACTGAACAGACTCTCCAGCCGAATATATTTGAGTTTTTGGCGAAGGAATGCGGTGCTGGCGAAAGAATGTTGTACTGGTTCTAGCCCGGGCAGAGGCTATACCATCAGCCAATCAGCTTGCAGCTGGTGCTAGCAAGCGAATCGCCGGCCGCCGGTTGGCACATCTCCAATGCGAGTCTATATTTACGCGACTACTTTCGAATCTGATTGGCTGAACCATTTTTTTACATTCGCGTGACGTCTGGACTCTGACTCAGAGAGTATGCATATAGTTTTGATAAACAATACAAATTTACGGCCTTCTGTCCTGAATCGGCGCGATATAAGGCCATTTTTGACAATATAAAAAGAAATTGTATTAAAAAATATAATCAAATCGTGTTGGGTAAAATTCTTCCAAGGTGAACTATTTCCTTTAACCCGCGCACTGCAGGGGCTTTGCGCCGAACACGAACTGCAGGGGGGGGGGTGATTTCCGCCCCCCCCCCCTGAGATCTAAAAAACTACGCTACGTAGCGAGAAGCAGAAAACGGCATGTGATAGCTTGATACATGTTCTATCGAAAGTATTTCAGTATTGTTTTAGATCAGGTCAAAATTGAGGTCACCAGAGGTCATCAAAGGTCAAATTCTCCAGTTTTTTTCTCTCCTGTTTTAGGACATCGCTCCAGAAATTCCCATGTATCTTAGAAACTATGCTAGTTAGAAACAAACGGGAAAAGGAAAACACCAGACAGTGAAATTGCCAATCGGTAAGGTGTCCTCAAATTTGATCTTAGGTCAATAAATATTTGAGGCTCCAGAGGTCAAAAATGAAAAAAATACGTTTTTTTTCTTCTAAATTGTTTTTCACTATTAACTGTTTACTTAATAAAGATAACGGAAAACTGTTTACGCCATTGTGTTTATCTTGTCAAGGCGCTTCGATTGATATACATGGTGACTTTAAGTTAACTTAAAAATTTGACCTCAGGTCAAGGTTAAGTAGGGCATGTTGCATATGGAAAGACGTGTCTCGACGAGACAAACACATTGATATCTGTTTTACTTCTCTATCTTTATTATGTCGGGAGTTATTGACAAAAAAGTGATGGTGACCTCGCATGACCTCAAATGACCCAATAGGGGTCACTGAACAAAACTTACACTTGGATCATCAAGAATATTTTATAATAACATGATCCAGAAGTAATTGGACTAATATCATGCATATCCTTGAAATAGGAAGCAATTGTATATTTCCCCATTGACTTATTATGGGGAGGTTACGAAATTGACCTAACCTTAGGTCACCGATATCAAAATTCCGAGATACACGAATTGTAAGTACTTATGCCCTCATCACATCCTGTAAGTTTCAAACTGATCGGCGAAAAACTCTGGCTTTGGCACAACTGCAAACATTATTGGTGGTGGGGTCACTTGACCTGGTCTGGTGACCTGACCTGAGATGACCCGAGGTTATTTTTTTCTACTCAAAGTGTGCGTAATTGATGTCCTAACAGGGGTGCCAAAACCCGGCGGTGCTGCGCGCCGCCATTTTTTCGCTATCTTTGAAAAACCTGGGGGGGCGGAAATCAACCCCCCCCCCCTGCAGTGCGCGGGTTAAAATCGCCTGATGCGTAAACCTGTTGAATATGCGTAAAAACTGTTGAATATTCACTTGTCTTTGAATATTCACTTGTCTTTGAAGCTGTCGTAATTATAATTATTAAGCTGTCGTAATAATCACTTTCTCACAGATCGGATACGTTTGTTAAAATGGACAAATATACTTACCTTTTCGGAAATACCACTCCGAACGCTCCCCAAACTTGACAACATACCCGATGTTAAGAGCGTCTGTGAAGTTAGCGACTTATTCAGCGACTTATTTTGATTTGACCCAAACCTCGGCCCAATGTCAATTCTGGCACGCTGATCACGAATATGACCTTTGATTTTGCTGTTCAAGGTCATCTTTAAAGTCAAATTCGAGGTCAAAAGACGGCGTACCGCAAAGCGTCCCGAATGTATTGCCAGATCCTTCCAAAAGTGATCCCAGATGATAGGCAGCGCCCATATCTAACGCCTGTCATCGTGACCTGACCCGTGACATTTGACCTTGCAGGTCAAATTCGAGGACAACGGACGGGGTACCGCATAACGTCCCGAATTTATTATGGTGGGATCCTTTCCAAAGTGGTCCCAGATGATAGGCAGGGTCCATACCTAACGTCTGTCACCGTGCCCTGACCCGTGACCTTGGAGGTCAAAGGACGGGGTACCGCATAACGTCCAGAATGTATTGCCGTTAGATATGGACGTTAGCTATGGACCCTGTATCATCTGGGACCACTTTGGAAAGGATCCGGCAATAAATTCGGGACGTTATGCGGTACCCCGTCCTTTGACATCTAATTTGCATCCAAGGTCAAAGGTCACGGGTCAGGTCACGGTGACGGACGTTAGCTATGGACCCTGTCTATCATCTGGGATCACTTTGGAAAGGATCCGGCAATAAATTCGGGACGTTATGCGGTACCCCGTCCATTGACCTCGAATTTGACCTTGAAGATGACCTTGAACAGCAAAATGAAGGTCATATTCGTGATCAGCGTGCCAGAATTGACTATGGACCGAGGTTTGGACCAAATCTAAATCCGTCGCTGAATAACTAATATGTCGGACGGACTCTTCACGGACGTTGTTTGCATCCGGTATGTTGTCAAGTTTGGGGAGCGTTTGGAGTGGTGTTTCTGAAAATATAAGTATATTTGGTCATCTGAACAAACGTATTCGATCTTTGAGGAAGGGATAATTACGACAGCTTCAAAGGCAAGTGAATATTCAACAGTTCTGGTTTACGCGTCAGGTGATTTGAAGATCTCCGGAACGGATGATCGTAGGCGTCAAGTTCGCAGCGGTAGTAGAAATGCTTGGCTGAGATATGGTCGCTTCCACCACGGCCATGGGGTATTTTGCAGGGCTAAATATTCCACTAAATACCCTACGGCGTAAATCAGTTGTCCGATGTATATACGCGTTTGGAACGGGGGATAATTTTTTGTCTACCTATTTTTAAGGACATTTGTCACACTGTCGGATCCAGGTGGGGGGGAGGCATCAGGGACAAATGCCCCCTCCCCCGCAGGAATCTGGGGGGGGGGAGGGCATTCAATACAAGTATGTCCCCCCCGCGCGTTCCCAATTTATCGTAAACTCGTAAAAATTGTCTTTGCAGCAGTCAAAATCCAGCTATCCACAGTAAAAAACCGGAAAATTTCGCGCCGCTTCGCGGCATGACACAACTTTCGCAATTGCTTATGCAAATTTGAAAAATGGGAAAATGAATTCCATTAAGTGTCTGGCAGAGGCTCTTCTTGGCGGTAATTGCTGGTACTGGCGGATCCAGGGGGCACCAGGGGCAAATGCCCCCCCCCCTCCCCCATAGGAATCTGAGAGGGCCATTCAATGCAAGTATGCCCCCCCCCCCCGCGCGTTCCCTGCACTGAACATGAAAAACAATGATCTTAGGAGAAAACGGCATGAAAACGCATGTTTTTTTTCTTCTCTCGAGTGATTGAATTTGAAGTTTGTATGTATCCCTTTCTTTGAATGATGGACAAAACAGCGCACCTGATGCAATTCAAGCAGCCCCGGTGACACTTAACCCGCGCCCCGCCGGGGGGGGGGCAGAATCTGCTCTCCGGATTTTCTCAATAACTTGAAAACTATGGTAGATATCAACGTCAAACCTTCAGTACCTTATGCTGCATCAATTCTACGTCTTCTCACTAAATTCCAATGAAATTGGTGTAGTATTTTGGGAGATAATGACGTTTTAATGACACCATTTCATGCCATTTTTGGTGGAAAAACTAAATGTTTGAACAATCGTAGAAAATAGAGTTTTGAAGCAAATTTAAAAAAAAAAGTCAAAAGAAAGGAAATGACATTCTCTTAAAAATGACAATCTCGGATTTTCGAAATTTTGTGTTCCCCCCCCCCCCCCGTCCCAAATAAAAATAAACTTTTTTATCGTTTTTTTTTTTAGAAGTGAATTTGTTAAGTTCGAATACCAAAATAAGGTGACCGGTCCAAATCCGCGGAGAACAAAAATGGGGGTACCTTTTTGCCACAAAAGATGCCCCCCCCCACCCACGGAGAGAGGCTGGATCCGCCAGTGTCTGCATTTGTGGTAAAATTACCTTCTTATTTGGTATTTTCACTGTTGTGGTATTTCACCTGAAGCTGGTATTTCATCTGAATCTGCAGTTTAACTAAAACCAGCGATTTTTGTGAAGTAGTGATATTTTATCGAAAGATCTTCGAAATATGTTATATATAATCATCTTGTTTTGTCTACGAGATGGTGGGGGATGGTGACAGCCCCCCGTTAGGGCCGCAGCGCTGCGAGCGAATGCGAGCGGAGCGTCTAAACGTGGGTCCCTGCGACCGTAATTGCTGTAAAGGTTAGGTCATCTTCGATTATGTTATTACAATTGTTCCCTGCCACACCCTGGTCAATAAGGATCATCTGCAGCGTCAAGCACAGTCATATTTACTGAAGGTGTCCACCCTGACCCCTGTAGGCTGTAGCTCAATCGGGAGAGCGCTGGGCTTTTGACCTCACCCGGTGTGGCAGGCCGGGTTCGAGTCGCTTCGGCGCTCGCCTCTGACTGGGATGGCCTGCGGCCGGTGGCAGCGGTCGCACTCAAGGTCAGGTGACGTCAGAAAGCGGGGCGGGCCGTGTCCAGGTATGTCGGACACGTACAACTCTCGTCTCTAGATTCTGCCGGCTGCCAGGTATTGTCCGATCAGATGGTAGGGGTCAGGGCCTTCGCAACAAGCTCTACTACTAGCGCAGGTCCTGACCTCAGAAATCTGTCCATTCAAAAGGCTCGGACTAAATTGATCGGACTAAATTGATCGGACTAAATTGAAAAAGGTATACTAGTTTTACCACAGAAGCATGGGCGGCGGAGGCGGGGGGGGGGGGAGCCCCCCCCCCCCCCCCACATTTTCGGATTTAACATTACGCATGGAAATAATCGACTTCAAAGTGCCTCCTTCCCCCCCTCCCAACTTTCGGAAGGTGGCGCCGCCCTGGCACAGAAGCACTAATATTTACCAATACTAAATTTACTATACCTCGTTCCACTTCAAGTTTGCTGCCGAAGCGCTTTAATAATAACAGCACGCGAACAAATCTAACGAGGAATTTTAGGTTCTATTGCAAAATGCAAATGCAATGCAAATTGCTGAAGCCTGAAAGCACTCCGGCCGCAAACTTGGAGTGGAACGAGGTATAGTACTCATAAATAGGTAGATTTTTCATATACTACAAAGTTCCCCAAAATACCAGAGAAACCGTTTGGAACTTCTGATATGGTAGCAATATGGTAACCGTAAGGTAGGATCTCATATGTGACGCGCAAGCGACTAAGTCGGTTGATGAGTGACTGATGCCTCATGGCGAAAAATGGGGAAAACGCGAATGGTGGCTGAAGCGACAAGTATTTGGCTGCAAGATTAACATTCGCCTAGTCAGCATAATTGTGCCGCCTCAGCAAGTGGCTACTTATCCATAGGTTGCACATAGGTGAGTATGTTTCTTTTTGTCACTGGACTTTCATTTCTATTTGGGAAATGACTGCACTCAGTTTGAGTTTACCAAATAAAATATACAATGTTGCTTCACTGGCCATGGGGTGTATCCCAATCATTTAAATGTGAATGAGTCATGAAGTTTCATTTTCATCATTAACCCTCACCCTACAGGGAGGGGGGCTGACAGGGCCTGCCACCCCCTGAGGTTTTTCTTGAATAACTTTTTACACATGTGGCACATCTTGCTGAAATTTTCAGTAGCTGAGTTTACAACAATTATATATATCCTATCAAAATTTAAAGTGTATACGACTATTAGATAGTGGTATGACCTTTTGTCAGGGTCATGTCAGACTCCAAAGGGCCATTGACCTGACCCAAAGGTCACCAGTTGACCTAGATACTCAAAATGTGATGTCTGGATTTGCCTTATGACGGGCAACAGTCCAGACTGGTTATTGATTCACCTTTTTGGAAGGCTTCAATCATGTTTCATTTAGGAATATTAATGATTCAGTCACTGTTTGATTCATTGATAACCATTTTGAGAAATTATTCTTTCTGATTCAAAGAATCAAAACATTTTGTTATAAAATCATGTTTGACTCACCATTGAAATATCATTGGACAGTCTTTTTTATTTAATCAGCCTTGTTTCTATGCGGGTTTTGATTTTGATCATTCATGAATAAAAAAAATAAGGTGGTGAATCGATTCTTCTTTGATTCAGGGGATTTTGATTGAACGTTTCCAATTGATTAATCAGAGTTAAATCAATAACCAGTCTGGGAAACACGTTACTTTTTATGGTGTCTATCTCTCTCTGTTTGGAAGTTATACTAAGCATCCTGTACATGTGCTGTAATGCAAAAAATGCATAGTAATTATCATCTATGGTGACAATTTCTGTGACCTACACTGGCGGATCCAGGGGGGGGGGGCACTGAGGCCATAGCCTCTCCCAAGCACCAGTGTTGGAAAAGTTCACGTTTGTTGGTTCCATATACACCAACACATTTTGTACTCCCAAATTGTGACTGGTAAAAATTGATTTTTTTGTACTCCTCAGAAATATATATTGTTTATTAACTAATACAAGTGTTTGTTGCAGAGAAAATCTGTTCATAAAAGGTTGACTTCTGGCTTGGAAAATTGGACTGAATTGTAGCCAACACCACAATTACCTCCATCCACCCACTGCCACTGGATTAAAATAAAAGCTTAGGCAAAGACAAACCCAAGTCCCAACTTGAACTGTTAACAAACCAAACAAAGTTATAAAGTTTCCTTGAACAAAGTTATAAAGTTTCCTTGAACAAAGTTATAAAGTTTCCTTGAACAAACCCAACTCACAAGGCAAACACTGTCAGCAAAAACAAATCTCCACTGTGTGCCCTTCACGCGGGTTATTTGCGCTGAAAGCGTCGCATTCACTAAAGAGTCTCAGCAACTAATTTATCGTAACATCGCAACACAACAGCCACAGCGTAGAGGCCGGGAAATATAAGATAGATCGCTGACGGCTGACGGTCTGCTAACCCCCTCCTCCCCCCCCCCCCCCCCCACCCCGGGTCAACAACTTGACGGCTGACAGCCCGCTACCCTCCTCCCCCACTCAACAACTTTTTGGAAATACGCCACTGGATTTTCTCCCCCCCCCCCCCACAACCCACGGATCCTCCCCTGACTGATTTTGTCATTAGTCCTTGATTAAAAAAAACATAGAGATAGACAAATTGTAGTTCCTGATGACCTTGTCATACCTCATGAGTTTCAAATCGATCGTTCCAAAACTCTTTCTTTGGTAGTGTTCTGATTGGTTTTTGAGATAGGGTCACTTAACGTGACCTGGTGACCTGACCTGACATGACCCTGACATCAAATTTAGTCAGAAGATGCAAAAGAGATGTATCAATAGCTGTGCCAAATTTCATGGCGCTGCGTGGAACGGTTCCGGAGATATCGACCTGAGAGACTGACGAGAGTACAACTATTGGGAGTACAAATGTAATTAGAGTAGGTCCCTATGCCACAACACAGTGTGACCTACTCCAATTGCCCCACCAAGTATTCTCCCGCCTCAGAAAGAGAACAAGTACTCCGTAAAAGAGTAACAATTACTTTTCTGACGGCAAAACGCACTGGGATGCTGTTATCTCCGTAACATGTTGACTCACATTTGTGACGTCAGAAGCCTATTCGGTTTTGACCAATCGACTAGCTTGATTGAGAGCTGGACCAGTATGGATAGCCGTTAGCTCCCTTGTACCTGTGACGTTTGCCATTCGCTCATAGAATAGTAGCGAGTAGTGAAACAACAGCCTTTGTCATTGTTTGTTGGTGACGCACACGCAGCGCACACGTGAGTTGTGATTACTGATTATTGTGGGGTTGATCTCACGGTGGGTATTTTTTTGAGTAGCGCATTGAAATAATTTTAATTATATGATATAAAGGCCAGTTCGTGATTTGAAATGTTATTCGGTTGGAGAGCCAGACTGGAAAAAAACCCACTAAAAGTGACTCATTTTACATGGACACATTTCCTGGTTATGACCGCCAGGCCCCATGTTGATGTAACGGTTTTCTGGCATTGTTCTGAATTGTCCTGAAAAAGAAAATGTGTGCTTAGGTAGGTATACATTGATTTTCTGCATGGATGCATAGGTACTTACCAAGAATTGTCAGCACATTTTGATCTGGGGAATTTAGTTTTGTAGTTTATCATTCATCATTATTCATTAGTATATCAGTATTTATTTTTGGCCTACCATCAGGTTATTTTTGTACTCTTTGTTTGCGAAGATATGTACTCCTCCACCAAAAAAAATAATAGAATTCCCACCCTGCCAAGTGCTCAAGTCAAGGCCAAACTATGTTTTTGCCTTCCCCAAACTGGCCAGCACAATTACCAATCTAGGCAAAACAAAATATTATTTTGTGCTGAGCAGGGGGTGTCATCCCTATAGTGAGCCATAGATAAAGCAATTGCCACCAAATGCTGCCAATGAGACGTCATTGGCATGGTAAAATCTGATCATTCTGAAATGCCTGAAGTGATAGCTTTTCAAAATAATTTCAAAACTATTTATTCATTTTTTGTTGGCTCAGGTCAATATTGAGGTCACCAGAGATCATCAAATGTCAGATTTTGCAGTTTAAGGACTTCGCTCCAGAAACCTAGAAATATATCAGTAACTATGCTAGCAAACAAATAAAAAGCAATCAAAATCTATTAAAAAATGCAATCGCCTTTGGTGTCCTCAAATTTTAGCTCAGGTCAATAGTTTAGGCTCCAGAGGTCACTAAAGGCCAAAAGCCTATTCTTTGGTCAAACTGTTTTTCACAAATACTGTTTTGCCTAATAAAGATAAGGTAATAATTTTGACCCCATCATGTTTGTCTCATCAAGGTGCTTCGAACCATATTCATGCAGACCAGGTTAGGTCAACTTATAAATTTTGAACTTGGGTCAAGGTCAAGCGGTGACTCAAAAAGGTCATGTTGCATATTGAAAGACGTGTCTCGACGAGACAAACATATTGGTGTCAGTTTCACTTCTCTATCTTCATTCTGTCGAGAGTTATTGACAAGCAAGTGTTGGTGACCTCAGATGACCTCTGTCGACCCTGTAGAGGTCACTGAGCAAAGGTTGTATCTGTTTCATCAAGAATGACCTATGATAACATTGTCCAGGAGGAATTGGACTGATATCATGCGTATCCTCGGAAGAGGTAGCATTTTAATATTTTCCCATTGACTTATAATGGAGAGGTCACAAAATTGACCCGACCTTTAGTCACAGATATAACAAAAAATCCGAGATAAGCGAATTGTAGGTACTTATGACCTTATGAAATCCTGTAAGTTTGAAACCGATCGGTCAAAAACTGTGACTGGTACGACCACAAACACCTTTGGAGGTAGGGGTCACGTGACCTGGCCTGGTGACCCGACCTGATATGACCCGTGGTTATCAATTTTACACAATGTGGGTAATTGATGCCCAAACACCTGTGCCGAAAAAGGCGGTGCTACGCGCCGACGGTTTTCCGCTATCTTCGAAAAACCTTAGGGAGGCGTCTAAACCCACCCCGGCACGGTGCGGGTTAATACGCTCGGTCAGACCCGAGGGATTCCGGCCAGGTTGTGCAGTAAGAGTGACAGAGGTCTATATTTGCCATTGCCAGACCACATCGCACCTTTCTGCATCACATCAAACATAAAAGCATGGTTAAAAATCGCCGAAAACGATTCCGGACTATCGTCCATTATATAGAGCGTGGACGGCGGCGACTGAGTTACCATCCCAATGACGTCATCCACTGGCGGCGGGGGACGGTACAAACACACGCTGATGGCCTTACCTGGTTATAGGGCCTTGGCGCTGAGGATCCCCCCCCCCCCCCCCGTCAACGAATTTTCGCCATTGACGATCCGACGCCCCAAACTCGAACCCTAGATCCTCCATCCCACAGAAACATGGGGGACATTCAATACAAATACAAGTATGCCCCCACCCCGCGTAACGAGTCTTTCGTTCGCGCTGAGGACCCCCCCCCCCCTCGGTCAACAATTTCGCTGATGAAATGGAGCGAATTTGACATTTTAGCCCTCAAAACTCGAACCCTAGATCCACCAGTGCCTGAGTTTTTGGCCTCCTCAAACGGAGTGGCTGGATCTGCCAGTGGTGACCTAAGAGGTCATTAACTGGCCCAGACCTAAACATCAATATATTGCCAGCTAGCTAATCAGCGACCAGCATTTTGACGCTAACCAAATCGTTTTATACTCTACTATGTTTAATCGTTTTATATAATTTTGGTAATGACAACGGACAGAACAAAATCGTTATTTATGGACGTGGTCGATCTTAGGTCATTCACTTGACCTGGAAGGTCACCCGTTGACCTGAAACCTACAAATCACATACCGGTAGGTTCCTCTCATGACAGGCAACATGCTGGTTCTTACCGCATTGCTCTATGATGCTTGGTTTGGAAGTTAAGGGGGAATATTGCCCCTTTAACATTACTTTTTAACTGAGATAGCCAGATTGTCGGGAGTACTGATACATCTCCAAATCTGAAATTTGCCTTCCAAAACGACCTAGTTGCTGAGTTTCAACGCAAAAACCGTTGGGTTTATTTGGTTTTATTTTGAAGAGACAAATCTTGTGTCGTTTCGCATACGTCATCACTATCCACTGTGATTTCTACCACACTTCGTTTTCGCTATTTGAACCGACCGCCACCGAAACGTATCAACTTTTTCAATTTGGAACCGATTTCCAAACGAAAATTACCAATAGATGCTTCGTGAAAAGATGCATTTTTGATGGCTGGCTGGTTCATGCAATATATCGATTACATTTTTTACAAGGTTCGTTTTTTGTTTACGTTGAATTGACGCTTATCTCAAAATATTATTGGCTATAACTTTGTCAATTTTCATTGGATTTTCAATTGAAAATAATACCGACACTCGTCTTGAAAGGGCACCTTTTGATGGGTAGCTCGCACCGGTAGCTGCAATATTCTCCGCAATAGGAGCTAGTAACGTACCCAGAATTCACTCCAGGAGGGAGCCATTTTTGATCAGGGAGGGGGGGGGGCATAAGGTGCCCCACAAAAAAAATCCCCGAATTTGGCCCACTATATTGTTAAGAGGGGCATATTTTCAATATTTTTTTCTCTCCAAAAAGAAAGAAAAAATAGTCATTTTTTTCGACCAAAGGGGCGCGTACGGACCTTCAGGGGAGGGGGAGAAATTGCCCCATTTGCCCCCCCCCCCCCCCCCCTGGTACACCTATGATAGGAGCACATGCAGTATTTAATTGAATACATTAGGGATACATTCTGCATGTGGTTACAGTGTTAAGTAATTACCTTTGTCAATTGTGAACCGATTTCCAATTGAAAATTACCAATAGATGCTTCGTGAAAACACGCATTTGTAGCAAGATAACTTCCCCTCATCTGTGGATACCTCTGGCATTATCCATATGTTTTTGTTTTGTGTGCAGTAAAATCAGATTGAAAGACAGTCTGCTCCATCTCACCCCTGGAGAGATTGTGTGGTTGTTACTGACCATGTGTATCTGTGTGTTTGTGTGTTCAGGTGATGGCGGATTCACTGCGTACTGACTGCGTGTGTCTGTTCGTGTTCAGGTGATGGCATCCAGACAGGGCCTCTCACTGTTTGTCGGTAACCTGCCGTGGACGATCAGTAGTCGGGAGCTGCGGTCCTACGTCTCGCAGTTCGGCCCCGTTGCCCGGGCTCGCGTCATCTTCGACTCCGCGACCGGACTGAGCAAGGTGAACTCCTACTTCAAAACCAGACTGGGCATTGGGCAGGCAGATCCTGACTGGGCAGACATGCAAATTTGACTGGTTCAAACTGAAGTATTTGTTATTTTTGTTCTCGGTGAGCATTGTAGTTTTGTTTATCCTGTTCTTATGGTAGTCACTAGTCAGATGCACAATTGATTTGATTATTGTAGTTACCCATAATGCCATTTGTTTTGTATTAGGTGTGTGTCATAGAAACATGTGCTCACAATCAAAGGGTTACGTGACGCTTGTCCATGTAGTGTTTGGTTGTGTGCGTTTCTTTCTGACCCAGGTTTTCTGCGTTGTCAGGGTTACGGTTTTGTTGTGATGAAGACTCGGGAAAGCTACAACGCTGTCATCAACAAGCCTGGCCACGTCCTGGAGGGCGCTCAGCTGTCCGTCAACGAGCAAAAGGGTGCCAATGTAGAGTAGAGCTAGATCGTAGGGTAGTGTAGAATTGCACGGAACATATACGAGAGATTCCAAACGACGGTGGCAGGCCTTGCCTCTGGTGCTGCCATCTATCAGGTTATAAACTGTAAGTGCGATTTCCTGCCGCCAGTTAGCGCCACTGTCGCACCATGGGCGACCTGGAGAGTGAGATGATTTCCGAGGCGTTCGAGGACGCGGCTCGCTGTGTTGAGCTGCTCGCCTCTTCCGGCCGCCTCCCTGACGCCGATCTGCTCCGCCTTTACGCCCGCTACAAACAAGCGACCGCCGGCGCCTGTCGCGGCCAGCGCCCCGGTATGTTCAGCCTGGCCGCCAGGCGGAAATTTGACGCCTGGAAGGCCCTCGGAGACATGACCGAGCTTGAGGCCAAACGGCGATATGTGGAGATCCTAACCGAGCTACAGCCGAACTGGATGTCGGGCGGAGATCACGGAACTGCGGGTCAACCCCGCGGGCTCGGCATCGCAGTTTCAACTCCAGTGCGCACAGAGGAAGATGCCACGCCTACCGGCGCGAACTCCACACCCCTCGACCTCATCAAGGCCGGGAAGTGCGACGAGCTGGCTCGGCTGTCAACTCTCGACTGCGACACGGCGGATGAGGACGGCTTGAAGCCACTCCACTGGGCGGCGGACCGCGGCCACGTAGACGTGGTTCGTCTCCTCCTCACCAGAGGCGCCACCGTCGACGGTCGGGACGCGGACGGGCAGACCCCGCTGCATTACGCGGCTAGTTGTGGGCACGCTGAGACGGCGAGGGTGCTGCTCGAGGCTGGAGCGGACCCCGCGGCAGAGGACGGAGAGGGGATGACGCCGCCTCAGGGGGCCGCGCAGGAGGTTAGGGCAGTGTTCGAGCAGGCAGGCAAGAGGTAGGGCCGGGTGGGCTGTAGTGAGAGAAATGCCTGGTGTGCTATGTATCTGCTCAGAGACACCGTGTTCTAGGCATTTCCTCAAACGCCTAGTGTGCTAGGCATTTCCCCAGTAGTGAGAGAAATGCCTGGTGTTCTATGTATCTGCTCAGACACCGTGTTCTAGGCATTCCCTCAAACGCCTAGTGTGCTAGCATTTCACCAGTAGTGAGAGAAATGCCTGGTGTGCTATGTATCTGCTCAGAGACACCGTGTTCTAGGCATTTCACCAGAAAATACCTAGAAAACTAGGATTTTTCCCCAGGGAAATGTCCAGGTACAGGTAGTTATGCTGGAGCGAGAGACATACACATGTATGTGGTGTGAACACGTTTGTTGACTGCGTAGCGCCAGTTTCCTATGATCGTCTTGTGGGCTGAATGATTGTGCCTGTGGGGCGCGACTGACAGGGTGGAAATGATAACTCCATCTCTGTAGTCACTGGTGACCGATAGCGTCAGTGTCCTGGTGTGTATGCGTTCGAGACGTGTGATGTGTGTGTGTGTGTGTGTGTGTGTGTGTGTTAAGCGTGTGGAAGTGCCATGGTTCTGAGGGCAATAAATTTTCGCAGCGCTTACACCGCCTTTTTTTTCTGTGCGCGTGAACGGACCCCGCTGGGAGAAGACTGTAAGCGACCATCCGCCAGCAGCAATGATCTTGCTTGTGGAAAGATTGCTAAGATGGTCTCAGAGGATATTTAATAAATCGCAGACTCAAACCAAACAGAATACTCAACTGACAATTACAGTATATTAAGGGCGATATATTTACAGTACACACACATACACACTTTTTTTTAAAGTGTAGATATATATTGTCATAAAAGTACATCTACACCACACGATTTGCAACGGATCTCAACCTCCATGGGTGAGGGGTGGCAAAATACTCACATTTCCACCTCTAGCTACACTACATGATAACTGCCAATATTGATACAAAATGCATACACACAACGAACATGCATTGTGCAATGTGCATACTGTATACTACGAATCACACGCAACTGATACATTTTGGCAGCGATCTTTCACAAAAAAAAACTTCCTAGCATACAGCAGATAGGAAATCTCAATAAATAGAATAAGTGTACTCTGTCTTGGATAAAAACATAGCTGGTTTATTTTTACGCCCAGATAAGACAACATTCGTTGGCGGATGAGACTAAGATACGAGACCATTAATTGCGAAAGCGCAGACTGTAGCATCAGATCAGGGCAGGCACTAACCACAGTCCAGGTGGCAACGCATTCACGGGCAGGGAAATAGCAACTAACCCTCAACCGGCAGCAACCGGCAGCAGAGATGCAAACTCAAACCCGACACCTTCACGGCTGATGCAGAGGCATCAACGCCAGGCGTCCAGTGCTACTTCTTCTCGTGAACCCATCACACACCAGTCTCCACCTCCGGCGCCAGCTGACTGGGACACACGTCCTATGTCAGTCAGCTGGCACACACGTCCTGTCAGTCAGCTGGCACACCCATCCTATGTCAGTCAGCTGGCACACACGTCCTGTCAGTCAGCTGGCACACACGTCCTGCCAGTCAGCTGGCACACACGTCCTGTCAGTCAGCTGGCACACACGTCCTATGTCAGTCAGCTGGCACACACGTCCTGTCAGTCAGCTGACACACCTGTCCTGTCAGTCAGCTGACACACCTGTCCTATGTCAGTCAGCTGACACACCTGTCCTATGTCAGTCAGCTGACACACCTGTCCTGTCAGTCAGCTGACACACCTGTCCTGTCAGTCAGCTGACACACCTGTCCTATGTCAGTCAGCTGACACACCTGTCCTGTCAGTCAGCTGATACACCCGTCCTATGTCAGTCAGCTGGCACACCCGTCCTATGTCAGTCAGCTGGCACACCCGTCCTATGCCAGTCAGCTGGCACACACGTCCTATGCCAGTCAGCTGGCACACACGTCCTATGCCAGTCAGCTGGCACACCCGTCCTATGCCAGTCAGCTGGCACACACGCCAAGCTTTGCCCACCTGGCGCCGTCACCGGCGCAGTTCTCAGTGGCGATCAGCACTGCGAAGGTGCTGACTGGATGGTTGAAATGCCTTGCGCTTTTGCTGCTCGGGGATGGTGCTTGATGACTGGCTTGCATCGCTCGTCCGCTGTTGCCAGGCGTGCCAGGTAGTTCAGGCGTCTGTTGCTGCAATAACAGCAGTAGAGCAGCACGCATCAGTAGCAGTAGAGCAGCACGCATCAGTAGCAGTAGAGCAGGCTGCACGCAGTAGTAGCAATAGAGCAGGCTGCACGCAGCAGTAGCAGTAGAGCAGGCTGCACGCAGTAGTAGCAGTAGAGCAGGCTGCACGCAGCAGTAGCAGTAGAGCAGGCTGCACGCAGCAGTAGCAGTAGAGCAGGCTGCACGCAGCAGTAGCAGTAGAGCAGGCTGCACGCAGCAGTAGCAGTAGAGCAGGTTGCATCAGTAGCAGTAGAGCAAGCTACACGCAGCACGCAGCAGTAGAGCAGCACGCAGCAGTAGCAGTAGAGCAGCACGCAGCAGTAGCAGTAGAGCAGCACGCATCAGTAGCAGTAGAGCAGGCTGCACGCAGTAGTAGCAGTATAGCAGGCTGCACGCAGCAGTAGCAGTAGAGCAGGCTGCACGCAGCAGTAGCAGTAGAGTAGGCTGCATCAGTAGCAGTAGAGCAGGCTGCACGCAGCACGCATCAGTAGCAGTGGAGCAGCACGCAGCAGTAGCAGTAGAGCAGCACGCAGCAGTAGCAGTAGAGCAGCACGCATCAGTAGCAGTGGAGCAGCACGCAGCAGTAGCAGTAGAGCAGCACGTAGCAGTAGCAGTGGAGCAGCACGCAGCAGTAGCAGTAGAGCAGCACGTAGCAGTAGCAGTAGAGCAGCACGCAGCAGTAGCAGTGGAGCAGCACGCAGCAGTAGCAGTGGAGCAGCACGTAGCAGTAGCAGTGGAGCAGCACGCAGCAGTAGCAGTAGAGCAGGCTGCACGCAGCAGTAGCAGTAGAGCAGCACGCAGCAGTAGCAGTGGAGCAGCACGCAGCAGTAGCAGTAGAGCAGGCTGCACGCAGCAGTAGCAGTAGAGCAGCACGCAGCAGTAGCAGTAGAGCAGCACGCAGCAGTAGCAGTGGAGCAGCAGGACGACACTACTTGGAGAGTTTGCGCTGCTGCTGCGCCTGCTGCTGCTGCTGCTGCTGGAGCTGCCTCTGCATCAGCAGACGCTGCTGCTGCTGCTGAGTCAGCGGCAGTCTGCCGGCCGGCACCTGTACCACGGAGAAGCTCGGGCCGCCCTGGGTCTGACTGGAGAGGATCACTTGCTGCCCCCCTCCGCCCGCCGACTCCGCCTTCAGGAACACCTGCTGGCCACCACTAGGCGCCTGGGTCGTGATTATGACCTGCTGTCCCCCCGCGCCTGCCTCCGTCTTCAGGTACACCTGTTGTCCTCCTCCAGACGCTGCCTGTGAAGTCACCAATACCGGGCCCGCCGCCCGCCTGCCGGCTACCGCAGACAGCACCTGGAACTGCGCTGGTCGCTGGAGACCGACCGCCGCCCCGGCTGGAGAGGCCAGAGGGGCGGGCGACGCGGCCGGTCGCGGCGACGGTGCGGGGCGGAGCGTCGGCGCTGGGGACGGCGGCGAGGCGAGGAGGACGCGAGGTGTCGAGGTGGCCGCGGCACCGCCGACGTTGATCGAGATCGGAGCGTTCATGCCGGGGATCGAGACCTGGACGTTGTGGAGCCCGGGGATCGTCTGAAGACCCTGCTGAAGGTGCTGCAGATTCGTTACGTTCACGCCGTCCGAGAGCAGGTTGCGGATGTTGACGTTGGGTGGCGCTTCAGGTTTCTGGATGAGACGCGGAGGAGGTGGCGGTGGCGCGGCGGGCTGTGGTTGTGCCAGCACAGGCTGCTGCTGAGGCTGCGGCGGTGGTTGCTGCTGCGGCGGCGGCGGCGGTGGCTGCGCCTGCTGACCGTCCGTCCCATCAGAGTTCAACAGACTGTCGAGATTCTCCAACTCCGCCAACAAGTCCCCACTTTGTACCAGTTGCAGTGCCGTGCTCAGGAGATCCCCGCTGGCGGCCGGTGGCGGTGCTGTCTGCGCCTGCGCCGCCGCCACCGCCACCGCCGCCGCCGCCGCCGGGGCGGGGGACGGTGCCGGTCGAGCCGCCGCCGGCGGAGCGTTGAGCAGCTCTGTCAGGGTCGGATTCTGTCTCTCCACCCGAGACGACGCGTCCGGCCGCGCCGCCGCCGCTGCCGCAGCCGCCGCCACTGCTGCCGCTGGGTTCGGCACACGGAATGACAAAGGCAGGAGCTTCGTCCCTCCTCCGCCCCCTGCCGCCGGGGCGGACACGGGCGCCGAAGAAGCTACGAGCTTCTCCAGCAAGCTCGGCCCGGCGGCGGCGGAGCCTGCGACGGGGTTATCCGCGGAGGGTGTGTCTGCGAGCAGCGCCTGCAGCCCGGTGGGCGGCGGTCGGGCGGGGGCGGGGGCGGCCAGTCGCACCGGTGGAGCCCCCTGCCCAGTCTGCTGCGGCAGGGTCACCTGAATATGCTGCAGCTGACTCTGTAACAACTGCGTCATCTGGTTGCTCTGCGCCGAGACCTTGATCTGGATGGTCTGCGGCGCTGAGGCGGCTGCTGCCGCCCCCTGAGGAGGGGGCGGCAGGACGACGGCTGCCTGCGGTGCAGCCTGCTTGTGAGCCACCACGCGCGCCTGTCCGAGCGCCTGAGCCATCTGAGCAGTCAGCGGCGCGGCGCGGGCGGCCAGAGGAGGGTTGCGCAGTTGCGCGGTCAGGGCAGGCGTGCTGCTGCGCGCTAGGACAGGCGTGCTGCTGCGCGCTAGGGCAGGCGTGCTGCTGCGCGCTAGGGCAGGCGTGCTGCTGCGCGCTAGGGCTGGCGTGCTGCTGCGCGCTACCGCAGCACGATGCTGCTGCTGCTGTGGGGCGAGCAGCGCCGGAGTGGCAGGGTGTGCTGAGGGCAGCGCCGCCACCGCCGCCGCCGCCGCCGACTGCGACTCTCGCCGTTCACGGGCGCCGCGCGTCAGCGTCACCCGCGCCGGCTGTCCCACCGCCTGGTGCGTTAGCTTGGCGCTCTTCTTGCCGTACTCCGTGAAGATCTCGATGCACTGTTTGACGTACAGATCAGCAGCGGCGCGGCAGCAGAGCGGAAAGCGACAGCAGGCCCCGCCGCGCCGGCCCTCCTTGTAGTCCCGATCCACGTACAGCTGGCCGTGGTACGAGTCGTCGGAGGGACGCAGGAAAACAGAGAGCTTCATATGCATCACCCTCCCGCCGCCGCGGTCCCACTCCACTGCGTTATCCTCGCGCAGGTGGAGCGACGCGTCCCGGCTCGGCTCGGCAGGGAACTCGAGCCGGCGCGCGCGCTGGCGGATCTCCACCGCTGCCGACAGCGGCGCACTTACCGCCGGGAGATCGCTGATTGGTGGGAAACAGCGCGCGCGTTTGGCGGGTGGCGCGCCGAGCCGGCCTTTGTCCCGGAGGAACTGGTGGAGCCGCAGCGGGCCCGGCGGCGGCGGCAGGTCGACCGCACGACGGCGGCGCGCGACGGCCGGCTGGCTGCGCCTCTCCGCCGCACGCAGCACCGCGGGTGAGCTCAGCGCGCGACGGGACCACTGTTGGAGGTTAGCCACCAGACCAACGGCGGGTGAAGGGTCCAGACACAGAGCCGGAGCCGTGGCGAGCGCCACCTGTGCCTCGATCTGTACACGCTCCTCGTGAGTGAACTCCGCCTCAGAGAACATCCTGTTCAGGTCGGCCAGGACAGTCCGCTGACTCGGCCGTAGCAGCACGTATGTCGACGTGAACAGATCCGCTGTAGCCGAGCGGCGGTAGTCGCGCACATCCGCCACCACGCACCCAGATACAAACACCTTGCACCCACTCTGGTCGAGAAGTTCCAGCAACTCCCCGGGCAGTTCCTCGTTGTCCAGGCACCGCAGCAGCTCGCGTTCCTCATAACGCAGCCTGAACGACTCCGCTTCGGTGCCGTCGGGCGCACGCAGGGCGAGAGAGTACCCCTCGTCCCCCGGGTAGAGGTTAACCCGCAGCACGTTCAGCCTCTCGCGCTCGGCAAGGACAGACAGCAGCGGGCGGTCGTCGCGCTCGTCCGGCTCGTCGTCGTCCCGCTGCCGCCGGCGTCGCTCCGACCAGAGGCGGCTAAGGTGGCCAGCGATGGAGGACCGACGGCGGGGAGGCGGCGAGAGGCCGGCTCGCGCCTGAGCCAACACCTGCTCCGCCCGCCCGCCGACGTCCTCCATGCAGTGCATGGCAGTGGTGCAGCGGCAACAGTGCTCAGAGCTCAGAACGGCTGTGCTCAGTGCTCAGTGCTCAGAACGGCTGTGCTCAGTGATCAGTGCTCAGAACGGTCCGGCTGGGCCTGGGGGGGGGGGGGGAGAGAAGGGTGTCAGCTGGCATCACATGGGATAGGTCCTCAAATGAAGGCAGGCAAACTGGCAAGAAATTACTCCCATTGGTGATAAATTACTGATAATTAAAAGACCAAAAATATGCTATGTTGAACAGAACTCATGTGATTCTGAATTGCACCTCTACACAGGGTAAAGACAATTAAAGGAAATAGTTCACCTTGGAACATTTTTTCCAGACACGATTTGATTATATTTTCAAATACAATTCATTTTTATATTGTCAAAAATGGTCATACATCACGCCGATTCAGGACAGAAGGTCGTAAATTATTATTTTTTATCAAAACTATATACATACTCTCCGAGTCAGAATCCTGACGTCACGCGAATGACAAAAAAATGGCTCAGCCAATCAGATTCGAAAGTAGTCGCGTAAGGATAGACTCGCATTAGAGATGTGCCAGCCGGCGGCCGGCGGTTCGCTTGCTAGCACCAGCTGCAAGCTGATTGGCTGATGGTATAGCCTCTGCCCAGGCCATTGTCAGCACCGCATTCCTTCGCCAAAAAAAAATCAAACATATTCGGCTGGAGTCTTTTCAGTCAAGAAAACTTGCAGATATGGGTTTCCCAACACGGGCTACAAAACTGCTATCTCAGTTCAAAACCCCATGTTGAAGGTGAACTACTTCCTTTAACTTGATGAAATTGAACACTGGCAAACAGTAGTAATGACTGATATACATAATAATGTCACGCTGTAATGACATAATATAATGACACAGTAATGACATAATAATGTCACGCTGTCCCAATACTCAAATGTAACCTGCTTGGTGATTAGATAACTGGCTATCAGACATATACCAAAAGCTCAGTGTCCCAGATCCAAGATCTCTAGATAACAACCAATCCTGGATCTAATGTTGAAACAGATCTTATCACTAAATGCAGTAGCAGACCTTCGATCCCAGTGAATCTCTTAATAATATTTAGGAACAAATCTTGGGATAAAACAGAACAAGGTGGGAACCCTCCACAATGCAATTATAATCTCACTTGATGCTGAACCTGGCAGGACCCCATACTGAAATAACTCGGAGCAATTATATCCTTTCTTGATTGAAAAAAGAAAGATATATGAGCTACTTAAAGCTCTACTTAAATAATATCCCAATAATGCTAATGTAAAAATCGTAAGCTTAGAAGCTAAATATCTACAAATCCTAAGAATAAATATGTTCGATCTCTCACTAAAATTGAAGAAGCAGGTCTGGGATCCTGGTGGATCCCTAGAATATAGTGCTTAAAATGTCATGTCTTATTGGATCTCTTTAGAATGATTTTAAAAAAAATCAACAATCTCAGTGGAAAAACATTACTACTGAAGGGACCTGGGACAGGATCCCAGGAACTGCTTTTAAAGGCATACAGCACACAGGTTGGAAAAGAACATTCACTGATTTTGGTGAAACACAATACCACTTGTCAATAGACTTGAAATGTAGACAGATATTATTATGATAATGATAAACCTTCTGAGACTAACATGTTCCTCTCTGCAGGCACATTTGCACCTCATTTGCAAATCAATGCCAGAGAAACAAGTCTGTTGACAATATTAAAGCGTCAATAACCCGAGCAGTTGAGGCACCCACACACTCCAAATCATCATCACATTATTAAATGTATCACACATTGGAAAAGGCTAGACTGAAAGTCCTCAATATTAAAATTGTCAGCTAGAACTAAATTGTAATAGAAAAGGGTAATTAATCAGATTCAATCCTGCAAATGGGCGACATCAGCAGTGAGGGTAAAGTTCCGTAACATTGGACATGCTGTAATACCAGACTTCATGCTATTGATACTGCATTGGTATTTGGGGCATACTATACGTACCTACGATACCAACAGCATGACATGCCCATTGTTTAAGAGGGCTGGAGTTTGGGTAGGTACTGCAGACTGGTTATTGATTCGACACTGATTTAATCGAGTGTAATCGTTCAATCAAAATTCCTTGAATAAAACAAAAATATTTATTCACCACCAGATCTTGTGATTCATGAATCGTGATTGAATCAAAACCCGCATCCAATCAAGGCTGATTGAATCAAAAGATTTAACGATTCTTAACGATTCAAGTACACTGGTAAATTGTGCAAATACATGCAGTCCCAGTGGCTACATGCATGTACCTATACTGAAATAGTATTGCTGTAACAATGTTTTAATGATTATATATATATATATATATATATATATATATATATATATATATATATATATATATATATATATATATATATATATATATATACATATACATATACATATACATATACATATACATATACATATACATATACATATACATATACATATACATATACATATACATATACATATACATATACATATACATATACATATACATATACATATACATATACATATACATATACATATACATATACATATACATATACATATACATATACATATACATATACATATACATCTACATCTACATCTACATCTACATCTACATCTACATCTACATCTACATCTACATCTACATCTACATCTACATCTACATCTACATCTACATCTACATCTACATCTACATCTACATCTACATCTACATCTACATCTACATCTACATCTACATCTACATCTACATCTACATCTACATCTACATGTACATGTACATGTACATGTACATGTACATGTACATGTACATGTACATGTACATGTACATGTATATATATATATATATATATATATATATATATATATATATATATATATATATATATATATATATATATAGATAGATAGATAGATAGATAGATAGATAGATAGATAGATAGATAGATAGATAGATAGATAGATAGATAGATAGATAGATAGATAGATAGATAGATAGATAGATAGATAGATAGATAGATAGATAGATAGATAGATAGATAGATAGATAGATAGATAGATAGATAGATAGATAGATAGATAGATAGATAGATAGATAGATAGAGATAGATAGATAGATAGATAGATAGATAGATAGATAGATAGATAGATAGATAGATAGATAGATAGATAGATAGATAGATAGATAGATAGATAGATAGATAGATAGATAGATATAGATAGATAGATAGATATAGATAGATAGATAGATAGATAGATAGATAGATAGATAGATAGATAGAGATAGATAGATAGATAGATAGATAGATAGATAGATAGATAGATAGATAGATAGATAGATAGATAGATAGATAGATAGATAGATAGATAGATAGATAGATAGATAGATAGATAGATAGATAGATAGATAGATAGATAGATAGATAGATAGATAGATAGATAGATAGATAGATATAGATAGATAGATAGATAGATAGATAGATAGATAGATAGATAGATAGATAGATAGATAGATAGATAGATAGATAGATAGATAGATAGATAGATAGATAGATAGATAGATAGATAGATAGATAGATAGATAGATAGATAGATAGATAGATAGATAGATAGATAGATAGATAGATATAGATAGATAGATATACATAGATAGATAGATATATAGATAGATATAGATAGATAGATAGATATACATAGATAGTCTGTTGACAATATTAAAGCGTCAATAACCCGAGCAGTTGAGGCACCCACACACTCCAAATCATCATCACATTATTAAATGTATCACACATTGGAAAAGGCTAGACTGAAAGTCCTCAATATTAAAATTGTCAGCTAGAACTAAATTGTAATAGAAAAGGGTAATTAATCAGATTCAATCCTGCAAATGGGCGACATCAGCAGTGAGGGTAAAGTTCCGTAACATTGGACATGCTGTAATACCAGACTTCATGCTATTGATACTGCATTGGTATTTGGGGCATACTATACGTACCTACGATACCAACAGCATGACATGCCCATTGTTTAAGAGGGCTGGAGTTTGGGTAGGTACTGCAGACTGGTTATTGATTCGACACTGATTTAATCGAGTGTAATCGTTCAATCAAAATTCCTTGAATAAAACAAAAATATTTATTCACCACCAGATCTTGTGATTCATGAATCGTGATTGAATCAAAACCCGAATCCAATCAAGGCTGATTGAATCAAAAGATTTAACGATTCTTAACGATTCAAGTACACTGGTAAATTGTGCAAATACATGCAGTCCCAGTGGCTACATGCATGTACCTATACTGAAATAGTATTGCTGTAACAATGTTTTAATGATTATATATATATATATATATATATATATATATATATATATATATATATATATATATATATATATATATATATATATATATATATATATATATATATATATATATATATATATATATATATATATATATATATATATATATATATATATATATATATATATATATATATATATATATATATATATATATATATATATATATATATATATATATATATATATATATATATATATATATATATATATATATATATATATATATA
>JAXIVJ010000129.1:228630-233630 GCA_036785665.1 Chirona hameri | reverse complement strand
AGATAGATAGATATAGATAGATAGATATAGATAGATAGATATAGATAGATAGATATAGATAGATAGATATAGATAGATAGATATAGATAGATAGATATAGATAGATAGATATAGATAGATAGATATAGATAGATAGATATAGATAGATAGATATAGATAGATAGATATAGATAGATAGATATAGATAGATAGATATAGATAGATAGATATAGATAGATAGATATAGATAGATAGATATAGATAGATAGATATAGATAGATAGATATAGATAGATAGATATAGATAGATAGATATAGATAGATAGATATAGATAGATAGATATAGATAGATAGATATAGATAGATAGATATAGATAGATAGATATAGATAGATAGATATAGATAGATAGATATAGATAGATAGATATAGATAGATAGATATAGATAGATAGATATAGATAGATAGATATAGATAGATAGATATAGATAGATAGATATAGATAGATAGATATAGATAGATAGATATAGATAGATAGATATAGATAGATAGATATAGATAGATAGATATAGATAGATAGATATAGATAGATAGATATAGATAGATAGATATAGATAGATAGATATAGATAGATAGATATAGATAGATAGATATAGATAGATAGATATAGATAGATAGATATAGATAGATAGATATAGATAGATAGATATAGATAGATAGATATAGATAGATAGATATAGATAGATAGATATAGATAGATAGATATAGATAGATAGATATAGATAGATAGATATAGATAGATAGATATAGATAGATAGATATAGATAGATAGATATAGATAGATAGATATAGATAGATAGATATAGATAGATAGATATAGATAGATAGATATAGATAGATAGATATAGATAGATAGATATAGATAGATAGATATAGATAGATAGATATAGATAGATAGATATAGATAGATAGATATAGATAGATAGATATAGATAGATAGATATAGATAGATAGATATAGATAGATAGATATAGATAGATAGATATAGATAGATAGATATAGATAGATAGATATAGATAGATAGATATAGATAGATAGATATAGATAGATAGATATAGATAGATAGATATAGATAGATAGATATAGATAGATAGATATAGATAGATAGATATAGATAGATAGATATAGATAGATAGATATAGATAGATAGATATAGATAGATAGATATAGATAGATAGATATAGATAGATAGATATAGATAGATAGATATAGATAGATAGATATAGATAGATAGATATAGATAGATAGATATAGATAGATAGATATAGATAGATAGATATAGATAGATAGATATAGATAGATAGATATAGATAGATAGATATAGATAGATAGATATAGATAGATAGATATAGATAGATAGATATAGATAGATAGATATAGATAGATAGATATAGATAGATAGATATAGATAGATAGATATAGATAGATAGATATAGATAGATAGATATAGATAGATAGATATAGATAGATAGATATAGATAGATAGATATAGATAGATAGATATAGATAGATAGATATAGATAGATAGATATAGATAGATAGATATAGATAGATAGACATAGATAGATAGACATAGATAGATAGACATAGATAGATAGACATAGATAGATAGACATAGATAGATAGACATAGATAGATAGACATAGATAGATAGACATAGATAGATAGACATAGATAGATAGACATAGATAGATAGACATAGATAGATAGACATAGATAGATAGACATAGATAGATAGACATAGATAGATAGACATAGATAGATAGACATAGATAGATAGACATAGATAGATAGACATAGATAGATAGACATAGATAGATAGACATAGATAGATAGACATAGATAGATAGACATAGATAGATAGACATAGATAGATAGACATAGATAGATAGACATAGATAGATAGACATAGATAGATAGACATAGATAGATAGACATAGATAGATAGACATAGATAGATAGACATAGATAGATAGACATAGATAGATAGACATAGATAGATAGACATAGATAGATAGACATAGATAGATAGACATAGATAGATAGACATAGATAGATAGACATAGATAGATAGACATAGATAGATAGACATAGATAGATAGACATAGATAGATAGACATAGATAGATAGACATAGATAGATAGACATAGATAGATAGACATAGATAGATAGACACATAGATAGATAGACATAGATAGATAGACATAGATAGATAGACATAGATAGATAGACATAGATAGATAGACATAGATAGATAGACATAGATAGATAGACATAGATAGATAGACATAGATAGATAGACATAGATAGATAGACATAGATAGATAGACATAGATAGATAGACATAGATAGATAGACATAGATAGATAGACATAGATAGATAGACATAGATAGATAGACATAGATAGATAGACATAGATAGATAGATAGATAGATAGATAGATAGATAGACATAGATAGATAGACATAGATAGATAGACATAGATAGATAGACATAGATAGATAGACATAGATAGATAGAGATAGATAGATAGAGATAGATAGATAGAGATAGATAGATAGAGATAGATAGATAGAGATAGATAGATAGAGATAGATAGATAGAGATAGATAGATAGAGATAGATAGATAGAGATAGATAGATAGAGATAGATAGATAGAGATAGATAGATAGAGATAGATAGATAGAGATAGATAGATAGAGATAGATAGATAGAGATAGATAGATAGAGATAGATAGATAGAGATAGATAGATAGAGATAGATAGATAGAGATAGATAGATAGAGATAGATAGATAGAGATAGATAGATAGAGATAGATAGATAGAGATAGATAGATAGAGATAGATAGATAGAGATAGATAGATAGAGATAGATAGATAGAGATAGATAGATAGAGATAGATAGATAGAGATAGATAGATAGAGATAGATAGATAGAGATAGATAGATAGAGATAGATAGATAGAGATAGATAGATAGAGATAGATAGATAGAGATAGATAGATAGAGATAGATAGATAGAGATAGATAGATAGAGATAGATAGATAGAGATAGATAGATAGAGATAGATAGATAGAGATAGATAGATAGAGATAGATAGATAGAGATAGATAGATAGAGATAGATAGATAGAGATAGATAGATAGAGATAGATAGATAGAGATAGATAGATAGAGATAGATAGATAGAGATAGATAGAGATAGATAGATAGAGATAGATAGATAGAGATAGATAGATAGAGATAGATAGATAGAGATAGATAGATAGAGATAGATAGATAGATAGATAGATAGATATAGATAGAGATAGATAGATAGAGATAGATAGATATAGATAGATAGATATAGATAGATAGATATAGATAGATAGATATAGATAGATAGATATAGATAGATAGATATAGATAGATAGATATAGATAGATAGATATAGATAGATAGATATAGATAGATAGATATAGATAGATAGATATAGATAGATAGATATAGATAGATAGATATAGATAGATAGATATAGATAGATAGATATAGATAGATAGATATAGATAGATAGATATAGATAGATAGATATAGATAGATAGATATAGATAGATAGATATAGATAGATAGATATAGATAGATAGATATAGATAGATAGATATAGATAGATAGATATAGATAGATAGATATAGATAGATAGATAGATAGATAGATAGATATAGATAGATAGATATAGATAGATAGATATAGATAGATAGATATAGATAGATAGATATAGATAGATAGAGATATAGATAGATAGATATAGATAGATAGATAGATATAGATAGATAGATATAGATAGATAGATATAGATAGATAGATATAGATAGATAGAGATATAGATAGATAGATATAGATAGATAGATATAGATAGATAGATATAGATAGATAGATATAGATAGATAGATATAGATAGATAGAGATATAGATAGATAGAGATATAGATAGATAGAGATATAGATAGATAGAGATATAGATAGATAGAGATATAGATAGATAGAGATATAGATAGATAGAGATATAGATAGATAGAGATATAGATAGATAGAGATATAGATAGATAGAGATATAGATAGATAGAGATATAGATAGATAGAGATATAGATAGATAGAGATATAGATAGATAGAGATATAGATAGATAGAGATATAGATAGATAGAGATATAGATAGATAGAGATATAGATAGATAGAGATATAGATAGATAGAGATATAGATAGATAGAGATATAGATAGATAGAGATATAGATAGATAGAGATATAGATAGATAGAGATATAGATAGATAGAGATATAGATAGATAGAGATATAGATAGATAGAGATATAGATAGATAGAGATATAGATAGATAGAGATATAGATAGATAGAGATATAGATAGATAGAGATATAGATAGATAGAGATATAGATAGATAGAGATATAGATAGATAGAGATATAGATAGATAGAGATATAGATAGATAGAGATATAGATAGATAGAGATATAGATAGATAGAGATATAGATAGATAGAGATATAGATAGATAGAGATATAGATAGATAGAGATATAGATAGATAGAGATATAGATAGATAGAGATATAGATAGATAGAGATATAGATAGATAGAGATATAGATAGATAGAGATATAGATAGATAGAGATATAGATAGATAGAGATATAGATAGATAGAGATATAGATAGATAGAGATATAGATAGATAGAGATATAGATAGATAGAGATATAGATAGATAGAGATATAGATAGATAGAGATATAGATAGATAGAGATATAGATAGATAGAGATATAGATAGATAGAGATATAGATAGATAGAGATATAGATAGATAGAGATATAGATAGATAGAGATATAGATAGATAGAGATATAGATAGATAGAGATATAGATAGATAGAGATATAGATAGATAGAGATATAGATAGATAGAGATATAGATAG
>JAXIVJ010000129.1:177500-223430 GCA_036785665.1 Chirona hameri | reverse complement strand
GTTTGCTTTTTTCTGTTTGTGTCTAACGAGCATCGTTTCTGAAATATACGGGAATTTCTGGAGCGATGTCCTTAAAACAGGAAAAACTGGAAAATTTGACCTTTGATGACCTCTGGTAACCTCAATTTTGACCTGACCTAAAAGAACACTGAAATACTTTCGATAGAACATGTATCAAGCTATCAAATACCTTTCCGCTTCTCGCTACATAGCGTAAGTTTTCGAGATCTTTAGGGGGGGCGGAAATCAACCCCCCCCCCTGCAGTTGGTGTTCGGCGCAAAGCCCCTAAGCAGTGCGCGGGTTAACTTAAAATATAAAATAACTTTTTGAGATACAGCATCGACCCAAAAATGACCCACCGGGCGCCTGCTCGGGGTGCGTGCGCTGACTCCGCTGCGACGGCGTGGCCGGCCCACCCCGTCGCCCGCGCCGGCGCTGACCTAATTTTATGAGGTTGAGCCGGCCAAAAAAATAAACTGTGGGGGTGTCGCGTGCCAGCTTTACTGGCATCAACAATCACCTTGATCATAAAATCATCAGGTATTGCAAAACCAGACGAGTCATGCCTATATCGGCACGGCACTTTCTATTTCTGAACCGTGGTGGTAGAACACAATCACGAGCACTGTGCAGGCGCCATTAGCGATTTATTTCCCTCACCTGTCGTCTCTTCATAGACCTGCATAGCTGCCAAGGAAGCACTACATCCGCCAGTGGCGGCGGATTCCCGGGGCAGGGTGGGCACTTGCCCACCCTGAAAAAAATAAGGGTGGGCAAAATTATGTTTTTCCACACCCACTTCGGCCTAGGGGCCCTATGTGCGGAACCGAGGCCTTCCCGTGCGGAGGACAGGCCCTCCCGTGCAGAGAGGAGGCCCTCCCGTGCAGAGAGGAGGCCCTCTGTACGGAGAAGAGGCCCTTCCATGCAGAGAGGAGGCCCTCCCATGCGGATACGATAACCATATATGCGGAAAGGAGGCACTCTCGTGCGGAGAGGAGGCTCCTCTGTGCGGAATATAGGCCCTCCCTTGCGGAGGGGAGGCCCTCTCCTGAGAAGAGAAGGCTCCTCTGTGCGGAAAGGAGGCCTTGTCGTGCGGAGAGGAAGCCCTCCTGTGCGAAGAGGAGGCCCCTCTGTGCCGAGTGGAGGCCCTCCTGTGAGGAATAGAGGCCCTCCCGTACGGAGAGGAGACCCTTCTGTGCAGAGAGGAGGCCCTCCCATGTGGAGAGGAAGCGCCTCTGTAGAATGGAGGATTTTCCCTGTGTAGAAGAGAGGCCCTCCCGTGCGGAGAGGAGGCCCCTCTGTGCAGAGGAGGCCCTCCCGTGCGGAGGAAGGCCCCTCTGTGCGGTGAAGAGTCCCTCCCATGCGGGGATGAGTCAGGGGGCCCTCCCGTGCGGAGAGTGGTCCTCTTAGCTCTGGCAAGGGCCTTATTATGCGGAGTGTTCCAGGACAGATCAACAACGCTCTTACACCAAATACAAAGTCAAACAACTCAACACCTCGAATCACAAAATTAGCAGCACGTTCGCACGCTAAACAGTGACAGGAAACACTGACCCTTCCTCGTTTCGCGCGTCCCGCCCGGGATCCCTGTCCGCGCGCGGGCGGCCCCCGGCCGGTGCGAGGGGCGAGCACACGCCCGGTGAGTCAAAATTGGTCGATCAAAATGTCGCGCTTGCTGTGAGCCGCGAATAAAGATGCAAGTGAAAACGCTTGATATGCCAGAGTACATCGTGCATTTATCTTGCATTTGACACACTTTATCTGGCCATGATATAGGTTGCTGGTCAAAATGAATACGCTGGATAGACCCAATGTCGTGGTATAAAAAATCGCCAACTTTGTCACCCTGCCAAATCCATTGCCGGCAGCCGGCGTCGCTCGAGCCGGAATGTTTACTTTTAGGCATCCCTCCCCGTAGTGCAGACGGTCTGGCAAAGCAATCAGTTGAAACACGACGGCGGTACAGCCCTTCAAACGCATCGATCATTTTTGACGCGTGGGCGGTAATCAGGGGCGGCGCCACGGATTGTTGCCAGGGGTGGCAAAATTGACTGAGTAGGTACCCATGTATCCTTTACTGGGAAAAGTGGCACGAAAGTATAAAATGCTTATAAACCTCGCGACAAACAAGATTAAATTCCAATACATTTCGTCCTAGTGTTGTGTTATTCACTGAAAAACGGTTTGAGACGCACGAGACGCCGGGAGCTACTACTACGTAAGTAAAGTCGAATGTTTGGAGCATCAGTAAACGAGATTATGACAGCTCCTTTTAGGCGTCTGACGGTTCTCTGACGGTTCTCAAGAATGAGAAGGGACTCTTCGGAGACGGTTGGGTGAGAATCCTCAAACGTCTCAGATGAGTAGTTGGCGTAATATAATTATCCGGCTTCCCAGCAGTCGTGTACCTGTTCATGATGAAATGCACAGCCCTCCCTGTAACCCACCAACTACCGTAATATATTACATTATTACTTCCCTTCGGACGGACTGCCGCCGTATTATTATTACCAGAGTACTATTACCCAATCCATCACTCCTAACATATCCACACACGACACTCTTCATAAACCTCGTACGTCTTCACCATCTGAGATAAGTGGGAGGTCCGTATCAGCAAACCTCCGATGACGATTAGCAATTTTTTTTTTTTTAAAATAAATTTTAGGCATTTCGGTCAATATGACCATTGCATGCCTGTGATGAATCATTTGTATTGATATATGTTTAAGTGTCAGTCCTAGAAAAAATGGCGAGTTTGTTTGTTTCAAACAAAATATTTAGTAAATAATGAAAAGTAGCCGTAACAGATATGGGTGTTCATTATCGAGTAATGAGGGCAGTGCTAATGTATGGAAGATGTTTTGCATTGGGGTATAAATGTCGGACGAAGGAAATTGGATAATGATCGTTTTCGTATATGTCTTGTCTATATTTATATATTTATATGTGTATATATACATATATATATACCATATACTATATACTATATACTATATGCCATATTATATATTCTATATATTATCTTCTATATACTATATTATACAGTATATATGTCTATATATCTAGCAGAGAGACAAGTCAATGGTGGGCTATTGGTGGAATGTAACGAGGAAACGAGATGGATCGAGCCCGACCCAATGCTACACGTATAGCAGGACGTGTCGGCCGCTCCTGATTCGTGTTAGTACGCTGTGGGGCTTGAGGTGAGGGCTGTATTTTGGGAGTCTGGTCGTCACGGGCCGGTCGTGTGCCGCTCTCCTGCCGGCGGTCTGTATGGGCCGAGCACAAACGAACCATAGCCTGCGGTGTGAGCCTGTCACGGTCGGGCCGAGTGCTGGCGCACCGGGTCACGGGCGGCGGCTCAAGGGCCGGGGAAGCGGTGGTCGTGGTGCTGGTTTCCACTGTGGCTGGTCTGAGAGGTGCCAACAGTTTGAGGGGAGGGAGCTGAGGTAGGGGCTCAGTTTGAGTTTCACATGTGGCCGTTTGCTTTTTCGCTACCTGTGCGTAGGTCTTGGAAGTCGGAGAGGGCGTCTTGTCTTCTACCGCGCGACGTGCCTGTGGGTATGAAATGTTGGAAGATGCCTTCAGGGCGCAAATCTCCTTCTCCTTCTTCCACATGTTACACTGAGTGGAGGTCACGATGTGGTCTGTGGATCCACAGCTCAGGCACTTGGCTGGTGCAGAACAGGCAGAGCCGTCGTGCGGCGCTGCACCGCACTTGTGGCACCGGGCCTCTTGCTTACAAAATTTGACACTGTGGCCAAATTTTTGGCATTTGTAGCAGCGAAGGGGGTTCGGGATGTAGACGCGTACGTTGTATCTGAGGTATCCAGCGACTAAAGTAGACGGTAGCGTGGTTGTCTGGAACGTGAGGACAAGAAGGCTGGTGTCACGCCTCTGTCCGTCACGGAAAGTTGTTAGACGTCGCACGTGCGAGACTCCTTCTGAGCGGAGACCTTCGAGAATGTCCTCCTCGGACATAAATCTCATCTCCGGGGCGAAACCCGTACCCTGTGTGGTGTTCCGAGCATGGTGCAGCGAGACAGTGACCGCCTTCTCACAGAACTTGGTACACTGTAGCAGTTTTTTTGTTTGCGCGTTAGTCTCGGTCTTGACAACGAGTGTGCCGTTTGCCGGAGTTTCGATCTGGAGAGAGGATGAGCCGCAGATGCCTTTGAGTTGTTTGGTGGGCCAAAACACGTTGATTTTGCGGAACGAGACATTGTCGTCGGTAGGCTTAATCACCAGAAACGAGCCATTGGAATCCAGGTACTGGTCAGAAGTCGTGGTCAATGGTGAGCCAGGGTTCCGTGCGTGGTCAGTAGACAAGCGAGGGTCGGTACCGGGAGTGGAGGCATGGGACGAGCGAGGGTCAGTGCCGGGGGCGGAGGTCATGAACGAGCGAGGTTCGGTGCCGGGGGCAGAGGTCATGGACGAGCGAGGGTCGGTGCCGGGGGCAGAGGTCTGGGACGAGCGAGGATCAGTGACCGTGGAGTCAGAGTCCATTGGGAGACCAGGAGAGGTCAGGTTCGGGTCAGAGTCAGAGTCCGAGACATCTTGTTTTCGGCGCTTTTTCCCCATGACGGGGAAAAAGCAAGCAACGGAGCCGGAAAACAATAAACCGAGTAAGAACGAAACCTAACGCGAAGAAAAATAAGCAACGACGACGACGATGGAAAATGAGCGAAAACGTGGAAATACCCCAAGAATCGGCGAAGGTGCGTGAGCGTCCAGTCGAGCGAGCGACGATTATAAATTATTTTACTTGTATATATAGCGTTGAATAGAGAGTAAAGTTATTGAGTTTGAGCAAACTGAGGACGATTCCAAAAAAGAAAGATAACATGTAAATAAAAGACTGATAATAATGTATGGAAAGAGATACCAGACACTTGAATAGCCCATCATACAAAATGGTACGAGTAAACGCGAGGCTAATAATTTGGAAAAACATAGCACGAAATATATTGTTTGTACACTGCCATCTATCGACCTCAGCTTACACTTCTAAAACTCCTCGTTTGAGTGGCGTCAGAGGCGGAGTAATGTTAGCTTTGCGAGCCTCTCCTCATCAAACGAAAAGCTATCTCTCAGCTTCTTTTGAGGACCCGCAAAGTCTTCCAAGGGGAAAGGATGAAGCGGTAACGGTGCTTCCAACGAGAGGTCTAAGTTAAACTTCTAAAACCGTTTTTCAGTGAATTAATTAGCTGATATATATTTTTGCAAGTTCTTTAAATATTGTTAGCACATTATATTTTGATACCGGACTCATAAATTATTACTAGCACCCCACGATGAATTAACCAGGGGGGTCGAAGTCTAGTTCCTACTAGATCTGGCAAGACGCCTGTGGCGTATGTAAGAGGGCGCCCGAGGGCATCTTTATGTTAAAGTAATGGAAAATTGCTCGTTTTTAATAGTTTGATTCGACAGTGTTTTTCAATACTTTTGAGCCATATTTTCCTATAAAATTCAGATTCACATGTTCGTCCATATCTTCCCTGACCAGATCAGGGGTCAAAATGTGCATGCCATGTTAAATACAGTTAAACAGTTAAACAGTTAAACGTTAAGCATCATCATGCAAGGTACCTGATAAGGGAGTTTTTCGATACAGTTTCGGTAAGGTTTAATTAAATCTCGACGACCGTATGAACAGTTGAGCAATATATGTCAGTTTACGGGATATTTAGTTAGTGCAGCCATGGAGGTGCTGATACTAACATGATATACTTTTTTCGTTCAAAAATATGATGTGTCATGGTTTAGAACTTGTCAATTGCAAATATTATAACAAATTTGATTAGGTCAGGCCTTCACTTCACTGGTCGTCCGAACCAGTTCCAGAATGAATGGATGGTCTCCAACGCCAGAGGCGTAGAAACTGGGGCACAGCTTCGGACAGCGGTCCGTCCCTACGACTTTAATAATGACATTGATATAGGCGCTATCGGTGCCGCAGCGGAGTCCCAATAAATGTTGGACCGATGAATGATACCTTACTATCGCCGCCCTACACATAGCAAGAAAATATCAGAACGAAAATAATCCTTCGCATTGCATTAGATCGTGCCGCATCGAGAGGCGGTCATGACGTCATTTGACAGGCAATCACGTAAACCGAGCCCAGGTGCAGTCTGAGGGATGAGCGAATATGAACAGTTTAAAGAAGCATCAAGAACTGACCGTACCCTGATCCGATTCCCCCACATAAACGGGCACTTGAGACGATCTGACGCTACACAAGCAGACCATTTGGGCCTATGGTTGAACATACCAATATGAATTTGTGAATTGCAAACATGCGATCATGGTGACATCTGTTGTATAACGCAAACGGAAACTTTTCCCGATTTGAAAGCACTCTGAATGTTGAATGCAGTATTGCAACGTTATGCATTGCGAAGTCGGAAATATTTAAAGGTCACATACAAGCAAATAACCATGACATCAATTGCAGAAATTTGCATCCGTCGCGCACGGCAATCCGTGACAAACTTCACGCTCACGCAGTAACACATGTTGGACTGATCAGTTCATATTTAGTTCATATTTTTGCCGGTCTCTCAAGTAGTCCTCTGCCACAAAATGCAGAGAACACACACCAAAAGTCTTCCTGTGCACAGGCCACTCTCTCTTAGCAGCCTCGATCCATTGTCGTGCTAGCTCATCGTTGTTTGGTAGCATATGCATGCATACCGACGCCGTGGACGACGTTGCAAGGCTGCTATCGCTAGTTTTGCACTCTGGCATCAAACAATATCTCCCCATTGGCAAGAGCATAGGCGTAGGAGCCGGGGGGCAGCCGCCCCCCCCCCCCCCCACACACACATTTTGGATTTTAACATTACGTCTATGGGGGTTGCATGGAAAGAATAGACTTCAGAATGCTCCTGCCCCCTCCAACTTGAACATATAGTTCCTACGCCCCTAGGCAAGAGTCAAACATCTGTGAAAGTAGCATGCATCATCAGTTTGAGCACACTGGAAGCATTACGTAACATTTCGTATAACGCCTGATGGGCAGTGTTTAACACACGACTTACTTTACTGGGCTATTTTTGCTCTCCCTACCTATACGGTATTTCACGATATCTGGTAAAGTGGTGCCATGATCGTCATCGAACTTCCAATGCCTCCTATCACATCAATGCTATGCATATTGACGCAAGACAAAAAAATGAAGCCATGGCAGGTCAACTGCGAATGGAGCTGCACGCTGTTCACGGTGCGACGGTGAATGCTGTTCCGCTGATTACAGTCCGATGCAGCGGCTCAGTCTACGCGCCAGGAATGAAGAGCCAGATATTGTGTCTGAAACCGGTAGAGGCAGCTTCTCCGGAATACGTACGATAGTAATGCGGTGCAGTATACATACCTATCAAGGCAATATCCATTAGGCACGATACACGACTCACGATATAAAATCGCAATTGATATTGTTTGGATAAAGTAAGCTAATGCAGTTATCGTTATGATACAGTTGGGTGCAGATAGTTACAGTTATGATTACACAGTTGCACAGTTAGTTATGGCAACCCGTTGTTTGACCAAAGTTGACAGGTATACCAATGCATTAATATGACTACTGGATTCTTCAGCATCAACAAACCTGACATTGCACAATATTATGTGCACTTTTGGAAGAAGTACAAAGGTGACCTTATTATAGACATATGAGATGGTTATGTTTGCCATAATGATGAACTATGAAGTGAATATAGACTGGGATGATCAATAACATGGCAATATTGATTGTTTAGGTAAACAATAGCCGAAATTAAAGAATCGAGCTTTCGTTATTACAACATCTTCAATCTTGAAGATGTTGTAATAACGAAAGCTCAATTCTTTCATTTCGGCCATTGTTTACCTAAACAATAACTATTGCCATGCTATTGATCATCCTGCAGTCTATATTGACTGACTTAAGGCGGCCGCACACTACACATTCGGCGCCCGATATCACTGCGAAATTCCGCCTCGGAAAATCGCGGCGATACCGCTGAATATCGTCCTTGTTCCGGCGAATTCGGCGCTGTCTGCTCGCGAGATTCCACCCCGCCGACCTACAGCATGTCGCAACCTGTGCCTACGGCCTCTCCCAAGGTAAATTAATGATGGCCATTTTTCGACGAAGATGTAAGTTTATAACCACGAAACTTTTACATAATACATTTCACAGCGGCAAGAGCATGCTGTGCAAAATTTGTACCTCTGTCTTGCATAGATTCGCCACTGTTAGCCTGCTCAATTTTGTTGTCCGCGGCTCCGCGGCGTTCAGTCGCGGAAAAAGCTCGTTCGAATCAGCTTTTTTCCGCCGGTCCGCAGATGCATGGCCGGCCGACGACATTCGTCCGCGATTTTTGACGTTTCGGCTGACGCAAAGGCGGAAAGTCGCTAAAGATGCGCGGAAAGTCGCAGCGATATCGCGACCTCCGCCCGCCGAATGGCCTAGTGTGCGGCTGCCTTTATGCTGCAAGTGCATACCTAAAATAACTGACAGTGAGCACTGAATTACGGAAATTAGTATACCTTCAAGAACTTTCAAAGCATAACCAACATGTTCAGACTTGGCAACAAATTGTTTATCAGTTGTTTGCTAGGCAACAAGCTGTTAGCATGGCAACAGTTTGCTTATTTGTCCCTGTTGCGCCAGAATTGTACAATCTGGCAAAATTAGTCGTAAGCCGTAAGTCTGGTTAAGATTCATCCTACATGTACTGGTCTTGTACCTTAATTTCTTCATCCTTTTTAACAATGAAAAATCTTGTATAATGTGAAGAAAAAAAATCATATTAATGTTATAAATGCCCGTATAAGTGGAAAGAATATACGCGCGCAAAAAAAAATCAACACAAAGTCGTGTAAAACCTAGTATATTTTGGTATAAAAACTCCGTCCAACCTGTTCTTATAGGGCCTTGGAATTAACTATATATCGCGTTTTTTTGCAGATGCAGGGGTGGTTAGTAAAGGCCTCGTAATTTTTGACACTAGCCCAAAACTAACCATCCCTAGTAACTTTTTATATCAGTGTACACTGAGAGAAAAGGACACTATGGGTCTTACCAGCCCCCCTAGTAAAGCCCTTCTACCACCCAAGATACCACCCTTCGAGGCCTGGTACTAATGGTAGTATGCAGTACCAGGCTCTCACCCATGGTAGAGACCCTAGTATGATCTGCCTACTAGAGTGCCTACCAGGGGGCTCGCCATTGAACCAGGCCTTGAACTACCCCTGCACTCAGCACACGCGCAACAAGCTGCCTACTAGAGTGCTTACCAGGGGGCTCGCCCTTCTACCAGGCCTTTACCTACCCTCTGAATTCGGCACACGCGGCAGCCATCTTTATTCGCAAGCAGAAACTGCATGCGTTCAAGTGCATTCAAACTGCGTTGGCGTAAGTGCGTGTTGCGTCGGTACGTGTGTTGAAGGGTTGAAGTGTTAAGTTTCTCTTCATTGTACTTAATGCGTGTTCCTCTTTGTTAGTAGTGGCAGCCATATCGATTCGAAACTGCAGAGACTGCGTGACGTGAGTGCGGAAGTGTTCCACCGTGAGTGCGTGCTACGTGTGTTGGAGAGGTGAGTGCTCACATGTTAAGCTGTACTTCATGCTTGTTGCTCCTTGTTGGTAGTGTATTAACTGCATTATGAACAGTTTCCATGGTATCATTTTCTAGTTAGATGCGTATGCAGGCAGAGGTATCATCTCCGAACAATTCTTGAACAATGTCCACAAACTTCCCAGGAAATTTGGGGTAGAGTTTTGTTTGCTCCCATGTGATTTTTGTATCCATGTGAAACCTATTTCATGCATATTTTTATGGAATGAATTTTGTTGCAATACAGCAACCCAAGGGCGGATCCAGGGTGCCAATTGATCAGGGCCCCCAGAGGTTCTGAAACCGTGTTTTGCCCCCGGGGGCAAAACATGGTGATCGCCTGCTCGGGGGCGTTCCCGAGCAGGCGATCAGCCGCGTGTTTGCTGTAATAACTGTCATGTCAGATGTTTCAACTCGGTTTACTGTACGAATAAATCTCGTTCCGGAAAAAAATTGCCTGTTTTTGAGATATTCGGGCGAAAAATAGTCAACGCAAAAGCTGCAGTAACTGGTGGATATGTGGTAAGTGGGCTGGTAAGAAAGGGGATTCCCCTGGTAAGAGAGGTAGTACCACTTACTATACTCCTAGTACCAGGGTTAGTAACCGTCGCTGAACCCTGGTATTTGCGGTAGTAAACGTGACTACCCCCGTCGTAACCGGGCTAGTAAGCGTGACTACCTCCTCGTAACCGGGCTAGTAAGCGTGACTACCCCCGTCGTAACCGGGCTAGTAAGCCTACTACCCACTCTTAACCGGGCTAGTAAGCGTGACTATCCCCGTCGTAACCGGGCTAGTAAGCGTACTACCCCCTCGTAACTGGGCTAGTAAGTGTACTACCCCCGTCGTAACCGGGCTAGTTAGCTTTGACTAGCTCATGGTTTTCGGGCTGGTAAATTTTAGCAGGTCCCTAGTAAAACCGGTGGTAATACCCCTTGGACGTTTTACTAGGGGTGGTTAGTAAAGGCCTCGTAATTTTTGACACTAGCCCAAAACTAACCACCCCTAGTGACTTTTTCTCTCAGTGTAGGTTGTGAGATATTAGGAGATCAATGAATTGAGTGGTCTGATTATCGGTGTTGTGGCTAAGCAAGTTTAAGTTAAAGTCGCCACCAATAAATATTATCTTGTTGGAATTTCGCAGTTTTTCCAAAAGATTATCAATCTCATTCAGGAATGTTGGGAAATATGTATCAGGTGGCCTGTAGATACAGACTACCACAATATTTGTAACATTTCCTCGGTTAATTTCTATGCACACGTTTTCCATTGCAGGACTGGCCACCCACAGATCCCTACGGGTGCTGAAATCGATGTAATCGTTTACATAAATACCTACACCTATGCCTATTCTCTCCAAACGATTTCTGCCGCAAAACGAATAATTTGGTATATAAATCTGAGCTACGCCTTCTCTTAGCCATGTTTCACTAACTAGAATGGCAGAGAATGGTATGCCAGTGTTAAAAAGGAAATCTTTGAAGTTTTCTCCATTTTTGATCAAACTTCGAACGTTTTGATGAAGCAAACGAAATTAATTTGTTGCTCTAAGTGATTTGTCATGATCACCCAGTCTGAGTGGTGAGAAAAAAACGGCACCCAATGAGAGTGTCAGCTCTGTCCTGCAGTAGTCTCTGCTCCGGTTCGCTAAGATCGAGACTTTCAAAGAGGTTAAATTTGTATTGGATCAAGGATCCAAGTGACATTGCTGAATCCCCACTCCTAGGCTCTGCAAGCGCGATTCCCCGGGACATCATGGATACCATAGAACATTATTCAGTAAGCAGATTAGGATAAACCAAGGACTGCATTAATAATACCTACTGGATGAGACTTGATTGGAAGAATCAGTTAAATGACTTATGAGATCAGGATGGGCTAAGCCTATAATCAAGGAGCAGATGACTGATGAGACGACTGATGAGACCCAGGGTACCAGCCACAAGCAGTGCCAAAACAGGTAAGATGAGACCCAGGGTAATAGGCACCAGCAGCACCAAAACAGGTAAGGGAGTATGTATTTTTGTCTTCATGTATCAGGCTTGATAACTGGCACAAGGCCACACCTTCAACCCATTTTTCCTTCTTTAAATATGATGCCACAAGCCACAAGGATCGGGGCCATGATCCCGGACAAGCACACCGCGCCTACCAACCCCCACTAGGCAGCAGGCACCACAGGGCACACACAAAGAGGCCATCTCACACCATGGCCAGCAACAGGGTGCCGCAGAAGGGGAACCAGCCCGCAAACCCAGCACATCACCCCTGGCACCCACAATTGCACCGACAGATGCGAAACTGGTTGCATTTTCATCAGTGCACTCCATGATGGAGTCAGTTTATCAGCACACAGGTGCAGGTTATACCAATTAATCAACTGGGCTGGCATCCTGGGGTTCATAAAAAAATGTTAAAACAGTTTAAAACAGTTAAAACAGGTAACACAGCAAAAGGTGCTATGAGGGAACACTCACAAACCCATGCTGCGGACCAGGTGCTGTTAAAACATGGTAAATGTAGTGATATGAGGGAGTACCTCACACACCACAGAGCCTGGAGTCTTTGTTAAAAACTGGTGGCAAAAACTAAAAAGTGCTATGAGGGGTTCCTCGCACTCATGCCACGCAGACATGCATCCGTCCATTCTTCTCATTCACTCACAGATTGAGCCTCTACCTCATCTGTTCAGGATGCCTTTCCCTGTTCAAATTGGTAGCAATTTAGAGTGTGCTCAATGTATGTCTACTATTTTTAGATGCAGCATATCTGAGTAGGTAACCAAGAGAGCACAGCGCCACATCTACAGACTGCATCCAACGACACAACACCACAGCAGCCAGCCACAGTGGAAGGGCCAACCCCTGGACAACCCAGCCAACCTGCCTAGCAGGGGAAACTTGACCTGAACTTGACCTGAACTTGACATTAACTTCACGTTAATGAAATCAGGTGGTAAAATGACTATCATTATCGAATTATACGTGGAAAATAACTCATACAACATGTGTAGCATGACTTTCGTAGCTATTTTGAGCATAGTGACCTTTTGTGACCTGGCCTTGACCTTGACCTCGGCCAACAATCTTACTTTAGCTCATGCGGGATGTGTATCATACCTTTAGCAGCATTTTGGGTGATCATGGTCGTAATCGAAGGCTTTGGATGGAAAGTATGGCCCATTCGGCGATTTTGACCTTTGACCTGACTGTGACCTGACATTTGAACTGACTTTGACATTTTTTAGCATGTTTTAGATTTGTCTCATTGAGAGCTTTCCAATGCCGCCTTGCGCGTCTCGCTGCGATCATTGGTTCGGAAGATAACCAGGGGGCATTTAACCCCCCCCCCCCCCCCCCCAGTCAATGGCGTTCGGCTGAGACCCCAGCCAATGCCGGATTAAGGGCCCACAGGCTGACAAGGGGCCTCCTCAGGCTGAAAAAAGGGCTCCCTCAAGCGGTCCTAGGGTCCTTCAGACTGAGTGATGCCCCTGAAGCCGACTGAGAGTCCCTACGGGAGAATGTGGGTCCCTGAAGCCGACCGATGGCCCTCAGACTAAACACGGGTCCCTCCCTCAGGCTGACAGAAAGCCCTTCAGGCTGTCCAAGGGCCCTCCAAGCTGACAAAGGCCACCTCAATCCGAACAAGGACCCCTCAGGCCGACCGAGCTCCCTTTAAAGGAAACAGTTTACCTTCGGGAAAAATTTCAGAACACGATTTTATTATATTTTTTAATACAGTTTCTTTTTTTCTTTTTAAAAATGGTCCTACATCGCGCCAATTCAGGACAGAAGGTTGTAAATTATTAATTGTATCGTGTGCGTTATTGGTCTGCGCATGCTCTGTTCAGTGCTGGCACAATTCAGACGGTACGGTATATCATATATGCGCCGCATTCCTTCGCCAAAAAGTCAAATATCTTCGGCTGGAGAGTCTTTTCAGTCAAGAAAACAAACAAGATAAGGATTTCTCAACACGGGCTACAAAACTGCTATCTCAGTTTAAAACTAATGTTGAAGGTGGACTATTTCCTTTAAGAGAGACCGAGGACTTCCTGAAGCCGACCGAGGGCGTCTGGGTCCCTTCGAGACTCAAAGGGGGGACATGGCCCCATGACCCACTCTTGATCCGCCACCCCCCCCCCCCCCTCCCCCGGTGGCGACGCCCCTGCTCCTGATCAATGGCTTGGTACCCCACTGAACAACCGACCCTTCAACCCCCACCCCGATCGCAAATTCTGGCTGGAACCGCCCATGATGGGGATTGTGTTGTTTATAATACAGGCATCTACCGGTAGGGGAAGATCTGTGCAACTTTTGGGCCAGGCGAAGTTTTCTAGTATAATTACACGGTTTGCGTGAATCCTGTTTAGCCTGATGTAGTGTTTAGTTATTTAGTTCAGTTATGTTAAAAGCCGTACGGGAAATGTTACATGTTAACCGTAGCGGCGCTCGCTCTCCCCTGGCGGTAGCGTTGTAAGCTATAGTTAATGGGGCTTCCGTATGTCAAGACTGTGTCAAGGTCGCGGCGAGGTCGGCCGGCAGTCAGTCGAGTTGGAGTCGAGTCGTGCGTCGGACTGTAGCGCGGAGGTGCGCTGGCTGTGTGCCAAGGGTGGCTGGATGTGTGCCAAGTGGCAAGTACTTTAAGTTTAAGTTTTTTGCAGTTACCATTGAGTTTAAATACACACAAGAGTGGAGCGCTTCTGTGTCAGTGGTGACTGAAGGAACGGCGAACAGAACAAGTGGCGACGAGCGAGTGAACCGCGTGGCAGCCGCCATGGACGGGTTCAGGGCACCGACGCCATTTTTGATGGCGCCCGGACGACCTCAGATGCCATGGTGTCAGTGGTATCGCGAATTTAAAATATTCGCAGTGGCGAGTGGTTGGGACGCCTGGAGTGAAGAGCGAAAAGAAGCACTTCTATTGCACTGTGTGGGCCAGGAGGCCCGGCGGTTGTATTTCGCTGCGGCGGAACCGGCGCAGGGCGTGACAGATGTGACGTCAGTGCGGCCGGGGGCGGACCCAGACTCGAAGGACGAGGTCAAGGACAGTGAAGTGAGGTCACTGCAGGAGGATCGTGTTGAAGAAGCAGCTGCTGTCCTCCAAAGACTTCCCTGACAGAAGGTCTCAACACACTGAACGTGTTCTGTTCAGGCGATGTGTTCAAAAGGAGCACCAGTCTGCAGCAGTGTACATCACTGAACTCCAGGAGAAGAGTGCCAGGTGTGGTTTTAGCGACCTTCAAGAGCAGCTTCTGTGTGAACAGTTTGTAGAGGGTTGCAGAGACGACAAACTCAAAGAGCGTCTTTGTAGAGAAACTACCCTAACTGTGATGAAGATCATTGATGTTGCGGAAGCTCAAGAGATGGCTGCAGAACGACAGCGGATGGTGGGTGGAGCAGCAGGAAGAACAGCTTCAGCATCTCAGAAACTGGAGATCGCTGCTGTGACGACTCAGCGGCCAGGTGGAGGAACCACACGTTGCTTCCACTGTGGTGGGCCTCACAGGGCTGCTGACTCCTGCTGCCCAGCTCGCTGGAGAAAGTGTCGCAGCTGTAACAAGAACGGACACTATGCCCAGTTCTGCAAGGAGCCTCCAAAGCAGCAGAAGAAGCCCAAGAAGGTGAGAACCGTAGAAGTGATGGCAGTGAACTCCACTGACCAGAGGAGCCTGTGGACAGAGGTGAAAGTGGACAACCAGCAACTGAGGATGCTGGCTGACACTGGCTCTGCGGTCAGCATTCTGCCACTGCACATCTACAAGAAGCAGTACCAGCACCTACCTCTACTGCCAACAGCTGTGCACCTGGAGGCATATGGAGGCTCACCACTTCCAGTGGAGGGAGTGGTGAAGGTCATGGTACAGGCTCAGAACGGCAAGTGCTCTCACGTGTACGTGGTGGATGCTAGTGTGCCTCTGATGGGAAGAGACTTGCAGGAGAAACTGAAGTTGTCAGTGGTACATGGTGTGGCAGTGTGTGCTGTCCAGGAGCAGAGCCCTGAGGAGCTGCCAAGCCTCAGTGGCTTTGTACATCGAGTGCGTGTGAAGCCAGACTTAGCACCTGTGCAGCAACGTCTCCGGCCTCTACCCTTCGCTGTGAGGGAGGAGGTGAGAGAGCATCTGGAGAAACTACAACAGGCTGGCATCATCGAACCAGTTGACTCAGCGTCATGGATCTCACCCATAGTGGTGTCAAGAAGAAGGAATGGGGCTCTGCGACTCTGTGTGGATCTCAGGGAGGTCAACAAGGCGGTGGAAGCAAGTGGACATCCACTTCCGGACATGCAGGACATCCTGGAGCAGCTGCAGGGAGCCACTCTGTTCAGCAGCTTGGATCTGAAGTCAGCATGCCACCAGCTGGACCTCCACCCTGACTCGAGGTCGCTGACAACGTTCGTCACTCATCAAGGTCTCATGCGGTACAAGAGGTGCCCATATGGGCTGAAGAGCCTGCCGCAAGCCTTCCAGAAGGTCATGGAGCGAGTGCTGTTCGGTCTGCCCGGAGTGCAGATCTACTTAGATGATGTGATCATCTTCGGCAAGTCGACCAGTGAGCACGACCACAGACTCACCGCGGTCATGGAGCGGATGAAGCAGCACAACATCACTCTCAACATGGAGAAGAGCAAGATGAGACAGCAGGAAGTGGAGTTCCTGGGCTTCGTCATCTCCAAGCAGGGGGTGGCAGTCAACCCAGACCGGGTCCAGGCGCTGAGGGATCTGCCACCACCGGCTGGGCTGAAGGAGCTGCAGGCCATGCTGGGCCTGTTCGGCTTCTACAGCAAGTTCGTACCTGGCTACAGCACTCTGGTCGAGCCGCTGCGACAGCTGCTGCGGAAGGGGGCGCCACCCTACCTGTGGACCCCTGACCTGCAGGCAGTGATGGACGCGGCGCGGCAGAGCATCCTGAGGAGCCACGCTCTGGCGAGGTACGACCCGTCTCTGCCGACACTGGTCACCACGGACGCCAGTGACGTGGGAATCGGCGCCGTACTCGCCCAGATTCATCCGCAGGGGGAGAGAGTGGTGAGTTTCGCATCATGCAGCCTCACGCCGCCCCAGAGACGCTATAGTGTAACGGAGCGGGAAGCTCTTGCTTGTGTATGGGCTGTCGAGAAATGGAGAAAATACCTGTGGGGTAAATCGTTCTGTCTCAGAGTGGATCACGCCGCTCTTAGAACTCTGATGACGTCACCAGGGGTGGGCCGAGCGGGTCTCAGAATCGCTCGGTGGGCGTCACGTCTGATGGCGTATGACTTTACTGTGGAGTATGTGAAGGGCTGTGACAACCCAGCTGATGGCCTGTCGAGACTTCCAGTTGGTGTAGAAGAGGGACTGGAAGATGACGTCGTGGCTGTGGCTGTGGTGACGGCTCAGCTCGAGAGTGTGCAGCGTGACGAGCTGCTGACGGCAACACGACGTGATCCGGTGCTCAGGCAGCTGATGCTGCAGATCCCCCAGCGGTGGCCACGTCGGCGCCGAGACTGTCCGGAGGAGCTGCAGCCGTTCTTCAACTGCCGAGAGGAGCTGAGTCTGGTGGGTGACCTGGTGGTTCGCGGCCAGCGGGTGGTGGTGCCGGCTGAGCTGCGGCCGAGGATGGTGGCGCTAGCTCATGAGGGACACCAGGGAATCGTGAGGTCAAAGTAGCGCGCCAGAGACCTCTACTGGTGGCCAAGAATGGACAGTGAAGTTGAAGATGCTGTCAAGAGCTGTGAAGTGTGTTCCGTGCTCGACAAGACAGCCAGGACGCGCAGCACGCCGCTGCAACCTGTGCCTCTGCCGGCGGCAGCGTGGGATAAAGTCGGGATCGACTTTATCGGGCCAATGGAGGCGCCGCGGCAGCACCGCTTCGCAGTAGTTCTGATCGACTACTACTCCAAGTGGGTCGAGGTGGGGTTCTGCTCGGAGCCCAGCACGGAGGCTGCCATCCAGTTCCTGGAGACGCTGTCGTCTCGGGAAGGATATCCGAGAGAACTGGTGTCAGACAACGGCACTCACTTCACTTCTGACGCTTTCAGAGTGTACCTGAGGAGCGTGGGAACGCGGCACATTCGCGTCACACCGTATCACCCGGCGGGGTCGGGAGCGGTGGAGCGCGCTAACCGCACTGTGAAGGCGGCTCTCCAGGCGGCGGACCGGAGCGGCGAGGACAGAGCTCGCTACCTGCAGAAGTGCCTGCAACAGTACCGGAGCACGCCGCACGCCACTACCGGTGTCAGCCCGTCCGAGCTGCTACATGGGAGGCAGCTACGGACAAAACTGCACGCGGGAGCACTGGAGACAACACCAGAGAAGAACCAGCAAGTACGAAGCCGCGTACAGAGGCGACAGGCGTACCAGAAGAAGTACGCTGACAGCAAACGGGGTGCCAGACCACCGAAGTTCGAAGTCGGTGACTCAGTTCGGTGCCGACTGGTACCGAGACCAAGAAAAGGACGTCAGTGGTACTCAGAGCCGAGACGCGTCGAAGCTCGGCTGGGACCTGTCAGCTACCGGCTGGATGACGGCTCACGTGTCCACGGTGAGAGGCTGACGACAGCGTCGGACCACCGACAACGTGAGGAGACCGGTCAGGCTGCGCTGCTGGCGACGCAGCCGGCAACGGCACAGGAGGCCGGCCCGACTGCAGCGACGGCGGAGACTGCGGAGGCGGTCGCAGCAGCGGACATGGACGCTGGTCGTTCTGCATCAGCGGCAGGGCAGCCTGCTGAGGAGACGACTCCCGCACACCGTCCGGCAAGTACGTTGGCTGCTGCTGCTGACCAGCCTGAGAGGCCGGCAGCCGTGACTGCGGGTGAGTTAGTTGTCAGTGATGACCATGCAGGTGTAGCTGATGTCGTGAGTGATCTGAGTCCTGGTGGCGCTGTGAGACGTTCGAAACGTGTGCGTAAGGAGCCTGACAGATTTGTTATAACTTAGAGACTGTGAAGATATCTGTCTCGCGTGAGCCGGAGGGAAATGCTTTCAAGGGAGGAGGAATGTAGTGTTTAGTTATTCAGTTCAGTTATGTTAAAAGCCGTACGGGAAATGTTACATGTTAACCGTAGCGGCGCTCGCTCTCCCCTGGCGGTAGCGTTGTAAGCTATAGTTAATGGGGCTTCCGTATGTCAAGACTGTGTCAAGGTCGCGGCGAGGTCGGCCGGCAGTCAGTCGAGTTGGAGTCGAGTCGTGCGTCGGACTGTAGCGCGGAGGTGCGCTGGCTGTGTGCCAAGGGTGGCTGGATGTGTGCCAAGTGGCAAGTACTTTAAGTTTAAGTTTTTTGCAGTTACCATTGAGTTTAAATACACACAAGAGTGGAGCGCTTCTGTGTCAGTGGTGACTGAAGGAACGGCGAACAGAACACCTGACATGCGATATGTCAGGCTAAATTTGTCAGCCTAAATTTTGATCGCGGTCATGTATTCATGTCAGCCTATCCCGGAAAATCACTATGGTTGCCCTGGAAAACGGCTCGATAAATTTCGCCGAAATTTTCAGCATATCGCTCGCTCACTCTAGATGATGGCAGGGTCCGCTAGTGTGGGAAAACTTCGAAGCGCGCGCGGCAAGCACGTGCCATTTCCCATAGACTTATAATGGGGCCAAACCAAGATCGCCCCTAGCGCAAAAATGGATCGATAAATTTTCTCTAGATTTCCTGAATGGCAGCTATTGGTGGATACCCACATGCCGGTGGTGGTGCCTACCCTGGGCAAATTCTAATTCACGTGCCACATGACCTTGAATATGTCCCCGAACCCCGATTTTTCGACATTGGACCACTTGGTCAGCCCTGCAGTGGCCCTGCTGCATTGCAGTGCTCCGAAACGGGTATCGGTAGCTCCGGGAGGGTAAGTGGGAGGGGATCAGCCGCGCACGTGCTGGTTTCGTATCACCATCTGGGATATTTTATTTATTTGGGGCTTTTCCATTTGGGATATTTTCAAGGATGATGTATTTTGCCCATGCCGGATAGGTGCAGCCCACAGCGACCTGTTGTTACAATGGGATGTCATTGCCGTTGTGCAACACGAGTAAGTGGCCGACGGACAATCTGCACGTGACATAAGCCCCGTTTACATAGCATTTTCAAAACAGTGGAACATTGTCCACTAATAGTGGAGCATGAAGGTTTCTTTCACCATCACATGATCACGATTACGGCGCCAGTGCGTCAATTTACCGTCTGCTGTTATGTATCACATTGGTCGTATGGTTGTTGCAGCCTAGGTATTGACTTTGTTGGTGTTGTTTTCGTGGTATTATACATAATTCACGTCAGGTGCTGGTCGCGAAAATAAGTGCCCGCTAACTTGGCTAAAATAAGCTCCTCCCACGTTTCGAGCTGCATGACTTACGGTACAGTGCACGACACAGCGGGTAATTTTTAGGTACCGCAACCACTTATTAGATGCCTGCGGCATGTACTATGCGGCATGCGAACATATGTGCGACAAAATACTAATAACAGGGCCGGTATATTGGTGGAACATTGTGTTATTGGTTGTGTTGTTGTATCGTACCGGTATGATACTTTCCGGGGATATTGCAGCTCTAGTTCCTATTCGCGAAAAAGCGGCAACTGCCGTCGGAAAAAAGTAAATCGATTGCGCATATGGAAGCGTAGCAGTCTTCGCAAAAGCTGCTACGCTACCAAATGAATGTCAGAATGTCGGAAGAAAAAATAATTCGCTCTGGATGTTTGTGCTGTTAACAGTACTGATAAAGCACGATTTCGAATTAAAAGGAACTCTTATCACTCTTACACCATGTTTGAGCAAATTGGATCAAATCTCAGTCTGGTGTAGTGGTGATATCTACTCAAACGAGCTTAACCCTATTTGTAACAGGGGGGCGGATTCCGCCCTCTCATGTTTTTCGCAGATATCTCCAGAACGGCTGGGAGCAGGCCCATGCAATTTTGGCACTTTTCATAGAATTGAATACCGCATTTGGAGTCAAAATTTTGAATTCTTAACCTGAACAGAAGCGGTTCCAGGGTACAGTTTTGGGTGGGTTCGGAGGCGATATTTGGCGATAATACGGAAATGCGATCTTCACGGTTTCTTCGTAACTGCCTCAAGTATGAAGGAGTTACATCGGTTCACGGTGATTAAAACAAGTGCAAATTAGTTGATGTTAATGAAATATCATTAAAATTTCATGGCAGAGGCGGTTTCAGAGGCTTGAAAAGGGGGTTTCCAGGAAATATTAAATGCTTGGCGTGAAGCAAATAGAGCAATGTAAGGAGCATTTATAGTTATCAAGATGTAAAAGATAGCTTCTGCTTCCATTATTTGCATAATTTATTACATATAGAGTTTCAGGGGCGTGTTCAGGCACATGAAAAGGGGGTGACTGGCTTGGTGATGACGATATGCCAGCGATAAACGGCGCAATAGACGGTTAGATTATAATTATAGATGCACATATGAGGCCAGGAAAAGGAATAAAGTCATTTTTTGCAGAGACGCGCTCAGGAATAGAAGAAAGGGAGTCATATTATTGCAAGGAAACTAAGAGGCATGGGCGTACAATGACATAACATACTGTAGTTTTCGGATGAAACACGCACCACAGGCTACTCTACGAACGATTATAAGATAATAGGCGAGTCCAGGTAGGGTAAAAGGGGGGTAAGCAATGTTAATTGAAGTTGTAAGTGAAATAGTCACTGTTGACTAGTTAGTATCATAATAGCGGATAATATACTTATCAAAAGGTATTGAGCCGACCCAGTTTGGATCCTGGATACGCCTATTATGAAGTACAACATGCAAAAAGGAACTATCTGCGATCAGTAACATATTTATAGTGCTGGGTAGCAACTTGTCTGCGGTTAATATTTTGTCCAATTGTACCCCCTTTTTCACTAACCTGGTACCGCCTATGCCAAAAAATATGATTTTTAACTGTTTTGCCTAATGTCACAATCACATACCATTTCATTTCTTAAAAAAACACATCCAAATTTTTATTACGCATTTACTTCACCCCCATATTGAGTGACCTGCACACGCCTATGATTTTTGAATTTTCAAACGCCACTGTCATATCAATTTCCAATTCAATCTCTATCGATTCGTATTAATTGTGTTAAAATCGGTCGATAAACATGAAAGCTATGTGGGATCAAAAATACCACTAAAATTTGTGGTTTTTGCCCCCCCCCCCCCCCCCCGTTGCCCCCCTATCAAAAATTTATATTTTTTTTATTATTTAGAAATGTAGATCGTGTTGAGGGGAACCAAACGCCGTTTCATTTTTGAAAATCGGACGGGTAGATCTCGAGATCTCCGGGGGGGGCGGAATCCGCCCCCCCCTGTTACAAATAGGGGTAGCCAGGAGCCTGTTACAAATAGGGTTAATGGAAGATATTCCACAATTAGTGGATAATGTTCCATTATTTTGAAATTGCCATGTAAACGGGGCTATAGTTGTTTTGTCCGGGGTCCTCCTTTAACCCTATTTGTAACAGGGGGCGGATTCCGCCCCCCCCCCCCCTCATGTTTTTAGCAGAAATCTCCCGAACAGCTGGGACCAGACCCATGAAATTTTGGGACTTTTCCTAGAATTGAATTCCGCATTTGGAGTCAAAATGTTGCGTTCTTAACCTGAACAGAGGCGGTTCCAGGGCACGTTTTTGGGAAGGTTCTGCGGCGACATTTGGCGATAATACTGAAATGCGGTCTTCACGTTTTCTTCCTAACTGCCTCAAGTATGAAGGAGTTACATCAGTTTACGGTGATTGCAACAAGTGAAAATTAGTTGATGTTAATTAATATCATACAAATTGCATGGCAAAGGCGGTTTCAGGGGCTTCTAAAGGCGGGGGGTTCCAGGAAGTATTCAATGCTTGTCGGGAAGCCAATAGCGCAATGTAAGGGGCATTTATAGCTATCAAGATGTAAAAGATAGCTTCTGCTTCCATTATTTGCTTAATGTATTACATATAGAGTTGCAGGGGCGTGTTCAGGCACATGAAAAGGGGGGTGACTGACATAGTGATGACGATATGCTAGCGATTACGGGGCAATAGATGGTTAGTTTATAATGATATATGCACATATGAGGCCAGGAGAGGAAATTAAGTCGTGTTTAGCAGAGGTGCGCTCAGGAGTGGAAAAAAGGGGGTCATATTATTGCAAGGAAACTAAGATGCATGGGCCCACAATGACATAACATACTGCAGTTTTCAGATGAAACACGCACCACAGGCTACTCTACGAACGATTATAAGATAATAGGCGAGTCCAGGTAGGGTAAAAGGGATGTAAGCAATGTGAATTGAAGTTGTAGGTGAAATAGTCACTATTGACAAGTTAGTATCATAATAGCGGATACTATACCTATTAAAAGGTCTTGAGCCTCCCCAGTTTGGATCCTGGATACGCCTATGATGAAGTACAACATGCAAAAGGGAACTATCTACGATCAGTACCTTATGTATAGTGCTGGTAGCAACTTGCCTGCGTTTACTATTTGTTTCCTATTTGACCTCCCTTTTTCACTGACCTGGTATCGCATATGGCAAAAAAAAATATGCTTAATAACTTTTTTGTCTAATGTCACAATAACACACCATTTTATTTATTTTATAAAAAACTGGAGTTATTAGGCATTTACTTCACCCCCATATTGAGTGATCCACAGGCCTATGATTTTTTAATTTTCAAAAGTTACCGCCACATATTAATTTCCAATTCATTCTCTATCGATTCCCATTGGTTGCGTTAAAATCGGTTGATAAACATGACAGCTGTGTTGGATCACAAATAGCTCTAAAAATGTGTAGTTTTTGCCCCCCTGTTGCCCCCTATAAAAAAATGTCGTACTTTGTATTTTTTTTAGAAATGTAGATCGTGGTGAGGGGAATAGCATGCCGTTTGATTTTTTTAAAATCAGACGGGAGATCTTGAGATCTTGGGGGGGCGGAATCCCCCCCCTGTTACAAATAGGGGTAGTCAGGAGCCTGTTTCAAATAGGGTTAAGGAGATTTTTGTGTCGTTCTGTAAAATTTCAGAGCATTTCGCAAAATTCAATTTCTCGAGATCCTGATTGCTATATCCCACCGGATATCTTAGTGTCAAGTGTGGCTGGGATAACATAAGAGTCCTTTGAGAAAAAGACTCACTAATGGAAGGATCCTGGGTTCGAATCCCAGTCGGGTCACACAATGTTTCAGTTCACAGGTGGTTGCTAAGCTTACTCTGTGACAGTGCTTGGTATGACCACGTGAGACGATGTGTGGGTCGCAAGGACGCACGTGCTGTTGTTTTGAAAAGGGTCCTTCACTTTCAAGATCTCGAGCACACATTTTAAAAACAACCTTCGGTGCGCGACACCCCCAAAGGCGTCGCCCTCAGACATCACCTAACACAATATTCAGCAGTCTAGCACAGGTGAAGCTAGCGCAGGTGAGCCCGAAGCACATGGGTGTGAATGAGTAGTTTTTCCAGGGAGTCGTTATCGTGGCCTTATGCTGGTGCTCGGGATTTATTTTGACCTGATAGTATGCAGTATACTACCGCGTCCGGCCGGACGGAGCGCGCAAAACGCCGACGGCCCACCATAACTACCGTTAGGCTTGCCGACGGCCCACCATAACTACCGTTAGGCTTGCCGACGGCCCACCATAACTACCGTTAGGCTTGCCGACGGCCCACCATAACTACCGTTAGGCTTGCCTCGAACCGTTCTCTCCGGTGATTCCGTCGTTGCTTGGCTGTTAACGGCCGTCTGCACCATAGCGTGTGTTGTGGTCATTCATCTACGGAAAGCTCTCGCATACCGCCACCCCGAACAACACACACTATGGTGGACGACAGGGGTAACGGTAACAAAGGAAAGGATGGGGTGTTGTTGGGGATGGTGGGCGGGAAATCTCACTTCCCGACACTCCCTTCCTCCCTCTACCGGGTCTCGCTGTCGACTGACAAACACCTTACCGCTTTTGTCCACCGTCCCCCGGTCCCGTCGTAACCCCTTCCCCGTGCCCCGCCGCGCTGTCTCGCGCTGTCCCCTTCCACCCTCCCCACCGAGCCCTCGCCAACTCGCCGCACGGTGAGGTCGTCTGACCGCTCACATACTTCGGCATACTAACCGTTAATAGGTTTCCCTATTATTGATTAGGCTTGCCTCGAACCGTTCTCTCCGGTGATTCCGTCGTTGCTTGGCTGTTAACGGCCGTCTGCACCATAGCGTGTGCTGTGGTTATTCATCTACGTATAGCTCTCGCATACCGCCAAAAACGCCAACGGGACAAAATGGAATGCATGTATAATGTATATTCTGGTCACATATATATGTTGTGGTACACATTCTGGGATATGCGATAGTCGCGTCACAGCCGGTAACCCGTCAGCAGGTGGGCGCTGTTGACCGGGTCACTCAGATATGACGGCAGGCACTCGGGCACCGCTGTCGGCCGGCTGGCCGCGCAGGGCTGTAGCCGCCTGAAAAGCGCAGTGTCATCGCGGCTGAGCGCGTCAGCCGCGCCATTCTCCTTTGTGCTCACATACGTGACGTCGAGTATGAACTGCTGTCGGGCGGTCCAAAACAGCAGTTGACGTACGAGCGCCATTATCCGCTCGTCACCTGACCATCCCCGGCCCCATACCCCCACCACCCCCATGTTGTCCGAAAAAAATCGGACACGCTGCCCCGCCCACCGTCCGCCCTATACCAGACAGGAGATCATAACGGGGATGAGCTCCAGCCACGTCATTGACGGAGCCGTATCCTTCTGAATTCGTTCCGGCCATTCCGACAGCCACCATTCGCTCCCGCACCACGCTCCCATGCCCCATCTCGAACTGTCAGTGTGCAGCACGACGTTCGGGTGGTGGCCACCCGGTGGTGGCACGAGGGGGAATGTCCCATTCCACAGCGGTAGGAAAATGTCCCACCATCGCAGGTCTGCCCGCACTCGTGCTGTGACGCGAATTCGGTGCTGCAGCCCACTCACCGAATGAGCGGCATCCAACAGACGTCGTGTGAAGGCGCGCCCTGGTGGTACGCATTTGCTGGCGTGGACTAAACGCCCTACCACCGACAACTCTCTCTGCGTGCATTTGCGCCTGCCTGCAATATATTGTAATGCCTGGCGTAGGCCCGCCATTTTTTGTTCGGGCAACGCAATAGTCATATCCTGGGTGTCTAGCACCACGCCCAGTAGCTCCATGCGCGTGGATGGCGCGCAGCACTTACTGTCAACCGAAGCCACGCCCACCTCCCTACAGATGGAGAGTAAATTTGCATATGCCTCCTCTGCACCCTGAGCGTCTCGGTGTCCAATTCCGAAGAAGTCGTCTAAATAGTGACGTACATATGTGTCCCTTGCTTCTGCTTGGAAAAGGCAAGCGAGGCAGTCCGCGAAATCATTGAGAATTCGCGGACTACTGCGACTCCCGAACGGCAGACATACTTGGAAGTAGTAGTCACCTTGCCACCAAAAGCCTAAGAGATGCCATTGTTCCGGTCGCACTGGAATGAGTTTGAATGCGTCCTTGATGTCCGCTTTGAACATCTGCGCCCGTGTCCCCCCGACAGCGAATATCAAACGTATTGCCTCGTCTACTGAGGTATATACGACTCTGAACTGTTCTGGATTAACACCGTCGTTCACGACACTCCCCGCCGGCTGTGAAAGGTCTAAAATGAGACGCACGTCTCTGCTCGATTTATCCCGTGCACTGAGGGCACTCAACGAGATTATCCAGGGGTGGCGCCGGGAACGGCCCCCGTGTATAGCCAGCGCTCACTTCACGTGCGATCGCCGCGGTAACGCCACCCACCCGTGAGTTGGCGGAACGAATGTTCTGTGTGAAACGCCCGCCAATGTCCCCCCCTCCCGAAGCCGATGTCTGCACCTTTGGACAATCGCTCGATCACTAGCTTCCTGGCTGCTGGTTGTACGAACCGGCATTGTCGGAGCATGGCGTCCAGGCGACCGATACGAATGCCCGTGTGGGCAGGTGGCGCCGGTCCGCGCTATACGGTGTGCGTCCTGTCGGTCAGTGATGCACCTGTCCCCGGCCTGCTGGTGTTCTGGCGTACTGGCCGGCGGGGCGCAGCTGCCGGCCGGCGTGCTGAGCCGTGTCGTGGTGCTCGGTAATCCCTGCTCCACACTCCCATTCATTTTCGATTACCGTCGCCCATTCCTACTGCGAACTATGGTGTCGACCGGTACCGGGCGACCGTCAACAGCACTGTAGTTGACGTCTGACGCGGTTCCCGCACGTAGCCGTTATAAGCTCTGCTCGTCCAACGACCCAGCTGTTGTAGCACGTCGTCAACGACACCTGCCGCCGCCGCCGTGGTCGCTAGTCCAATCCGTAACGAGTGTGAGGAGAAACCATGGCCCAGCGAATGGCGTAATATCACATTGAGCCGTTGGCGCGAGAGTGGCGCTCCCGATTCTAGTATGAAAATCGGCTGGTCAGGTGTTCGCACCGCGTCTCGGGCATGGCAGTAGTACTCCATCGCTCGTACTGGACACGTAGACGTGTCCGTGGCCGGCAACTTGACGTACACTGCTGGCCCGTGCTGCCGGTTTTCCTGTATGCCCAGTCTGAGTTGGCATGACACGTCTGTGACCTGTATGTCTGCCCGTCGAGCTCCGCACCTGGCTCCCGTGGCGATATATTCGCTGCTCCGCAGTCCGCCATAGAAGCCCAGCGTCCATGCGGCCCACACACAGCGCTGGTCCCACGCTGATAATTGTGAGACCGTCAGTTGACCTTTCAACAGCCGTAGTTGTTGCACTGTCAATGCTCGTCGCCGCCCGTCGTGATGTGCCACGCCACGTGTCTCGAAACCCCGCATGGCCGCCGCCACATACGGTGGTATTTGTGGTACGCTTTACCGTCCTCCCAGGCGAAGTGTTGCGGATCTAGAGGCGGATTTCTTGGACCTCGTAAATCAATATCAGCGCTTGCTCATAGATCATCCTACGACTAAGATTTTAATTTGTGGTGATCTAAACTGTGACTTTTTCAAACCCGCCAGTGATCCTGCGAAACGCGTCTTGTCTGATTTTTTTAGCCGACTACTCTCTTTTACAAAGTGTTACTGCGGCTACTTACTCTTCAGGTTCTCTGTTGGATGTAGTGATATCGAATTCTAGTCACTTGGTTAAACTTTGTACGGCTCGATTTTGCCATTTTAGCCCTCACAAGCTTGTGCTCGCTCGTATTGATGTTCCTCGTTTCCGTCCGCCGCGTCGTGTGGTTCGTTCTCGCTGTCTCCGCCGAATCGACCAAGCCGCTTTTAATCGTGACCTTGTCAACGCAGACTGGAGAGGGGTTTTCAATGCGCCGTCGGTTACTATCATGTGGGATAACTTTTTATACATGTTTCTGCCCATTGTCGACTCGCACGCACCCTTACGTACCGTGCGTATCAGGAATGTCCGCGCCCCGGCAGTGTGAGACGAAACTGCTGATGTCTCGCCGCCGCGGGGCGCTGGCGGCCGGTGGTCACCGGTCAGCGGAGTACAAAGCTCTCAATCGTGCGGTGCGTTCTGCCATCCGACGTGACGCGTGTGACGATGTTCGGCGGCGGATTCGCGAGGAGGGGCGAGGCTCCATGTGGAAGGCGATCAGGTCGACTGTTGACTCAGGGAAGTCTGACCGAAAGCTGCCCGATGCGACACCGGACCAGCTTAATGCGTATTTTGTCAGTGTGGGGCCGCGTGTGGCTGGAGAGGTCAGGGATATGGGGAAGACCGCTGACCTTCCGTGCCGCCTGCCGGGCGTCGGCGCCTGTGCTCTCCAGCTGGCGCCCCTAACGCTGTCTGAGCTGCGGGCGGTCGTTCATGGTATGAACGGGTCAGCTGCCTGTGGTGAGGACGGCGTCAGTATCCTCTTGGTCCGCCTCTCGTTTGAGGCGATTGGCACCGTGTTCCTGCATTTGGTCAACTCCAGCATCTCTCTCTCCGATGTCCCTGATTCCTGGAAACATTCCCTCGTCTTTCCCATCCACAAGTCCGGCGACCCATCCAGTCCATCTAACTTCCGGCCAATATCCATAGTTCCTGTGATTGCCAAAATTGTAGAGCGGGCCGTTTACCAACAGCTCTACAGTTACCTTTCCATGAATCATCTCCTCGCACCCACTCAGCACGGTTTTCGTCCTCGCCACTCGACGGAAACCGCACTGATAACCATTTCTGACCACATCCTTTCCGCTAACGACCGGGGAGAGATTTCCCTCCTTTGCCTGCTGGACTTGACCAAATGCTTCGATGTGATAGACCATTCCAAACTTCTGACGAAATTACAGCTCTACGGAATTGACATCTCCTGGTTTTCGGCTTACCTTCGGGACCACACCCAGAGTGTCAGCTTCACTGACAACCTGGGAATTACCAAAATGTCTGCACCACTTCCCAATTGCATCGGGGTTTTTCAAGGCTCTGCTCTCGGTCCGCTGCTCTATTGCATCTTTATCAACGACCTGAGTCTGTATGCCGAAGGCTCAGTGATCGTTCAGTACGCCGACGACACTCAAATTTTGATTAGCGGCAAAAAATCTGAATTCAAAAAAGTTGTCGCTCAAATGGAGCGTACCTTGGCCTCTCTTGATGTTTGGTTCCGCGCCAGCGGACTGAAAGTAAACGCCGGAAAGACTCAGCTGATGCTTTTGGGAAGTGCTAAAAATTTACGACAAGTCCCCAGCTTCACGGTGAAATTTCGCGATCATGATCTCATCCCCGTTTCGGAAGCAAAAAACCTTGGTTTACTCTTTGATCGCACTCTCAGCTGGGACAACCACGTATCTGCAGTCACTAGGCACTGCGTTGGCACTCTCATCGGTCTATCACATCTTAGGAGCTACCTGCCACTCTCTGTTGTCTCCGAACTGGTCAGCGCCTTGGTTCTCTCACAGATCCGTTACTGTATATCAGTGTACAGCAATGGTACACAGAAAAACTTATCCCGGATTCAAAAAATTATTAACTATGCAGCAAAAGTTATTTTCGGCCGCAAAAAATGTGATCATGTATCGGATCTGTTAGAGAAACTCGGTTGGCTCAGTGCTGGCGACCTGGTGCAGTACCACACACTGTGCCTGGCACATAAGGCACGCCGCCTGGGCGAGCCGGAGGCGCTGGCCAGCGGCCTCGTCCGCGTGTCGGACACCCGTGACCGTCACACTAGGCAGGACGGTAGTCTGTATGTGCCCAGGTCCCGAACGGAGATGGGCCGCCGGCGCTTCCTTAGCCGTGCGCCGCAGCAGTACAACCAGCTACCACCGGACTTGGCACGGCTCCCGGTACCCGTGTTCAGCAGACACCTCAGGCGCCACCTGTGCCGGGACCTGGGCTGAGAACCTGTTCTGCCGGCGTTGAGCTTGTCTTCTTATATCTTATACGACAGGCATGTATGGAATGTGTGCGTGTGTGTCTGTTTATGAGCATGTTTTGGACCACCCTCCTCGTATGTTTTATCTTTTTGGCGAGAGGCCGTAAGAGCCACAAGTTTATTGTGGATGGTCTCAATATATGTCTATGTCTATGCCTATGTCTATGGTAACTCCGCCGGCATAGGCAAGCCCCACTGTAGGTGCAAGCGTCGCACTGCGGCCAGGTATTGGCGCGCACTCGCCACTGGCAGGCCCGCCGGGCGCAGGTGACCGACGAAAGAAGTCAGGGTTGTGTCACTCGCCGGTACGACGGGCAGCCTGTATCGTCGACAGAACGCTATGAAGTGACGCTGGCCAGTGTCATATGCGCGTCGCGACGCTGGCGCCAGGCTGTTTTGAAGCAGAAACCTCGTGATGTCAAGAAGATGCGGATCGGTCTCGCATGGGTGCCACCCGCCACGTGGAAACCCGGGGGGCCAGTCGCCCGCCATCGCACGCTTCTCACTGTCACAGCACGGTCACTCGCAAGGTCCTCTGTCGCGTTCACACTAGTGATCGGTTCCGGTCCCTCCCAGTCCACACCCCTCTCTCCCCTGTTATCTGCCCTTCTCCCGGCCGCCCCCCCCCCCCTTCGTCTTTTGTTATCTACCCCCCCCGTGGCGCGATACCCGACGCCGTGCCGGCGGGTCCGACGCCCCCGTGCGGGCCCCTGTCACGGCTATTGTACCCTGTGGTCCCGACCGACCCCGTATAACCATGCCCTGTCCTGACATGTCCCTTCCTGTTTGCCCTGTGTGTGACTGGTAGGTACCGGGCTAGAGCTGCCTACCACGACAAGTAGCTCGGGTAAGATCGCGTTTGAGATAATGCTCAAGTTATTCTGGCGTGCCTACCTGAATCTGCACCCTTTATATCAGCCGCATGCATCCGAGATGGCTGGTGTTTCAGGTTTGATTGGTGTAGCCGTCCGCATTTCAGCCGCATGCTTTACCGGCTCCTGACACCCACACATATCAGCCGCATGTGTGGGGGGAATAACACTGTCTGCATTTCAGCCGCATGCGTTACCGGCCCCTGACACCCACACATCGGCCGCATGTGTGGGGGGAATAACACTGTCTGCATATCAGCCGCATGCGTTACCGGTCCCTGACACCCACACATATCAGCCGCATGTGTGGGGGAATAACACAGTCTGCATATCAGCCGCATGCTTTACCGGTCCCTGACACCCACACATACCAGCCGCATGTGTGGGGGGAATAACACTGTCTGCATATCAGCCGCATGCGTTACCGGCCCCTGACACCCACACATATCAGCCGCATGTGTGGGGGGAATAACACTGTCTGCATATCAGCCGCATGCTTTACCGGTCCCTGATACCCACACATATCAGCCGCATGTGTGGAGAATAACACGGTCTGCATATCAGCCGCATGCTTTACCGGCCCCTAACACCCACACATATCAGCCGCATGTGTGGAGAATAACACTGTCTGCATTTCAGCCGCATGCGTTACCGGTCTCTGACACCCACACATCAGCTGCATGTGTGGGGAATAACACGGTCTGCATATCAGCCGCATGCTTTACCGGTCTCTGACACCCACACATATCAGCTGCATGTGTGGGGAATAACACGATCTGCATATCAGCCGCATGCTTTACCGGTCCCTAACACCCACACATATCAGCCGCATGTGTGGAGAATAACACGGTCTGCATATCAGCCGCATGTTTTACCGGCCCCTGACACCCACAATATCAGCCGCATGTGTGGGGGGGAATAACACTGTCTGCATATCAGCCGCATGCTTTACCGGCCCCTGACACCCACACATATCAGCCGCATGTGTGGGGGGGAATAACACTGTCTGCATATCAGCCGCATGCGTTACCGGCCCCTGATACCCACACATATCAGCCGCATGTGTGGGGGAATAACACTGTCTGCATTTCAGCCGCATGCTTTACCGGCCCCTGACATCCACACATATCAGCCGCATGTGCATGGTGAGTAGCACGGTCCGCATTTCGTCCTCATGCGTTACCGATGTTCACACATTTGACTCCTGTTCAGCTAAATAGCGCGATTCATGGCACACATAACACCGTACCACGACTCAAACGTTACACACATGATCAGTGATAGTGTGAGCCTTCAAGACAGCTTAATACAGAAAGTAACCAGAACAGTGTCCTTACCGGTCATGATTCCAATCTCCAACCTCCACCGGTACCACGAATCCCACCGTTGTTGGAGAATCTCACTTCCCGACACTCCCTTTCTCCCTCTGCCGGGTCTCGCTGTCGACTGACAAACACCTTACCGCTTCTGTCCACCGTCCCCCGGTCCCGTCGTAACCCCTTCCCCGTGCCCCGCCGCGCTGTCTCGCGCTGTCCCCTTCCACCCTCCCCACCGAGCCCTCGCCAACTCGCCGCACGGTGAGGTCGTCTGACCGCTCACATACTTCGGCATCCTAACCGTTAATAGGTTTCCCTATTATTGATTCACCGTACCGTACTGTTCACCATAACTGGGAACAGTAAACTACCGCGTCCGGCCGGACGGAGCGCGCAAAACACTGATGGTCCACCATAACTACCGTTCACCGTACCGTACTGTTCACCATAACTGGGAACAATAAACTACCGAGTCCGGCCGGACGGAGCGCGCAAAACTCTGACGGTCCACCATACCCGTTTAACAAAAATACCTGTGCCAGCCCCGCAATTGCAATACTGGTGGACCCATGCCATATTCACGCACCGCCACCACCCAAATATGATCTGAAATTCGAGGGTTTGGAAGTTAAAAACGTCGATCTCCCGTCCAACTGGATGCCAGTTTCAACGGCAGTGAAAGTCACAAACCGATCGCAACCGTCCAGCTAGACGCGTGCAGGGCTTAGACGCGTCTAGCTGGACGGGAACTGGAAGTCTCCACCCACGGTCACCAGCGCGTCTTTGGTAATAACTTTGCACGTAATTGTGCTAGAGAGCCGAACTCAACAGCAGTATATTTGCCTCGTTGAGCTGCATTCAATGATGCATAGCATGACCACTGCAGGTCGCTGCATGACCTCAAGGTCACATGGCCTGACCCTCATTCCAGGCTCATTTCCCAAATGGCCTGGATTGATTATGCAATAGATGATTTGTTGAAAATATTATTTTTAGTTGGCAAATTTCAAAATTGTGTTTCTAGAAGACACTTTAAGCTACTTGTATAGCATTATCGATCTGCAAATAAGGATGAGAAAATGTTATGTATTGAGGATCCACAGAGGCCTCTATCGGCGAAATAGTGAATTATGGCATCACGTGATCATGATCACTGAGTGGAATATGTGTCACGTGATTCGAAGGGCCTGCAGCTTGCTATTCCACCCACACAAAAAATCACTAATTTTAACTGAAAACATTACGAAATCACGTGAACAATCAGTTCACGTGATTTTGTATCCCTTCGAATCACGTGACACATATTCCACTCAGTGATCATGATCACGTGATGCCATAATTCACTATTTCGCCGATAGAGGCCTCTGTGGATCCTCAAGACATAACATTTTCTCATCCTTATTTGCAGATCGATAATGCTATACAATCGATCGATAATTCGGTCATGTGTCAAAATTGCAAAATTGTATATTTGAATTAAAAACAGTACATTAATTTGTCATCAATGGAAATTATGATGATATACATGTAGTATTTATATATTTCAAATTATTTTTATAGGAGATAACGCCCGCTGAAAATTAGACATAGAAAAGATGCCTGAGGCTATAACACGAAAACCATGCGACGGACGAAGCTGACAATTTCACAGCATGAATATACGGCCCAGATAAGGCCCGACACGTAGTTTCGTCGAAATATAAGAAGTAGGATGTTATGGCTTGGTCGATCTGACGTGAACTGCACCGGACGACCACAGGTCACGTGACCTTGAGGTCACAGGGCGACTGCAGTGCTCATGTTATATAACATTGGAAGCAGGTTGACGAGATGAGCATAATGCCGTTGAAATGGGCTCTATAACACAATTGCGTGCAAAGTTATTACCTAAGTTGTCATGGTGACCATGATTTTTCCAAATACAAAAATATAAATAAAATATTTAGGGAAAAGTGAGAAACCTCTATCTCCAATTTTGTTTTACCATCGAAGGCTTATGTATCGAAATCGATTCTGGAATGGAAAAAAAATCAATTTTAAATGACCACACTATTAAATCACGTGATTTTATCTCAGATCACATGTTTAAATGAAACAAAATGATTATTGCATATTAATATATAGTTCCTGATAATTGTGATGATATATAGTTTGTTATGGCTCGCATGATTTAAATGGGAGATATTGCCCGCTGAAAATTAGAGTTTTGCACGATATTGCCAAGTTGCCCGAGGCTGTAACTAAAACACTATTCGAAGGACAAGGCTGAAAATTTTACAACGTAAAACTACGGCCCAGATAACCTCCAATACATAGTTTTATCGAAATTTGAGATATAGGGATGATTTAACCCGCGAGTTACTGGGGTATATTTCATAACGCGACTGACTGGGAGGGGGGTATTTTTACCCCCCCCCCTCGGATCTCCGGAACTGCTGGACCGAATGTAAAAATTAAAACGGAATTCAATAGCCCTGTGAAATTTGTTTAGGGAAACATAATATTGTTGACCTCGGGGTCACCGATGACGTCACAGGTCAGGTCAAGTACAAAATGTTTGACCGTGTCAAAAGGTCTCGATGGATGGAATTGTCGCGCAAAATTGCGATATTAAACGCATAAGCAGTCAATAAATCGGTATGATTCGTGTGTCTGACACTTCTAAGTACCTTTCTAAGCTGTTTATAACCTTGGGTCAGGTCAAGGTCATCCGAGGTCACGAGGTCAAACTGCAAATTACGGTCATTAGGTGTTGTAACACATGTATATGTTTTTTTTCGTCTAGAATGCGAAAAATGATCTTAGAACATTGTTTGTTCCATATAAATAAAAGTGAAAAGCAAAAACGGAAATGCGTTTTTTATGCATAGTAATGATGTGAGAGGTGGTCGACTTCTATCATTTAAAGGTCATATGTCAGTCATTTTTGAAGATATCGACTTCAAATTTGGTACACATTTTCACCGAACACGTCTCCATCACGTATAATCCGATTTTTGGATAATTCTGATTTTGTGTTGAAAATTGTGTAAAAACAAACAAAAAGTATTTGGATTTCTCAAAATTTTGAATTAAAACAAAACTAAAAAATCCGAGATTCTAGTTTGATATCCCGTTCGATTATCAGTAATTTGATTTAAGACAATTTAGTTTAGCTCAAACATCGTACCTTTGACAGCGTTTTCCGCAAACCATTATTTGCAACAAAAACCGAAGAACATGACGTCACTCTGACGTCATTTCCGGTTGACCTATCATAACTTCATATTTTTCCTTTTGCCAAAATGTGTAGAATTGATGTGACATAAGGTACTGCAAGTTTGGTGACGATACTGATGTTTGTTTAGGAGTTGTTTCAAAATAACGGGAGGGGGGGGGGCAAAAAATCGACCCCCCACCCCCACCCAGTAAGTCGCGGGTTAATAGTTAAAAATGACTGTCATCATTTCCTGACAGTGCCTGACAATGCTTATCGGCGGAAGTCGTTTTAAACGACTTACAATGTTAGAAACATTATTCCGTGAAGATTTCCGAAGAAGCTATTGTTATTTACCTGTTATGAATAAAAATATGAAAAATAAAAATGGAAAATACGACTAAAAATGCCGTTCCTAAGTATACATTATTAAGCAAAAACATTTACATTTTCGCGAACCGTACTGATGGTTCATTCGGCACTTCGCCCCCCCCCCCCACACACACACACACACACACACACACACACACACACACACACACACACACACACACACACACACACACACACACACACACACACACACACACACACACACACACACACACACACACACACACGCACGCACGCACGCACGCACGCACGCACGCACGCACGCACGCACGCACGCACGCACGCACGCACGCACGCACGCACGCACGCACGCACGCACGCACGCACGCACGCACGCACGCACGCACGCACGCACGCACGCACGCACGCACGCACGCACGCACGCACGCACGCACGCACGCACGCACGCACGCACGCACGCACGCACGCACGCACGCACGCACGCACGCACGCACGCACGCACGCACGCACGCACGCACGCACGCACGCACGCACGCACGCACGCACGCACGCACGCACGCACGCACGCACGCACGCACGCACGCACGCACGCACGCACGCACGCACGCACGCACGCACGCACGCACGCACGCACGCACGCACGCACGCACGCACGCACGCACGCACGCACGCACGCACGCACGCACGCACGCACGCACGCACGCACGCACGCACGCACGCACGCACGCACGCACGCACGCACGCACGCACGCACGCACGCACGCACGCACGCACGCACGCACGCACGCACGCACGCACGCACGCACGCACGCACGCACGCACGCACGCACGCACGCACGCACGCACGCACGCACGCACGCACGCACGCACGCACGCACGCACGCACGCACGCACGCACGCACGCACGCACGCACGCACGCACGCACGCACGCACGCACGCACGCACGCACGCACGCACGCACGCACGCACGCACGCACGCACGCACGCACGCACGCACGCACGCACGCACGCACGCACGCACGCACGCACGCACGCACGCACGCACGCACGCACGCACGCACGCACGCACGCACGCACGCACGCACGCACGCACGCACGCACGCACGCACGCACGCACGCACGCACGCACGCACGCACGCACGCACGCACGCACGCACGCACGCACGCACGCACGCACGCACGCACGCACGCACGCACGCACGCACGCACGCACGCACGCACGCACGCACGCACGCACGCACGCACGCACGCACGCACGCACGCACGCACGCACGCACGCACGCACGCACGCACGCACGCACGCACGCACGCACGCACGCACGCACGCACGCACGCACGCACGCACGCACGCACGCACGCACGCACGCACGCACGCACGCACGCACGCACGCACGCACGCACGCACGCACGCACGCACGCACGCACGCACGCACGCACGCACGCACGCACGCACGCACGCACGCACGCACGCACGCACGCACGCACGCACGCACGCACGCACGCACGCACGCACGCACGCACGCACGCACGCACGCACGCACGCACGCACGCACGCACGCACGCACGCACGCACGCACGCACGCACGCACGCACGCACGCACGCACGCACGCACGCACGCACGCACGCACGCACGCACGCACGCACGCACGCACGCACGCACGCACGCACGCACGCACGCACGCACGCACGCACGCACGCACGCACGCACGCACGCACGCACGCACGCACGCACGCACGCACGCACGCACGCACGCACGCACGCACGCACGCACGCACGCACGCACGCACGCACGCACGCACGCACGCACGCACGCACGCACGCACGCACGCACGCACGCACGCACGCACGCACGCACGCACGCACGCACGCACGCACGCACGCACGCACGCACGCACGCACGCACGCACGCACGCACGCACGCACGCACGCACGCACGCACGCACGCACGCACGCACGCACGCACGCACGCACGCACGCACGCACGCACGCACGCACGCACGCACGCACGCACGCACGCACGCACGCACGCACGCACGCACGCACGCACGCACGCACGCACGCACGCACGCACGCACGCACGCACGCACGCACGCACGCACGCACGCACGCACGCACGCACGCACGCACGCACGCACGCACGCACGCACGCACGCACGCACGCACGCACGCACGCACGCACGCACGCACGCACGCACGCACGCACGCACGCACGCACGCACGCACGCACGCACGCACGCACGCACGCACGCACGCACGCACGCACGCACGCACGCACGCACGCACGCACGCACGCACGCACGCACGCACGCACGCACGCACGCACGCACGCACGCACGCACGCACGCACGCACGCACGCACGCACGCACGCACGCACGCACGCACGCACGCACGCACGCACGCACGCACGCACGCACGCACGCACGCACGCACGCACGCACGCACGCACGCACGCACGCACGCACGCACGCACGCACGCACGCACGCACGCACGCACGCACGCACGCACGCACGCACGCACGCACGCACGCACGCACGCACGCACGCACGCACGCACGCACGCACGCACGCACGCACGCACGCACGCACGCACGCACGCACGCACGCACGCACGCACGCACGCACGCACGCACGCACGCACGCACGCACGCACGCACGCACGCACGCACGCACGCACGCACGCACGCACGCACGCACGCACGCACGCACGCACGCACGCACGCACGCACGCACGCACGCACGCACGCACGCACGCACGCACGCACGCACGCACGCACGCACGCACGCACGCACGCACGCACGCACGCACGCACGCACGCACGCACGCACGCACGCACGCACGCACGCACGCACGCACGCACGCACGCACGCACGCACGCACGCACGCACGCACGCACGCACGCACGCACGCACGCACGCACGCACGCACGCACGCACGCACGCACGCACGCACGCACGCACGCACGCACGCACGCACGCACGCACGCACGCACGCACGCACGCACGCACGCACGCACGCACGCACGCACGCACGCACGCACGCACGCACGCACGCACGCACGCACGCACGCACGCACGCACGCACGCACGCACGCACGCACGCACGCACGCACGCACGCACGCACGCACGCACGCACGCACGCACGCACGCACGCACGCACGCACGCACGCACGCACGCACGCACGCACGCACGCACGCACGCACGCACGCACGCACGCACGCACGCACGCACGCACGCACGCACGCACGCACGCACGCACGCACGCACGCACGCACGCACGCACGCACGCACGCACGCACGCACGCACGCACGCACGCACGCACGCACGCACGCACGCACGCACGCACGCACGCACGCACGCACGCACGCACGCACGCACGCACGCACGCACGCACGCACGCACGCACGCACGCACGCACGCACGCACGCACGCACGCACGCACGCACGCACGCACGCACGCACGCACGCACGCACGCACGCACGCACGCACGCACGCACGCACGCACGCACGCACGCACGCACGCACGCACGCACGCACGCACGCACGCACGCACGCACGCACGCACGCACGCACGCACGCACGCACACGCACGCACACACACACGCACACACCACACACCACAGCACACACGCACCACACACACACACACACACACACCACACACACACACACACACAGCACACACACACACACACACACACACACACACACACACACACACACACACACACACACACACACACACACACACACACACACACACACACACACACACACACACACACACACACACACACACACACACACACACACACACACACACACACACACACACACACACACACACACACACACACACACACACACACACACACACACACACACACACACACACACACACACACACACACACACACACACACACACACACACACACACACACACACACACACACACACACACACACACACACACACACACACACCACACACACACACACACACACACACACACACACACACACACACACACACACACACACACACACACACACACACACACACACACACACACACACACACACACACACACACACACACACACACACACACACACACACACACCACACACACACACACACACACACACACACACACACACACACACACACACACACACACACACACACACACACACACACACACACACACACACACACACACACACACACACACACACACACACACACACACACACACACACACACACACACACACACACACACACACACACACACACACACACACACACACACACACACACACACACACACACACACACACACACACACACACACACACACACACACACACACACACACACACACACACACACACACACACACACACACACACACACACACACACACACACACACACACACACACACACACACACACACACACACACACACACACACACACACACACACACACACACACACACACACACACACACACACACACACACACACACACACACACACACACACACACACACACACACACACACACACACACACACACACACACACACACACACACACACACACACACACACACACACACACACACACACACACACACACACACACACACACACACACACACACACACACACACACACACACACACACACACACACACACACACACACACACACACACACACACACACACACACACACACACACACACACACACACACACACACACACACACACACACACACACACACACACACACACACACACACACACACACACACACACACACACACACACACACACACACACACACACACACACACACACACACACACACACACACACACACACACACACACACACACACACACACACACACACACACACACACACACACACACACACACACACACACACACACACACACACACACACACACACACACACACACACACACACACACACACACACACACACACACACACACACACACACACACACACACACACACACACACACACACACACACACACACACACACACACACACACACACACACACACACACACACACACACACACACACACACACACACACACACACACACACACACACACACACACACACACACACACACACACACACACACACACACACACACACACACACACACACACACACACACACACACACACACACACACACACACACACACACACACACACACACACACACACACACACACACACACACACACACACACACACACACACACACACACACACACACACACACACACACACACACACACACACACACACACACACACACACACACACACACACACACACACACACACACACACACACACACACACACACACACACACACACACACACACACACACACACACACACACACACACACACACACACACACACACACACACACACACACACACACACACACACACACACACACACACACACACACACACACACACACACACACACACACACACACACACACACACACACACACACACACACACACACACACACACACACACACACACACACACACACACACACACACACACACACACACACACACACACACACACACACACACACACACACACACACACACACACACACACACACACACACACACACACACACACACACACACACACACACACACACACACACACACACACACACACACACACACACACACACACACACACACACACACACACACACACACACACACACACACACACACACACACACACACACACACACACACACACACACACACACACACACACACACACACACACACACACACACACACACACACACACACACACACACACACACACACACACACACACACACACACACACACACACACACACACACACACACACACACACACACACACACACACACACACACACACACACACACACACACACACACACACACACACACACACACACACACACACACACACACACACACACACACACACACACACACACACACACACACACACACACACACACACACACACACACACACACACACACACACACACACACACACACACACACACACACACACACACACACACACACACACACACACACACACACACACACACACACACACACACACACACACACACACACACACACACACACACACACACACACACACACACACACACACACACACACACACACACACACACACACACACACACACACACACACACACACACACACACACACACACACACACACACACACACACACACACACACACACACACACACACACACACACACACACACACACACACACACACACACACACACACACACACACACACACACACACACACACACACACACACACACACACACACACACACACACACACACACACACACACACACACACACACACACACACACACACACACACACACACACACACACACACACACACACACACACACACACACACACACACACACACACACACACACACACACACACACACACACACACACACACACACACACACACACACACACACACACACACACACACACACACACACACACACACACACACACACACACACACACACACACACACACACACACACACACACACACACACACACACACACACACACACACACACACACACACACACACACACACACACACACACACACACACACACACACACACACACACACACACACACACACACACACACACACACACACACACACACACACACACACACACACACACACACACACACACACACACACACACACACACACACACACACACACACACACACACACACACACACACACACACACACACACACACACACACACACACACACACACACACACACACACACACACACACACACACACACACACACACACACACACACACACACACACACACACACACACACACACACACACACACACACACACACACACACACACACACACACACACACACACACACACACACACACACACACACACACACACACACACACACACACACACACACACACACACACACACACACACACACACACACACACACACACACACACACACACACACACACACACACACACACACACACACACACACACACACACACACACACACACACACACACACACACACACACACACACACACACACACACACACACACACACACACACACACACACACACACACACACACACACACACACACACACACACACACACACACACACACACACACACACACACACACACACACACACACACACACACACACACACACACACACACACACACACACACACACACACACACACACACACACACACACACACACACACACACACACACACACACACACACACACACACACACACACACACACACACACACACACACACACACACACACACACACACACACACACACACACACACACACACACACACACACACACACACACACACACACACACACACACACACACACACACACACACACACACACACACACACACACACACACACACACACACACACACACACACACACACACACACACACACACACACACACACACACACACACACACACACACACACACACACACACACACACACACACACACACACACACACACACACACACACACACACACACACACACACACACACACACACACACACACACACACACACACACACACACACACACACACACACACACACACACACACACACACACACACACACACACACACACACACACACACACACACACACACACACACACACACACACACACACACACACACACACACACACAACACACACACACACACACACACACACACACACACACACACACACACACACACACACACACACACACACACACACACACACACACACACACACACACACACACACACACACACACACACACACACACACACACACACACACACACACACACACACACACACACACACACACACACACACACACACACACACACACACACACACACACACACACACACACACACACACACACACACACACACACACACACACACACACACACACACACACACACACACACACACACACACACACACACACACACACACACACACACACACACACACACACACACACACACACACACACACACACACACACACACACACACACACACACACACACACACACACACACACACACACACACACACACACACACACACACACACACACACACACACACACACACACACACACACACACACACACACACACACACACACACACACACACACACACACACACACACACACACACACACACACACACACACACACACACACACACACACACACACACACACACACACACACACACACACACACACACACACACACACACACACACACACACACACACACACACACACACACACACACACACACACACACACACACACACACACACACACACACACACACACACACACACACACACACACACACACACACACACACACACACACACACACACACACACACACACACACACACACACACACACACACACACACACACACACACACACACACACACACACACACACACACACACACACACACACACACACACACACACACACACACACACACACACACACACACACACACACACACACACACACACACACACACACACACACACACACACACACACACACACACACACACACACACACACACACACACACACACACACACACACACACACACACACACACACACACACACACACACACACACACACACACACACACACACACACACACACACACACACAAATTCTGCCGGCCAACAGGAATTGCGCGATCGGTTGGTGAGGTCAGGACCTGCGCAACAAGCTCTGCTTAGCGTGGGTCCTGACTTCAGAAATCCATCCATACAAAACATTCGGACTAAATTTATTATAAAAACACACACACACACACACACACACACACACACACACACACACACACACACACACACACACACACACACACACACACACACACACACACACACACACACACACACACACACACACACACACACACACACACACACACACACACACACACACACACACACACACACACACACACACACACACACACACACACACACACACACACACACACACACACACACACACACACACACACACACACACACACACACACACACACACACACACACACACACACACACACACACACACACACACACACACACACACACACACACACACACACACACACACACACACACACACACACACACACACACACACACACACACACACACACACACACACACACACACACACACACACACACACACACACACACACACACACACACACACACACACACACACACACACACACACACACACACACACACACACACACACACACACACACACACACACACACACACACACACACACACACACACACACACACCACACACACACACACACACACACACACCACACACACACACACACACACACACACACACACTAAGAAAAAAAATACGTGGCGACGCCCCTGGTTGCCAATATCATAACGGGATATAACGTATAGCGTGATCGCGATTGATCAGCGTAAATACATGTGCCTGGTGATAAAGTTGGAATAAATATTGATGACCTCATGATTTTTGAATGCTGAAATAGATCAAACACCATTTTCATCAAATTATTGTATTGCTTCAAATCGACGTAATAACATATGAACAAATCCGCTGCTTTGCTAGCTGTGATGCGAAAAAAATGAGCGCATTCTGCATCACAAGGCTTACAACGTAAAATTACTTAATATTAACCATCAAACAATACAGAAAATACGCCAGCACTTACCCAAAACGGCACCACAAGTGCCTCGATCAGACGCTGGTGATTTGAGTCACAAATGGCAAACTCACGGCTATGCTAAGTGAGATAAGGACACAGGGTGAATCATTATTTGCTCCCATCATAAAGGACGGATGAAAGAGCGAAAGCCAACGCTCTGGTTCATGAG
>JAXIVJ010000129.1:7500-172500 GCA_036785665.1 Chirona hameri | reverse complement strand
CAATCAGCTACCACTACCTCTAAAAAATATTTGCATTGAACATCATAAGAATATTCACTCAACAAGGCTCATCGAGCATTTTGAATGCAATTACTCAACAAAAAATATAGACTTTCCACAATAGCGTGTCTTGGTCCCAAGCTTTGGAACGACAAAATGGCCAGTAGGTTTACTCGTAATGAGGTACCTCATTCCAAGACTGCGGTAAAAAGGATTCTTAAAAAAATACTTCATTGAAACATATCAGTAAACAAACATATAATTAATGTAATATAGCTACCTTGGCTTTAAAAACTGCCAACAATATATATTATGGAATAACTAAATGAAATATATTAGCGGATATATAACGTAGTTTATATATTTACATGCCAATCACGCAATCATATATATATATATATATGACAATATGTATCTCTCATGGTCCACAATCATGATAACTTCATATGTAACCTTGCATCACGATGCATAATTACCATCACTCACAACATATGTAACTTTTTATCATGATCCATAATCACAGTCATATATAACATTAGTACTCTTGATCTTTATCCATAATCATTGTGTACACCCTAATCGATGGCGCTGGCTCCTGGAGCTCACTCTGCAACAAGCTTGCTTAGCAGAGTGACTCCATGGAGTATCAGCATAAGACTGCTTGAAACGACCAGATTTAGGCCCTCCGACCCCGAGTGACTGATTCGTGACTGATTCACCTTACTAACATCGAATGAAAGAGTATGTCGGGGGCCTGGGATGGTATAGCGGACAGTCATATGCTCTCTTTGGCTATGACTACTTTCAGCCCTGTTCGTTTTTGGTATACATAACATTGGTACTGCTTGCTTTACACGCTTATTTACGTTTTATTTCCTCTTCTTAGCAGGGAGTGCGGCGACATTGTTTTTTATGTTTGTTGGTGTTAACGTATGATTTTGTGCGACGCTGGGCTGAGGGAGGGGCACTCCTGTTTACCTGATATTGGGTGACGGTTAGAAGAAAAAAATGATGACCTATGAAGTTGATTGACACATTTACGGACGAAGTTACATGATTTTGCTCTTAGCACACAACTAACTGGAGGGCGTATTTTTGTACCCCGCAATATTTCGCGATATCTCGGGAGTGGTCGTCTTGAATTTTTTATTTTTTTTAGAAATCAAATTGAAAATCAAATCTCAAACCAAAATTTTCATTTTAACGTGTTTGCAAATTGTTAAAGAAATAAAAAACGAAATATATATGATATATGCAGATTTGACAGACATGAATGGCAAATCCCATTGGATAACGTCAAAATTAGTTATTTATGTTTAAGGGTGTGACTTTGAGCTTTTTGACCTATGTGATGGCGCAAGTGTAGTGCTTATAACATTTTGTTGACATTATGTGGTTGTTGACCTTCACAAATGTGTCGGCCGCTCTATAAACGTACTGCCTCCAATCTGCTCCAGTTGTCCCCATCTCGAGTTCTGGGACAGTTTGGGAGGAGTTAGGAGCGGGTTTTTGGCGAGCTCGGCGGAGCTTGGAGCAAGTTTGAGCAACTACGGGAAGGACCGGGAACTTAGAGCTGGATAGAGGCAGTCAGAGCGAGCAACCACGGGAAGGACCGGGAACTTTGAGCTGGATAGAGGCAGTCAGAGCGAGCAACTACGGGAAGGACCGGGAAATTAGAGCTGGATAGAGGCAGTCAGAGCGAGCAACCACGGGAAGGACCGGGAAATTAGAGCTGGATAGAGGCAGTCAGAGCGAGCAACCACGGGAAGGACCGGGAACTTAGAGCTGGATAGAGGCAGTCAGAGCGAGCAACTACTGGAAGGACCGGGAACTTAGAGCTGGATAGAGGCAGTCAGAGCGAGCAACTACTGGAAGGACCGGGAAATTAGAGCTGGATAGAGGCAGTCAGAGCGAGCAACTACTGGAAGGACCGGGAACTTAGAGCTGGATAGAGGCAGTCAGAGCGAGCAACCACGGGAAGGACCGGGAACTTAGAGCTGGATAGAGGCAGTCAGAGCGAGCAACCACGGGAAGGATCGGGAAATTAGAGCTGGATAGAGGCAGTCAGAGCGAGCAACCACGAGAAGGACCGGGAACTTAAAGCTGGATAGAGGCAGTCAGAGCGAGCAACCACGGGAAGGACCGGGAAATTAGAGCTGGATAGAGGCAGTCAGAGCGAGCAACCACGGGAAGGACCGGGAAATTAGAGCTGGATAGAGGCAGTCAGAGCGAGCAACCACGGGAAGGACCGGGAACTTAGAGCTGGATAGAGGCAGTCAGAGACGACACCAAAACAGATATTGTACCACGTTTCTAAGCAGACCACTCGGCCTGAGGCCGCAAGTCAGAAACAAGACACCCACATGTCAAGCACGGGTCAAGCACAGGTTAAGCACATTTATCAAGCACGGCGACACTGGATGCAGAGTGGACAAAACTCACTCACCCAGCCGTCGCTCGGGCGACCAGCGTCCAGCCGTCGATGCCCGAGTGCGATGCGCAGTCGTACTTCATCAGGATGAAGTTCAGCGAGCCGTAGTAGACGTCGTTCATGGGCGCGCCGAGCGTCTCGGCCAGGTCTCGGCAGGTCACGGTCGGGTCATCGGTACAGACACGGCCGCTGCAGCGCTCGCCCAACTCCACACAGTCCGAGTCGTGCCGGCAAAACTGGTGGTGGCCAGAGCGGCCGGGACGTACGAACAGCTCGCTCTCCGAGTCGACGGTAAGCCTCGAGAAGTCTGGTACAGAGTTGTACAGTCGACAGGCGCCGCTGGCGCTGCTGAAGCTCAGGCTGGCGCAGCCGGCGTGGTGGTGACAGAACGCGCAGCAGGCGCAGCTGCTGGTCGCCTGCAGCTGCTGCGCGATCAGCTTCGAGTCGGCCATCGTGCCCATCTGCAGCACCGTGTCCATACAGGCCCGCGCCACTGGCAGCAGCAGCAGCAGCAGCAGCAACAGCAGCAGCGGCGGAGGCTGGTGCCAGCTGGTGAGCACCCGCCAGCCCGCCATGCCGGCCGTCCCTAAACAGACAAGTGAACAACTCTTATTGAATACTGAGCATTCTGCCGTTTTTCGAAATTGGGAAACGTTACAGCGACTATTTTACTGATTGTTTTAATATTTTACATAAGCTACTAACATAAATTGCGTGCATGGAAAATAATAAAAGAATAAGTATTTTTAGAGCAGGTTGCACTTTGTTCGCCCTTTCATGCTTCCCAGTGCCTTCGTTTCTTTTCACAAAATTATTGCATCTTGGCATCGAAAAGTCATCCTGCGAGTCGCGCAAGGGAGAAGCATATTGCTGATTCCTTATTTCTATCTTAATTTGCATCATAAGTTCTGATGTTGTGGAGTTTATCAGTTTTCTATTCCCACCCGATCAGTATCGATTGGCATATTACGGTCACCATGCATGCAAGAGGTGCGTGGTTGAATGCATGTGCATGGGAGTGAATGAGGGATGGGGCGGGGCCAGTGGCAATGCGCGCATGTCGAATATTTCTGAGAAGGCATGATGTATATATATAGAGAGTCAAAGCCGAGAAGAACACGAGCGAGCAAGGGGTGTTGTAGTTCGAGACGCAAGGGCTTTTCTAGCTAAACTAGGGTAAAAAGACACGCAGAGTTAACAAATATCAGTTAGGTAAAAATCTGATGTGATTAAATGTTGATAAACTTATATTATATCATATTTGAACATCTAATATATATTTTGTCATATACTTCATTTTTGCTTTGGTGCTCAATGGAAAGTCTGCAATTTTGTCTTTCAAATGACGCTGACAGATCGCAAACATCTTCTCAACTTTATGAGATATGTCACTTTGACATTTCCCAAACATGCTGTGACGTCACAAAATGACGTAACTGTAACAGGCAAAGTATTTGTTGGAGGGACGTTTCGACCACGAATTCGGAATGAGGGCTATTAAGAACCCCCTTGTACGTTATTGCATACAAATATCAGGGGGTGCCGTGTACACCATTGGTTGAGTTGGCTTGGAATGACCAACATACATTTACATACCTACATATACATTACATACATATTCATAATTCATATGCATATAGGGTGATTGGACAGGATTGAGACAAATGTATTTGACTTCTAGCTCCCAAACGAGATATCACAGAGGCATAACTAAACCAGCAATTTGTAGCATATTTATTTTTTCAACTTTTATATCTCTCGAAGAGCAAAAAAGGTAGCCATCAGTAGCTTTGCGTCTCTTTATTCTGACCCCACGCCACAAGCTTTGACAGTTTGTTTTCTTCACTAATCGGTTTCAGCTCCCGACGGACACGAGCCATCAACGGACTCATTATCAGCCTCAAAGCTTTCAGCATGCATACGGAACTTAAGCAGAGCCCACATGTGTTATATAGGTTGGTTTTGTGGCTCTACAAGTAAATACCATTTTTACAATGACCGGGATTTCCAATTCTTTCAGTCCTTCCAGCGCATCGCCTTGGTCAGTTTGGGCTTTTATAACCCGCCATTGACTGGGGGGAGGGGGCGTTCAACGACCCTCTGACGAACATTTTCAATAGCTCAAAAACCAATAAATTTATAAACGTGAAGCTTCTGTTACCTTCTCCTACATCAATTTTACATCTTCTGTGCAAAAATGAAGCAATTTCTCCTAAATGTTTCGTGATATAACGAATTTAGTAACGTCACTATACACGAGTTTGACGAAAAATCAGTTAAACTTTAACCCTATTTGTAACAGGCTCCTGGCTACCCCTATTTGTAACAGGGGGTGGCGGATTCCGCCCCCCCCCCCCGGAGATCTCGAGATCTAACCGTCCGATTTTCAAAAATGAAACGGTGTTTGGTTCCCCTCAACACGATCTACATTTCTAAATAATACAAAAATATAAATTTGTGATAGGGGGCAACAGGGGGGCAAAAACTACAAATTTTAGTTGTATTTTTGATCCAACATAGCTTTCATGTTTATCTACCGATTTTAACACAACTAATAGGAATAGATAGAGATTGAATTGGAAATTGATATATGACGGTGACGCTTGAAAATTCAAAAATCATAGGCGTGTGCAGGTCACTCAATATGGGGGTGAAGTAAATGCGTAATAAAACCATTTTTTATGTTGTTTTTTTGATAAATGAGATGGTATGTGATTGAAACATTATACAAAATAGTTATAAATCATATTTTTTGCCATAGGCGGTACCAGGTTAGTGAAAAAGGGGGTAAAATTGGGAAAAAGTATTAACCGCAGACAAGTTGCTACCCAGCACTATAAATATGTTACTGATCGTAGATAGTTCCTTTTTGCATGTTGTACTTCATCATAGGCGTATCCAGGATCCAAACTGGGGCGGCGCAAGACCTTTTTATAAGTATATTATCCGCTATTATGATACTAACTAGTCAACAGTGACTATTTCACTTACAACTTCAATTAACATTGCTTACCCCCTTTTACCCTACCCGGACTCGCCTATTATCTTATAATCGTTCGTAGAGTAGCCTGTGGTGCGTGTTTCATCCGAAAACTGCAGTATGCTATGTCATTGTACGCCCATGCCTCTTAGTTTCCTTGCAATAATATGACCCCCTTTCTTCCATTCCTGAGCGCGCCTCTGCAAAAAATGACTTTATTCCCTTTTCTGGTCTCATATGTGCATATATTATTATAAGCTAAACGTATATTGCGCCGTTATCGCTGGCATATCGTCATCACCATGCCAGTCACCCCCCTTTTCATGTTCCTGAACACGCCCCTGGAACTCTATATGTAATAAATTATGCAAATAATGGAAGCAGAAGCTATCTTTTACATCTTGATAGCTATAAATGCCCCTTACATTGCTCTATTGGCTTCCCGCCAAGCATTGAATACTTCCTGGACCCCCCCCCCCCCCTTTCAAGCCCCTGAAACCGCCTCTGCCATGCAATTTTTATGATATTTCATTAACATCAACTAATTTGCACTTGTTGCAATCACCGTAAGCCGATGTAACTCCTTCATACTTGATACAGTTAGGAAGAAACCGTGAAGATCGCATTTCCGTATTATCGCCAAATGCCGCCTCCGAACCCACCCAAAACTGTGCCCTGGAACCGCCTCTGTTCAGGTTAAGAACTCAAAATTTTGAATCCAAATGCGGAGTTCAATTCTATGAAAAGTCCCAAAATTTCATGAGCCTGCTCCCAGCCATTCTGGAGATATCTGCGAAAAACATGAGGGGGGGGCCGAATCCGCCCCCCCCCCCCCCCTGTTACAAATAGGGTTAACAGACCATAAAAATGCATACTTTGAGAAAAATGCAATAACAAACGTTAAAAGATGTAAAATGGAAAAGGCTACAAAATGGCTATCTCGGAATTTTGACAATTTTGTTTTTGCTCCCAAAAATTAAACAACCGTGACGTGACGTGAAAAAAAAAACGTGAAAGTGACGTCACTACACACGAGTTCGAAGAAAAATCAGCTTGACTTTAACAGATCGTACAAAGGACATATTTTGAACAAAATGCAATACAAAACGGCGATAGATAACAAATGGCAAGGGGTGCATAATGGATATATCCGATTTTGGCAAATTTTGGTTTTTGACCCCCAAAATAAAATTAAAACGTGTTTTTTTTTTAAACGCCCACAAAATCAAATTTGTCAAAGATATTCAAAAACCCAGAATAAATAACCACATATATGCGATTCCCAGATCAAATTTCAAAAAATATCATCTCTTTTCACTGACAAGTGGCTTCTACAGTATGGGTAACTCATAACGTTTTTCTTTTCTTTTCCTTGTAATGCCCCAGATACGAACAAATGAACGTAAACCGATGCATTCTTGAGGCAAAACTGGTCCAGAAATATTCATTTTTATTTAGATTTATCTATTTCTAATTTTGGCATTATGTAGTAGGGGGCGAACTTGACCTGAGCTTGACACTAACTTTACTTAAATGAAGTCAGTATCCTATTTCACAAAGCAAAAAAGTTTGTAATTACAAAGAATTTCTTTGTAATTACAAATAATTTGAACACATGTTTGTAGCTTGGATTTCACAAAACCCCAGGGCAGTAAATCTCAATTTACTATTTACAAACTACTTTACAAAGATATTGTTTGTAAAAATGTTTGCAATTGCACATGTTATATTTCTCAAAGGTTGACGGAAGTGAGGAAATGTTTGCAATTACAAACTTGTAATTCCAGTGGGTCAGGGGTTCTGAATTTCAGAAACTGCATTGACAGTTGACATTGTTCGACTGTTCAGGTTATTTTCTTGGTGAGGTTGTTACGTTGCCGAGGTTGTTAGGGTAATGGTTTAGTTATGCAGAGGTATAGCTGCCCAAAAAACGTTATTTCCCGAGAGATTCGAACAGGGATCTCCAGCTTTGAAGTCCCAGTGCACCTTACCGATTGCGCTGTGACGGGTGCCTCCGCGCGGAGAACCCGCATGGCGATATAATTGCAGCGGTCAACGATGTCTTGTGCAATGTGCAGTGAACCTTCACCCTTTACGACGAAGGAAATCGGCTAGGTTAGGTGAACAAATGGTCGAGAAATTCAACGATCTTTCTTTTAAGAGTAGTTCTGTTGTTATGCTCCGCCACCTGGTGAATGGTCAAATTCTGTTTACTCTAACTGCTTACCAAGATGTATTTTTACGATCAGAGTTTGCATTCCGATGAAATGTTAATTAAAAGATTATTCTCCCTATAACTAATTTTATATTGAATACAAAAATAAACCACAATGTAAATATTTGTTAAATTAATTTGTTAACAATCAAATTATTTGTCATTAGCATCAAGTTGAATACAAACGTTCTTGATTTCAAACTTTCTGCTGTACTAACATTTGTGTTTACAATTTTCTTTACAATCGGTAATTCAGAGGTGGCGAATGCTTGTGAAATAGCTTTTTGTGAGGTTTGCAATATTTCCTTGCGTTTGTAATCGCAAATATGTGTAATTACTAACTTCTTTGTGAAATAGGCCTCTGGTTGTAAAAAAACGATCACTTTCGAATTATACGTGTAAAATAACCCATGAAACAAATGTCGCATGACTTTCGTAGATATTTTGCGGATAGTGACCTTTTGTAACCTGACCTTGACCTTTGCCAACAATCTCAGTTTAGCTCATGCGGGTTGTGTATTATACCTTTGACAGCACTTTGGGTGATCATGGTCGTAATCGAAGGCTGTTGCTGGAAAGTATGGCCCATAAACTCAAATACGTCGATTTTGACGTTTGACCTGACTGTGACCTGGCATTTCACCTCAATGTGAACTTGTCGAGCATGATTAAGATGCGTCTCATTGAGATCTTTCGAATGCTGTCTTGCGCGTCTTACTGAGATCATTGGTTCCGAAGATAGTCAGGGGCGTGCAACGCCCCACCCAGGGGTGGACGCCAGCCGAACGCCATTCACTAGCCCAGGGGCTAGTAAATGGCGTTCGGCTGAGATCCCAGTCAAGGGCGGGCCTCCGATCTTATTTTAACTTTCCTATCGGTAGTAGTCAGTCGGTGACTGGGACTCGTGTTCGGCGTCTATAGCACAAATCAGCTTTTTCTTCAGACTTTTGCTGATGTCGAAACGGCAAACACCCAATTTGAGTGCAGTCAGTCGCCGCGAGGTACACTAGTAGCCCTTTCACGAAGGATTTACTCGCCGGGCGCTTTCTCCGGATAATATTTCGGGCGATTGGGGCGTTTCTGGTAAATTGGAATGTAGCTTGTAAGAACACGAATTTTCCCAGTCTTTTTGGGGTATCCATTGAACCTGTATGAATTAATGCACTTTTCTGGATATTCCATTTTAATGATAACACCATAGTTTGCTTAAAATTAACAATTTGGTCTTAAGCTAGTGATGCCAGACGGCTGGGGTGGTTTCGGGCGTTTGGTGCGACTCCATCGTGCTCTAATTACCCGGAAGTGCGGGTTTCGTGTAAGTGGTGTAAATGGGTCATATTTTGCCACGACATAGTTTTCAGGAATAATATCTTATTTCAATTAAAACTAGATGAATTAGTCTATTAATGTTCTCAGTCATATTCACTTTTGAAAGCAAGGATTAATGATAATAAGCAATTTCGTTTTTAATCATTTTTGCGAGGCCGTGCGCGCCATGCAGCCATGCGCGTCAGGCTCTGCGCATGCCCAGCGTGACGTCAGGTGATCGGCCGGCCGGTCGCCTGACGTGACGTTGCGCATGCGCAGAGACAGTTTTTCGCATTTCCGTCGCCCTACAACTAGCCGCAAGCGTGGTCTGCGCACCGGACCTGTGGACGCCTCCAGCCAGCCCCAGCCAGCCTTCGACAGCCCTCCACCGCTTCCGGGTGCGGAACCCTGTCCACGTGCTTGTGGCAGGGTTGTTAGACCCTTTAGATAGGTAGATTCGCGAAAGGTTCCTTTGGAATTCGTGATAATTTCACTGTTTTTTCATTCTGCTTTTATCTTATCTCTTTCCTAAACTAGTCCACTGGCGGATACCTAACGGTGTACACCCAGCCTGCTTGGCCCGAACGGTCCACAAACGACCTGGAGGGGTGGCAGGTTGGACCAACTAAGCCAGTCTGAGACCTCTTTTCACCAACTCTCTCCTACCCTACTCTAAATCTTATCTTTCTTACCTACAATTTTTGTATTGGCAATAGGCCTCCCCCACGGCGTAGGTCCCCTCCAGTCTTGGGAAGTTAATTTGCAGTTGCCAACACGTTCTGTCGTGTGTGGCAAGTTAACGTAAACAGTTAGCCCCTATCCTATCCCTGAGCCACAACGATGGCCAGCCTTCACCAGCCCTCCACCGCTTCCGGGTGCGGGACCCTGTCCACGTGCTTGTGGCAGGGTCGTTAGACCCTTAGATAGGTAGCCCTTAGATATTTTTAAGTAGGTAACGTAATTTCCACAATTTGCAAGGTAGAGAACCCGCTTCATTCTTTAGATTAATTGCAGCTGGCAACACGTTCTGCCGTGTGTGCCACGTTAACGTAACTTAGGTTATTCATTGAACTTTCCCCTCCCTTCTCCGGTCATGGCGACCCCCCCGCCCCCCCGACCCCCCTCCGGGGTTCCCTGGCGCGCGTCCGCGTGCCCCCCTGGACGGTCCCCCTCCCAACCCCTTTCCCCTCCCACCCATCAACCCGTGGGACTGGGGCCCCGCAGTGACCGACCATCTCCCCGACCCGACCCGGCCATCACGCCGTCGGACTGGGGCCCCCCGCCCGCCGCTCAGTCCCCCTCCCAGTCCCCCTCCCAGCCCCCCTCAGGGGCCCCGCCCGCCCCGTCCAGGGGCCCGGCCGTTGCCGGACTCCCATCCCCCCGACCCCCCCCCCCCCCCCCCGCCCCTCCGCCCCTCCGTCCCCCCGACCCACCCCCCCCCCCCCCCCCCGCCCCTCCGCCCCTCCGTCCCCCCGACCCCCCGACCCCCCTCTGGGGTCCCCCCGGTGCGCGACGTCGCACCTCCCCGGTCGGATCCACTCCCCGCTCCCCTCAGGGGCCTCCCAGGGTCCGACCCGGAGCACGGCTCCCCCCGACCCCACCCCCCGGACGGGCCCGCTTGCCTCCTTATGTGGCGAGCGGATGGCATTCCATTTAGGAATGTCAACCCGTTCCAGGTCCGGCGCTGGCTGGTCGCCATCTGTGGCGACGTAGCCAGCGCCAAACCCATTCGATCGGGAGCACTCCTGATCGAGACACTGACGTCCCAACAGAACGTCAGTGTCATGGGACGGACCACCTTCATCGGAGTGAGGGTCGCCGTGGAGGCCCCGGCGCACCTAAACTCCGTGGAGGGTCTGGCATGGTGCCCAGACGTGGCCGAGCTCTCGGAGGACGATCTCCTCCGGGAACTCGCACACCAAGGGGTGTGCGAGGTGACTCGCCTGTCGCCATCGAAGCGGCGACCCGATCAGCCCAACCCGCTGATTCGGCTCCGCTTCCGAGGCAAGGAGCTGCCGACCCACATCCACTGTGGGTACGTGGCTGCCCCCGTCAGGGAGTGGATCCCGCCCCCCCCCCCCCCCCCCCGGCAGTGTCAGCAGTGCTGGCACTACGGCCACCTCAAGTGGACCTGCCGGGTGCGCACCGCCACCTGTGGTCGGTGCGCTGGCGAGCACGGCACCGAAGGGTGCACGCGCGTAGCACGCTGCGCCTCGTGCGACCAGGCCCACCCGGCCTGGGACCGCCGGTGTTTGGCCTGGGGTCTCGCTCGCGAGACAGAGCGCTTGAAGCGCGGCGACAGTCGGCGCCCACCGGACGCCCCGCCCTCCACCTCTCTCAGCCCAGGTCTCGCCCCCGGCGCTTGGCCGCCCCTCCCACCTCCCGGAACCTCCCCCCCCCCCACCCCACCGGCCTCCCGCCAGACCCCCCAACCGACAGACCCCCCGACCACCACCCCAGCTCCCCGAGGCATCTCTGTCGGACCTCGAAGGCGCCGTTGCCGCTGATCCACCGGCACCGCGCTCCCCAGCCCAACCAGCCGAGTCGAACACCGACTCAGGCCCCACCTCCCCGGCCTCCCCAGCACCAGCGGAGAGCCGATTCTCGGAGGACCTCCCCTCGGACGACTCTCTCATGAGAGCCGTCTCCCGGAAAGTCGCCCGCAACCCCGCCCAGTCCCCGCCCTCCCGCCCCAGCTCCCCGCCCGCCCGCCCCAGCTCCCCGCCCGCCCGCCTCTCCCCGCCATCCCTCCCCTCCCCCCACCCTCCTTCCCAGCTCCCTCGTAGCCCCTCCCCCCAGCCCCCCTGAAAGTAACCGCTACCGCCGCAATTTGAGACGGTTCAACAAGAAACAATAAATCACCTCCAACAAATACTTCATTAAGTTATTTCTGACTAACTGTTAAATCGTGCTGCTGCTGACGTGGGAGTTGTGTGTTGGCTGCCGGTGTCTTGTCGCGGGGGCCCCCTGCTGGATTGGTAGCGCGGCGAATGGTTATGGCTTGGCTGTTCGTTGCGTGGCTGATTTGGCGGGGGATTTCTGCGATGGGACGCCGATGGTTGATGTGTGGTTTTGCGTTGGCGGCGGCATGATTCCCTGCCAAACCAGTCAGAAATAACTTCCTGACTAACTGTTAAATCAAGTTACTGCTGACGCGGAAGTTGTGTGTTGGCTGCCGGTGTCTTGTTGCGGGGGTCTCCTGCTGGATCTCGGCCGCGCGGCGAAGGGTTCTTCGTTGCGTGGCTGATTTGGCGGGGATTTCTGCGATGGGACGCCGGTGGCTGATGTGCGATTTTGCGTTGGCGGCGGCATGATTCCCTGCCAAACCAGATCACACTCCGATGCTGCGCCGCGGTGCGGTGGCTGCCGCGCTGCGGTGCAGTGTCCGCTGCGCTGCGGTGCAGCATGTTAAATTATGTTAAAATCACGTTGCTGCCGACGTGGGGTTGCGTGTTGGCTGTCGGTGTCTTGTTACGGGGGCCCCCTGCTGGATCTCGGCCGCGCGGCGAAATTCGTTGCGTGGCTGATTTGGCGGGGGATTTCTGCGATGGGACGCCGATGGTAGACGTGCGGTCTTGCGTTGGCGGCGGCACGATTCCCTGCCAAATCAGTCGCGTCAGTCGCGCAACGAAAGGTTCCATTGGAATTCGTTCTTCATTTCTTAACGTAATGCTCCTCCCAACCTCCTCTCCCCTCTGCTCCGCTCTTGCCAAAGCCGAGTACTTGAACACCCGCCCCTGATAACAGATGCCGATGCTGCGCTGCGGTGCGATGGCCGCTGCGCTGCGGTGCGGTGCTCACTCCACTGCGCTGCGGTGTGGTGTCCGCTGCGCTGCGGTGCAGTATGTTAAATCATGTTGCTGCCGACGTGCGGTTGCGCGTTGGCTGCCGGTGTCTTGTTGCGGGGGCTCCCTGCTGGATCTCGGCCCCGCGGCGAGGGTTTCTGGCCGTGGCTCTTCGTGGCGTGGCTGATTTGGCGGGGGATTTCTGCGATGGGACGCCGATGGCTGATGTGCGATTTTGCGTTGGCGGCGGCATGATTCCCTGCCAAACCAGATCACGCCGATGCTGCGCCGCGGTGCGGTGGCTGCTGCGCTGCGGTGCAGTGTCCGCTGCGCTGCGGTGCGGTATCCACCCTGTCAAACTTTTTTACACTGTTAGGTGATAGTTATCTTGTATTGATAGGTCCCCTCTTAGATTATCTCTACCAAACACGTTTAGCTAAACAAATATAACAGGGGTTTTTTGCCTTGCGCATTTTTGGCCCACCGCGCAGGTTTTTCCCCTTTGCTATAGACGCTGGGTTTTTTATTATTCAGGACTTTTCCCCCAGCTAAACACACCCCACAACCAGGTCTCGCCGAGGCGCCGGAGCTAGGGAGACTGGCAACAGTCTCCCGCTGTTGCAATGACGGCACCCCACGGCTCCATCAACTCTGACACTGTACAAGTATTCTGCTCTGTGTGTGTATGAAATATATTGTGTATGTATGTGTCTTGTGTTTTATTTTAACTTTGACTTTGAACGAAATACTTAACGTAAGATAGACTTTAGAGTTACTGTGAACAATTCACTTAACGTAAAATAGCTGCCCTAGTCCCTAGTTTGCTCCGGGTCACATAAACCGGTTAACGTAGTTTTTTGCCTGGCAAATTGCCAGAGGTCATTGCCCCTCCCCGGAAAATGGCTTTAGGCCGTTCCGGGAAGAAAAAAAACGTGGTCTGCGCCCAGCAATGGCGTCCGTTCGATCTAGAGCAGCCATTTTTGAGTTTACAGTACCAGTGGCTGCAGAAAGCCCGCATGTTGCACTGGTGCCTTTTCTGAGGTCCTTTCGGCTTGTGAAATTCATTAAATAATAAATCAATCAAATCAAGAACATTTGCCATTTGGTGTGATTCGTTGCTTAAAGAAATGAGTAAGGTTTGTTCTGGTTTTGGGAAACCAACGAAATTACTGCTCTATATGGGACGATCTCAGCGGGACGGAGCGACGTTAAATTAAGGCCTGTCTACCTTTTGACATATTTTGATTTTCCATCATAATATTCGATTTCTTTGTCATTTAAATCTTCAATTTGTCCCTAACTAACTGTCAATTGCGTATTTTATTTTATCAAAGCTGATCATCTAGTTTTCATTTTAGGAAGCTTTATTATTATTTTAGCCTCTTTCGGGTGCTTTAGTATGTTTTGTAGAAGGAACTCACACACCACAAAATTACCAGATTTGTTGATGAATTTGATTATACAAAGCAAACTAACAGGAAATATTGCATTGTAAGAGCATTTACTTATACATTAATTCATGAAGTTTCAATTGATTTTAAAAAAATACAAGAAAACATCGTGTTCTTACGGGCTACAGACCAATTTACCCAAAACGCTACAATCGCCCGAAATATTACCCGGAGAAAGCGCCCGGCGAATAAATCCTTAGTGAAAACGGCTACTTTGCATGTATGTACCCCTTCCACTGACATGCAATTACCTCCTTGCTCAGAGTTCATTTGTTGGGCCTTCCTGTCGTTTCCGCTTACCTCCTTGCTCAGAGTTCATTTGTTGGGCCTTCCTGTCGTTTTCCTTCCTTTTCCCAGTGTTTATTTATTTTTACCTTTATATCTACCTTTATATTACCTTTATTCATTCTTCTCACTATTTGGTATGCGGTTGCCTTGGAAATATCCCTATTTTCGGAATGATTATATGAGAAAAGCTTTCCGCATGGCCAGAGTTTTCGAGAAAAACTGCCAAAATGTTTCGGAGATCCTGCTCGGTTAAAGGGAAATAATGACCTTTTCCCACAAAAATGGAGTTAGCACTTGAACTCGCCAGACGAGACCAAAATATATTGTAAATTCGTCACATTTTGCATGCAAACTTTCCTACCGAAAGATATTTCAAGTTATAGTTGATAAGCGTTCCACACTTTTAACGACCGGTACTTGCAAGTACTTTTGGTCCTCATCAAACTGCGGGCTTTTCCCGTATTGCTTTTTTACGCAATGAAGTGGAAAATATATTGTGCGTTCTGCTTGTTGTGATTATATGCCCGGCGATCCTCTAAAACTAACAGCGATTGGAAAAAGTGGCAATAAAATCGGAAGCTCATCGATGCACATCAACGGCGGCAAAAAAAAATTATTGTGTAGCATTGGTTGCGACCCTCAATTTTTAAAAACCACTTCATTTGTTTTCATCATTAGGAGTTTTGTATAGTTTGTATGTGGCTGTATATAACACTATGCTTTATATTATCATGAAAAATAATTATTTTCCCCAAAAAACTAACAAACAATAACACAACACTGGCAATTAAATCGGAAGCTCATCGATGCACATCGACGGCGACCTATTTAGCATCGGCGATTTGTTTACAAAGTCATTGTCATGCTTCCCGGCGCACTTAACCATTTGTGACAAGTTGTTCCTGATTATATGCTGAGAAGCGGGTATCTTCAAAGGCTATCATCCCATATTCCCGTTTAATATACCCAAGTCCCGTAGCAAGCTTCGTTAATGACGTCACTGGTGCTATTCTTGTGTAGCATTGCAAAATATATCTGATTTTGAGTTGAAAGCTAATTAAAGACTTATTCAAAGTGTTTTTTTTTAGTTTTAATTTTCTTGTTCATCATTATTAAAGGTATTTTATCACTGTATTTCATAGTAGTTGACACTTCAGAAACTTATGACGTAATAATATTGTATCCAATATGCATTTCCCTCGCCTTTTGCTACTGTGACGCAGTGCCGAGTGCTTTGCGAATACTACCTAGACCGTGGATGTACTCTTTGGGCGCCAATTGGGTTCTGCGGCACAGTATCAAAAAATGGAGCGGACATTTGGCGCCCATTATGAACAAATTGGCGCTGTATTGCGGGGCCATTTTAGGTGGTTACGTGGTTCAAATCTGAATAAAACATATATTTATTGAAAGACAAATGTTCAAGCATGATTTATATTCATCGGTGTGCCATGAACGTCTCTTAGGAAAAACATCATGTCCATCTTTTTCATGATTTTTTAATCCACGGAAACCCGAGGACATTGGCACCATGGCGCTGTATGGGGACTGGCGGATGTCCTCGTACAGCGCCAGGCGCCGTACGAGGACACCTAACTAGCGCAAGGGTTTCGCCACAGAGGGGACGGGGGACGTGCCCATCTCCAAAATTAGTCCGCGCCTGGCAGGGGCGGATCCAGAATTTTCATTGAGGGGGCTGCAGGCCCGGGGGCGAATTTTTTGCCCCCCTTGTCGTCAGCGCGATGAGTCGTTGAGCGGGGGGTAGTGTCGGATCGTCGAAGCGAAAAGTTGTTGACCGGGGGGGGGGGGGGGGATGGCGATGGCACGGGGTGCTCAATGCGAAAAAGTCGCTGACAAGGGAGAGGAGTTGTTAATTATCACCTAACCCGTTCCCCACTGGGGCCGAACACTGAGGGAAGATTCTGCCCTCCTCGTTATCTCCCGAACCAATAACCGCAGCGAGACGCGCAAGACGGCATTCGAAAGCTCTCAATGAGTCACATCTAACGCTTACGCGAAATTTTCAAATTAAGGTTACATGTTAGGTTACGGTTAGGTCAAAGGTAAAAATTAATATATTTGAGTTTTTGGGCCATATTCTCCATCGAAAGCCTTAGATTGCAACTATTATCGCACAAAGTGCTCTCAAAGGTATAATGCATATCCCGCATAAGCAAAAGTGAAATTGTAAGCAATGGTCAAGGTCAAGGTCAGGTCACAAAAGGTCACTATTGGCAAGACTCAGCAGGGCTGTGGAGTTGGAGTCGAAGTCGGACTCGGAGTCGCTCGGAGTCGGCAGTTTTGGCCGGAGTCGGAGTCGGAGTCAGAGTCGACTTTTTGGCAATTGGCGATTACTTTGGTCGGTAGAATAATCGTCGGCCTGGGGACATTAACTTTACACCCCTTACGAAAAAATGAGTGGAAAATATAACCTATAGTTTACTGATCTAGCGGTAGATTTCTGCCTGATAGGGCAATAATTTTAACGTCATCTGATGATAATTGTGGTTTTGGACGCACCGACTCTTATGGTCACACGACGCCCATTTTGACGCAATTGCGCTCGTTTCGGCAAGGAGATTCGAATCATACCATGGTGACCAGGTTACCTAAGTCAACTTCAAAATTTAACCTCAGGTCAAGGCAATTTTAGGTCATGTGGTGAACCAGGTATGTCGTGCTGCGCAATATCGGACGCGTCTCGACGAGGTATACAAGTGGTGCAGGTCTCACGTTCTTATCTTCATGTTATGCTATCAATAGTTATTGGCTAATAAGTGCTGATCACCTCAGATGACCTCACTCGATCGTGTAGGGGTCACTGAGCAATAATTGTGCTTGGGTCATCAAGAATGGGCCATAATAACATAATCTCAAAATAATTATTCTGATATAATGCGTATCCTCTGATACGAAAACGTTTGTATATTTTTTAGTTGACTTATAATGGAAAGGCCACCACATTTACCTGATCTTAGTTCACCGATATATAATAAAAAATCCGAGATAGCTAGCAGAGTCGTAGGTATGGCAGGAATCGTAGTAAAGACATAAAGACATAAAGACATAAAAGAAAAGTGCAACAAAGAGCCTCTTGGGCCCATCCGAGGTTGCACCCCCCCCCCCCCCCATCCCATCCCCCATCCCCCCCCCCCCCCCCTCCACCAGTCTCGCCCCTTCAAATCACCTTACTCTACCTGCATAAAAGAAGGCTAATCCCACGAGTATTTATGAACTAATCCCTTCTCTGTAAAGTATTTATCTAATCTAATTTTGAAGGAAGCAAGTGTCACTGCATCAGCGACATCCCCTGGTAGCATATTCCAATGTCCTACAACCCTTCTACTGAAAAATGACTGTCGTAGCCTAGTCCTACTTTGTTTCATAATGAGTTTATGCTGATGACCTCTACCTCGATTTTCCCTATTGAACTCAAACATACCCTTTAAATATCCAGAATGCTGACTATTTACAAATTTGAAGACTTCAATTAGATCTCCTCTTAGCCTTCTATATCTAAGTGAAAACATACCCAATTTCCTTAATCTATCTTCATAAGGTAAACTACCAAGACAATTAATCATTTTTGTTGCCCTTTTTTGAACTCTTTCTAACAACCAGCAATCTTTCTCATATGTTGGAGACCAGGCTTGTACACAATACTCCAAATGTGGTCTAACGTATGCACAATACAGTTTTGTTATTACCTTTTCACTCTTGTAGGAAACATTTCTGTTAATGGCCCCTAGCATTCTAAGTGCCTTTTTCCTAGCTTCTACAACCTGGTCTGACGCTGATAGTCTATTGTTTACCACGACACCTAAATCTCTTTCCTTTTCAATCTGCTCCATTTTCTGCCCACCCATTTCATACCTATGTTTACTGCTAACCCGTCCAGCGTGCATAATCTTACATTTACTCAAATTGAATTTCATCTGCCATGCTTCAGACCACTCAACTAGCTTGTCCAGATCTGATTGAAAAACATCCTGATCATGTTTTCCTCTAATAATCCTGACAACTTTTAGATCGTCTGCAAATTTCAAGACTTTGCTGTCTATACTGTTCTCAATTGCATTCACAAATATTATAAAAAGCAATGGGCCCAGGACTGAGCCCTGTGGAACCCCACTGAGAACCTCCTTCCATTGTGATTGGCACCCATTCAATATAACCCTTTGCTGGCGTCCTGAAAGCCACGTTTCTATCCAATCCAGAATCTTGCCCCTGATCCCATGAATTTTAAGTTGCAACCCCAGTCTTGTATGGGGGACTTTGTCAAATGCTTTACTGAAATCAAGAAAAGCTACATCTAGCTGTTTACCCTGATCAACGCTATCTGTTGCAACATCCAAAAACTCCAGAAGATTAGTTAAACAAGAACGGCCCTTCCTAAAGCCATGCTGTGTATCTTTGATGAGTTCATTTTGCTCCAAGAATTCAACAATCTTATCTTTGATGATTGATTCAAGCATCTTGCAGACTAATGAGGTCAGACTAACTGGTCTATAGTTTTCCTCTTTACTTCTATCTCCCTTTTTATGAATAGGAACAACATTTGCTCTTTTCCAATCAAGTGGAATTTTACTATCTGCAAGTGATTTAGAAAATATTATGGCTAATGGAACCGACAACTCCCTTTCAGATTCTCTTAAAAGTCTAGCATGGATTTCATCAGGTCCTTCTGCCTTGTTAGGCCTTACTTTCTTTAGATATTCTAGAACAAGTTCACTACTTATGCCACCTAGCTCTCCTAAAGTCTCCTCTGTCTCTAGCTCAGGCTGAAGTGCTGCAATACTACTCTGGTCCTCGATAGTAAAGACAGATTGAAACTGATCATTAAGCACTTCAACCATTTCACTGTCCTTGCTAACTAACACATCATCTACCTTAAATGGACCTATATTTTTGGAAACTGTACTTAACTTATAAAAACTGAAGAACTTCTTACTATCTGCATTACAATGTCTGGCTAAATCAAGTTCCTTTGCCCTTTTAGCTGCTCTGACCTTTTTCTTAACTGAATTTCTTGCATTCTGGTAGGCCTTCTGATTTATATCTAGTGAAGATCCCTTCAAAATGCCAAATGCACTTCTTTTAGCTTGTATAGCACTCCTTACTTCTGGGGTAAGCCAAACTGGATTGCCCTTGGTTCTGTTACGTTTGTGCCTGAGGGGTATATGCCGATTTTGAATTTGGCTTAATCTAGCTTTGAAAACATTCCAGGCCTCACATGCATCTAAACCTGCCAACTCAACGTTCCATTTTACCTGTGCGAGGTCATTTCTAATACCATCAAAATCAGCCCGGCTGAAGTTTGGAACCATAATAAGGTTATCTTTGGGCCTCATTTCTGATGAGATATTGAATTTAACCATATTGTGATCACTGGTTCCTAGACCTGCACAAATACTTATGTCACTAACTAGATCACTGTTGTCTGAGAATACAAGGTCTAGAATGGAGCAATGTCTGGTTGGCTCTGTTACAAACTGATGCATGAAAAGCTCCTCTTCAAAGATTTGCCTATACAACCTACACTCATTTGTTTCCTCTGCTATACTTTCGTATCCTCTTAAGTTAAAATCTCCCATAATAAGACACTGAGCCCGAAAGTTCCTACGTATTTCCTCACAAATATCTTGGTCTGTTTCAGCTTGGGAGTTCCTTGGAAGATTCCCTGGTCTGTAAAATGCACCTATCCTCAACCTTCCTCTGTTTCCTGTACCAATTTTAATGTCAAGCCAGATTGATTCTACTTCTTTTACTTTACTAGAATCATCAACTCTAGTAGTGCAGTACAAGCTATTTACATATACAAACACTCCGCCTCCCTGCCGTGATTCTCTGCAGTATGTGAACATGTTATACCCTTGTAACTCGAAATCCTGTAGCCTATCCCTATTATACCCCTCACTAACCCATGTCTCGGTTACACAAATGATATCAGGCTTTTCAAGGACAACATAACACTCAAACTCATCAAATTTAGACCTAATACTTTGGGCATTCAGCAACACACATGTGATCTTATACTTTGAGCTGACTCTACTAATTCTGAGGGAATTATGATCTACTGTCCTATTCTGACATGAACTTCTACCAATGCTTACTTCTTGATGCCCTAGTACTAGCGTCCCTGAACCCCCCCTCCTACCTAGTTTCCCTGAATGACACTTCTGTAGGCATCTCCCAAAGCCCTTGCCCCCTCATCCGATAAGTGAAGCCCATCCTTCATATAGTACCTATGCCACTCATAGAACTGATCCCATAAGTCTACATAACTAAGCCCCATAGCTGAACATAAGTTCTGAACTGAGCTGTTCACAGACAGAGCTCTCGAGTACCACTCCTCACTGGCTCCACAGCGAGGGAGGATGCCAGTCACAATGACTGGTTTCCTGGACTCCTTCAACCTCTGCAGCAGGCTCCGGTACTCCGCTACTATTCTCACACTCTGTCTAGGTCCTATGTTGTTCACCCCCACCTGTATTATAACTGTCTCTGGGCTACTCCTACCCAGTTCTGCCTCAATGACAGGGCCCATATCAACTACTTTTGCCCCCGGTTTAACTATACATTTGTCCCTCTTCCCACAGAATGTTCGCCTTAAGGGCCTTACCCTCGAGTCCCCAACCACTAAATGCTGAATCTGTACCTTGTCACTTTCAGCTGCTGACTCTAACGCACTGAACCTATTTGCTAGTGTAACCTGCTGATGTTCCCTGGGGCTGTACTGCCTGACTCTACCCTGAACTTTTGTCCATCCCTCCTGATCCCCTTCCCTCTTCCTCCTCCAGATTCTGCTACCACCCTCCATTACCCAGCACCCCTCCTCATCCTTACTGTCTGTGGCCCTAGCATTACTTTCCACAATGTTGGGTCTCCAGAAACGTGACCCTCCAACACACTTCCAAACCCCAGCCGCACTATCCACTTTTGCCTTATCCTCCTCCCTTATGCCCCTATCAGAACTACCACTGGTCCCTGATCCTGTAGGCTCCTTTTCTGACCCCCTAACCACAATCTGCGCATACGTTCCTTGGTCAGGAGCTACACCCTCTTGCGGCTCATCTCTACACCTACACTTACTTAACTGCGCCTCAAGCTCCGCTACTCTAGCCTGGAGGGCCTCTAGCTCTGCTACCTTCGCCTGCATCCTAGTCATGCTCATTTGAATACACTAGTAACTTAGGTATATAACTTAGGTACTATGCACTTTTCAATACTTTACTAACTTAACTTAACTTTTTTTTTTTTGTTTTTTCTTCTTCTAAACCTTAACTAGATCTAGGTAAAGCTAGTAACACAAATCAGCTATGAGTGCACCTTATACTAGACTAAATATCTAATCCTTAAATAAACTGAATACTAAATACACCTTAATTATCCCTAATTTTCTAAAATATCTACTTATCCAACCCTGCAACTAATAACACAAAAATAAGACTAAGACAATTTTGGCGCACACAAGCTAGAATGAAAAGTCCTTTAAAAAGCAAGTAAGAGGTAACAGCTAACTATGAATGCTTAAAAATAATACTTAAACGATCCACAAAACTAAATATCTAATCCTTATATCTAAATATAATGTGGTTGCTCAAAAAATACACAAGACAACAGAGCTATCCAACAGCTACTTAGCTTGGCTAAAGTAGGGTTCAGGCAGGTGGTCTGTCTATTTAGTGGTGATGGTAGTAGTTTATGGCTATGGCTTGATTACGGCTTGCTTGATTACGTCCTGTGAGTTTTGAAGTGCTCAGCCAAACAATGTGACCAGTGGCTGTGGCACGACCACAAAAGATCTAGCTCGCTTGTGCACTTAACTATGTTTATAACAAACTTGACTTTTTATAGGTTGTTTAGATTTACTTAAAATATAAAAATAAAATGGGACTTTCGATCGATTTCAGTCTTTTAGGGGCATGGGACGATGCCCTCCCCTTACTTCCGCCCTTGAGCACCCGCAATGCTTTTTGGAAATCCACACCCCCTGACTGGTAGACTTAATCGCCGGAGGCGAGGCTGCGGAGAGCGGTGCACGGACTGGCCAGCTGTAAGACAGCGCAGGATCCGGGAGCAGCAGCGGCTCCAGAGAAGACGAGCTGGAACGAGCTGGGGCTGAAGCCTGCAGCTGCTGCGAGCTGGGCCGGCGGCGGCTGGCTGCGCTCGCCGCTCGGTGCCTGTTTCGCGGGTTGCGCCGCCTACAGGCGAGTGCGACGGGGCTGGCCGCGCGGCCGGCACGCTGCGACCGTGCTGGGGCGGCGTATTATTGTTCTCCATACTGTTTAGAATAAAGACAAACAGGGAAAAATTGCAGATATTGCTTTCTAGCATGCGGTTGGATAACGGATATAGACCGGAGTCAGAGTTGGAGTCGGAGTCGGAGTCGATTTTTTTCAGGCCGGAGTCGGAGTCGGAGTTGCTAAAATTATGTGGACTCCGCAGCCCTGGGCAAGAGGTCTACGAAAGCCATGCTACACATGTTCTATCGGTTAGTTTACAAGCATAATTCGATAGTAGCAGCTATTTTCACAACCTGACCCCATATAATGGCCCTCAGGTCAAGGTCAGTTCACATAAGCTCAAAACTTGAAATTGATTTATCTAAATAAAAATGCATGCTTCTAGACCAGTTTTGTCTCAGAAATATAGCGCTGGCAATTGATTTGTCCGTATCTGGTGACTAGAAGCCAAAAAAACGTAACTTAAAAAGGTGACGTTATGAGTTACCTAAACTTGGGAGCCATAAGTCAGTCAAAGATAAAGATATTGCTTTGGAATTTGGTGTGGGTATCACCCATACCTTGTGCTCCAAAATGTTAATTCCATGGTTTAAATATTATCAACAATTGATTTTGTGGATTTTGCTTCTAAAAAAAGTTTATTTTTAATTTTTGGGATCAAAAACCCCCATAACGCAAATTCGAGATAGCTATTTTGAAGAGAATGGCATTTTCTTTCTTCAGATTTTGTTATTTGTAATTTGCATCAAAACGCGATGCTCTACGATTTTTCAAACATTTATCGTTTTCCACCAAAAATGGCAAGCCATGACGCCAATAAAACGTCATTATTTCCCAGAGTACTACATCGATTTAATTGAAATTAGGTAAAAGTACGTAAAATTGATGCAGCATAAGGTAATAAAAGTTCCATAATTAAAGTTTCACTTCGATATCTATCATAGTGTTCAAGTTATTGAGAAAACCCGGGAGGAGCTGATTTTGCCCCCCCCCCCCCCCCCAGCCAATACAGGAACGCGCGGGGTGATACTTATATTAAATCACCCCGTTCCTCTGTGTGTGTGTGTGTGTGTTGTGTGTGTGTGTGTGTGTGTGTGTGTGTGTGTGTGTGTGTGTGTGTGTGTGTGTGTGTGCGGGTGCGGGTGCGGGTGCGGGTGCGGGTGCGGGTGCGGGTGCGGGTGCGGGTGCGGGTGCGGGTGCGGGTGCGGGTGTGTGTGTGGGGGGGGGGGGGGGGGTGGGTGTGTGGGTGTGTGGTTGTGTGGGTGTGTGGGTGTGTGGGTGTGTGGGTGTGTGGGTGTGTGGGTGGGTGGGTGGGTGTGTGTGTGGGTGTGTGGGTGTGTGGGTGTGTGTGTGTGTGGGTGTGTGTGTGTGTGTGTGTGTGTGTGTGTGTGTGTGTGTGTGTGTGTGTGTGTGTGTGTGTGTGTAGGTGTGTGTGTGTGTGTGTGTGTGTGTGTGTGTGTGTGTGTGTGTGTGTGTGTGTGTGTGTGTGTGTGTGTGTGTGTGTGTGTGTGTGTGTGTGTGTGTGTGTGTGTGTGTGTGTGTGTGTGTGTGTGTGTGTGTGTGTGTGTGTGTGTGTGTGTGTGTGTGTGTGTGTGTGTGTGTGTGTGTGTGTGTGTGTGTGTGTGTGTGTGTGTGTGTGTGTGTGTGTGTGTGTGTGTGTGTGTGTGTGTGTGTGTGTGTGTGTGTGTGTGTGTGTGTGTGTGTGTGTGTGTGTGTAGGTGTGTGTGTGTGTGTGTGTGTGTGTGTGTGTGTGTGTGTGTGTGTGTGTGTGTGTGTGTGTGTGTGTGTGTGTGTGTGTGTGTGTGTGTGTGTGTGTGTGTGTGTGTGTGTGTGTGTGTGGGTGTGGGTGTGGGTGTGGGTGTGGGTGTGGGTGTGGGTGTGTGTGTGTGTGTGTGTGTGTGTGTGTGGAGTGGAGGGGGGTATTTACTCTTAATGTCCCCCCCCTCCCCCTGGATCTGCCAGAGGCCATGGTCATGTGGTGAGGAAAGGTTGTCGTGGAAAAATTGCAGTGTTGCGCCAAAATAACTCATTATTGTAACAATGCAACACACACAAACCATTTTGACAGTACTATGATTTGGGGGGGGGGCGCCCTACATGAGTTTGAGGACACTCTCCATGGGCTTGGAGGCGCCCTCCATGAGTTTGGGGGTGCCCTCCTCTCAGATTCGGGGTGCACCTCATCGCGTTTGAGGGCGCACTTCCGAGTTTGGGAACGCCCTTCCGAAGCTTGGGGTGCCTTCCGGGCATCGCATCGGGGCTCCATCCCCGGAATTGGGTGCGCCCTCCGTGTTTTTTTTTTTTTTGGGGGGGGGGGGGGGTCGCCCTCCATGCGTTTGGGGCGCCCGCCATGGGATTGGGGGCGCCCTCTATGGATTGTGGGGCGCCCTCAGATTTGGGGCGCCCTCCTCATATTCGGTGGGCATGCGATCTCGTTCGAGGGCGCGCTTCCGAGTTTCAAGGGCGCCCTCCCGAAGTTCTGAAGTCCGAGTGCTTTTTGGGCATCTGGGCGCACTCCCGGAATGAGGAGCGCCCTCCATGGGTCCTCCCTGCGCGGCGCAATATGGGTGCCTCAGGCGCCCCCAAACCCATGGAGGGCGCCCTCAATGGGTTTTGGTCGCCCTCCATGGGTTTGGGGGCGCCTTCCATGGGTTTGGGAGCGCCTGAGGCGCCCATATTGCGCCGCGCAGGGGCGCCAATTTCCATTGGGGAACTGCCAGCCCCCCCCCCCCCTAGATCCGCTCCTGGCGCCTGGGTGGTTCTCTGAGACAACTTCGCTCCGTAACTCGAAAAATAATAGAAAGACGCAGGCAAGATACATTCAACGGCTCTGAATGAATCGAATCGAAGTTAGTCTGCTTTTTTGTGTGGCTCAGATCAATATTGAGGTCACCAGAGGTCATCGAAGTTCAACTTTGCTTCTTTAACCCTCGCCCGTGCAGCGTCCGATCACTGCGTGACCTTGCGGGGGAGGTCCGACCCCCTTGCGTTTCGCCCCTAATTGAGCTAGTGCTTCGATTAAAACGAGCGTGTTGCTTGTGTCGAGAGGAAGCCATCGCCACCAGATGTTAAGGTCCTGGGTTTGGTGACCTCTGAAGTCATGTCAATGACCCCAAAGGTCATCCAAATTGTAAATGCGTAAAAATTGAATTTAATCGAGCTAGAATCGTGAATGAGGATATAATTACGCTTAATGGGTGCCAAATTTGAAATCAGCGTCACAAAATGTTGTAGAAACTGGCAAATTCCAAAAATGATCATGTCAGGTCCCCTGGCCAGAGGTCATCGAAGTTCAGTGACCTCGGCTGACCTGTGAAAGTGCATAACCCTAATGGAACATATCATTATGTAAAATGGGTCCCAGATTTGAAATTAGCGTCACAAAATGTCATAGAAACTAACTAAATCCAAAAAAGTCATCTGAGGTCATCGTAGGTCACAATCTCAGTGGAAACCACAAGCACAACTGTCACCTGGAAACACCTGTGCACATGCTCCTGGACAACAAACACTCGGAAACTGCACAATAGGCATGGTCGACAAAATTAATTTCCGATTTTGAAAATTGCGAGGGTGGATCGGTATGTAGTAAACAATTCTGAACAACTTTTTGTTTTACGGTTTTTCGATCAAATTAATTCCTGACTACCTTGAATCCACTTTTTTGAAAACATATTTGGTCCATAGGACATCGGCTGCCGTTCAACGGACCAGCAAGCGCCGATGATGGGTAAATTGCGCGCTGAATATGAATATCCAGATGCACACTTAGGGCCCCTTAAGCCGACCTAGAGCCCCTTAGGCCGACTGAGGTCTGCCAAACGAATGCCCCCTCAAGCTGACCGAAGGCCCCACGGGTCCACAGAGGGACCCTTCATGCCGACAGAGGGCACCCGGGCCGTCAAATGACTCCCAAAGCCGACCGAGGCCCTTCAAGCTGACCAAAACCCCTCTAGTCGACCAAATGCTCCCTCAAGCCGACCGAGGGCCCTCACAGGCCAATAGAGGGCCCTTCAGACCGACAGAAAGCCGACAGAAGGCCCCTCAGGCCGACAGACGGACAGAGGGCCCCCTCATGCTGGCAGAGGTCCCCTCAGGCAGTTAGAGGGCCGACAGAGGGTCCCCTCTCAGGCCGACAGAGGGCTTCTCAGGCTGACAGAGGGCCCTTTAGGCCGACCAAGGGCCCCCTCAAGCTGGCCAAGAGTCACATCAGGCGGCCAGAGGACCTTTTAGGCCGATAGAGGATTCCTCAGGCCGATAGAGGACCCATCAGGCCGACCAAGGGCCCCCAGACCGACACAGTGCCCCCTCAGACCGACAGAGAGCCTCTCAGACCGACATAGCGCCCCTGAGACCAGTGGCGGTCGTAAGGGGAGAGCATGCGGGGCAAGCCCCCCCCCCCCCCCCCCCCCCAAAGGCCCATGAAGGGGCCAACATATCTTTTGCTCCGCTAAAGGAGCCAGAGAAGGCCCACTGGGAGCCAGAATGTCCCCCCGGAGGCCAAAACGAGCCTTCTCGAGGCCAAAATGGGCCCTCTGAAGGTCGGAGAGGGCCCTCTGGGGGGGGGGGGGGGCAGAGTGGACACCCTGGAAGCCGGAATGGGCCCTCTAGAGGTCGGAGTGGGCCCTATGGAGGACAGGGTTTCCTCTGGAGGCCACAGCGGGCCCTGTGGAGGTCAGAGTGGGCCCCTGGAATCCAGAGGGGCAGTATGGTGGTGAGTGTGATGCATCTGGAGGTCAGGGTGGTGATCCTCCTGTAGGTCAGAGTGGGCCCTCTGGACGCTAGAGGGGCCCAATGATATCCAGAGGGGCCTATAGAGGCTGAAGAGGGCCCTATGAATGCCAGAGTGGCACACTGGAGGCCAGAGAGGGTCATCTAGAGGTCAGAGTTGTCCCTCTGGAGGCTGAAGTGGGCCCTCTGGAGGTGGTGGCAGCGGTGGGCCCTCTGGAGGTGGAGGCTGGAGTGGGCCCTCTGGAGGTCAGAGTATGCTATCTGGAGGCTACATGGGGCCCTCTGGAAACCGGAGGCGGCCCTTTGGAGGTCAGAATGAGCCCTCTGAAAGCGAGAGTGGCCGTCGTGAAACCAGAGGGACCCTCTGAAGGACAGGGTGGGCATCCTGGAGGCCAGAGTGACCCATTTGAAGGTCAGAGTGGGCACACTGGAAGCCAGAGGGGGTCAATTAGTATCCAGAGGGGCCCTCTGGATGCCAGAGTGGCCCCTGGAAGCCAGATGGGCCATCTGGAAGCCGGAGTGGGCCCTCAGGAGGCCATGGTGCACTCTCTGAAGCCAGAGGGGGTCCAATGGTATCCAGAGGGGCATTCTGGAGGTCAAGGTAGGCCATATGGAGGTCCGAGTGGGCCCTCTGGAGGAAGGAGAGGGATCTCTGATGGTGAAGGCCGGATTGGGCCCTAATATCTCTAAAATATCAGTTGTTCGGCCCGTTAGTTGAACCGAGGAGTGTGCACGAGCCGTATTCGGGCCTGTTGATTTTCGTTTATGCATCATGATTCGAGTCAGAAACCGAAATGTCTTTGGGAATGACTGTCGGTTGTGCAATGCACAAGTTACAAGGATCGATACTACGGGACGCCAGTTGCGCCTGACATGACCTTGAAAAAGAGCATTAGTCACGGGTCATGAGAGTTAGAAGTTCGAAATATTAAGAGTATTTGTCTAATTGTTAAAAAGTAGGGTACTTAAAATTGCATCGCAATCGGTTGATATTTACGCGAGTTATTCCCGAAAGACCGAGCGAGGTGGCATCCCCCCCCCCCCTTGCACTGACAAGGGTTAAGTCGCCCCAAAGGAACCTAGATATTTCGGGAACTCTGATATTCAGAAACGAAAGGAAAAATAATCGAAAGCACTTGCAACAAATTCATTGTTAAGATACCTTCCGTTTATGTTAACCCTATTAGTGACAGTCACCTGGCTACCTCTATTAGTGGCGGGGGGGGGGGATTCCGCCCCCCCCCCGGAGATCTCGATATCTACCCGTCCGATTTGCAAAAATCCAACGGCGTTTGATTCCCCTCAACACGATGTACATTTCTAAAAAATAAACAAATACGACATTTTTGACAGGGGGGCAAAAACTACAAATATTAGAGGTATTTGTGATCTAACACAGCTGTCGTGTTTATTAACCGATTTTAACGCAACAAATGGGATCTATCGAACTTGAATTGTAGATTGATATATGGCAGTGACTTTTTAAAATTCAAAAATCATAGGCGTGTGCAGTTCACTCAATATGGGGTGAAGTAAATGCGTAATAAAACCGTTTTTTGATGTCGTTTTTATAAATGAAATGGTGTGTTATTGTGACATTAGACAAAACAGTAATTAAACTGATTTTTTGCCATAAGCGGTACCAGGTTAGCGAAAAGGGGGGTCAAATAGAGAAAGTATTAACCGCAGACAAGTTGGTACCCAGCACTATAAATAAGCTACTAATCGTAGATAGTTCCTTTTTCCATGTTGAACTTCATCATAGGCGTATCCAGGATCCAAACTGAGAAGATGCAAGACCTTTTTATTGGTATATTCTCCGCTATAATGATACTGACTAGTCAACAGTGACTATTTCACAACTTCAAATCACATTGGTTGCCCCCCCCCTTTTTACCCTACCTGGACTCACCTATTATCTTATAATCGTTGGTAGAGTACCGTGTGCGTGTTTCATCCAAAAACTGCAGTATGTTATGTCATTGTAGGCTCATGCATCTTAGTTTCCTTGCAATAATATGACCCCCTTTCTTCCATTCCTGAGCACGCCTCTGCAAAAAGAATGACTCCATTCCCTCTCCTGGCCTCATACGTGCATATATAATTATAAACTAACCGTCTATTGCGCCATAATCGCTGGCATATCGTCCTCACCATGCCAGTCACCCCCCCCCCCTTTTAATGTGCCTGAACACGCCCCTGCAACCCTATATGTAATAAATTATGCAAGTAATGGAAGGATAAGTTATCTTTTACATCTTAATAGCTATAAATGCCCTTTACATCGCTCTATTGATTTCCCGCCAAGCGTTGCATGCTTCCTGGAAACCTCCCCTTTTCAAGTCCCTGAAACCGCCTCTGCCATGCAATTTTATGATATTGCATTAACGTCAACCAGTTTCCACTTGTTTCAATCACCGTAAACCCATGTAACTTCTTCATACTTGAGGTAGTTAGGAAGAAACCGTGAAGATCGTATTTCCGTATTATCGTCAAATGTCGGTTGCTTCCTCCGTCTTCCTCTTCCAATTTAAAACGACCTCGACTCTCCAAGGAAAGCAAATCACTTTGCAAATGGCGATCGTTTATTTATATTAGAGATGGGCACGCCACTTATCAGCGTTATCACGCCACTAAGTACCGCGGCACTCGGCAAAAACTATACGCACTCATTTATTAAAATACAAGAATAGTCTGCCTAGTTTCGGTTTCAATCGTTTTATTGTGAAATGAGACGCTCTTATTCCGTTTGATGAGCTAATATTTTCCAAATGGATTAATACATCACAGGTACGTATGTCCATCACTTATTCAAAACGTTTCAGTAGTGAATGGCGCCGTACCAGGACGCAGTGAAATCCGCTTGGCGCTGTCTGGGGACTCTAAATTGGCGCTCTGGCCGGACACCTGAGCATGGCTGTTTGCACATCCTGCGACATTAGATACCTGATAATATGTATCAAAATCATGCTTCATGTCTAAAAAGTCCAAATATGTCCACCCGAAAAGCCTCCTCCTCTCAAATTTCGGTCATAAATGTGTATTCATTTGCAACGGAGCATGGCACGCGATTGGCGCCGTATGCGGACCCGCTGGCGCCGTATCAGGACAAATTGGCGCTATACGAGGGACGTGAAATGGCGCTTATTCCGGACTCGGTCTCAGCCTGTACCTATTGCAAATGATCAAATTTTGGCAAAAATATCAGTCGAATTTGGAAGAGGGGAACGGGAATATCATGCTGAGAGGATGGCGATTCAGATTTGAGTAGCCCCACATCAATTATGGTTGTTTAAACTATTATTTCCCATATGATCAGATGCAGCCGCAACATGTGGATAGATTGTATGTAGCCATGTGGATGTTGAGCAGAACCTTGGAAATCCAAAATGCTGTTTTTGCCTCAGCAGAAACTGGCAAGCACAGATCACGATCGGGTGGATAATAAACGGTCGAATAACCCACAGGCCTGATTTCTACAGCTGGATTTGCATTAATGCTCTGTCAAGTTAAAAAGTATCGTCTAATTTTGAAATCAATTTTTTGTGCTGGCATAATGCTGCATTGTCCACGTACGGCGCCAAATGTCCGCTTCTGGCGCCATTTATGGAGGATTAAGCAGAAATGAGTTTTCCGTGCCTGAAGGACTTATCTCATACAAGGAAGTACCATGAAAATTATTCCTAAGCCCCGAGCATTACATTTGTGGCGTGTTCCACTCTTTAAATTCAACCCCTGATGAGTTTGAGGGATTATAAAAACATTGTCCTCATACGGCGCCAAAAAGAGCGCCAAATCGGAGGAGGACATGCCCTGGGCGCACATGTCTCCCATAGGCGCCAAAATGTCCACTTTGGTGCCAGCATGTCCGTCTACAGCGCCATCCACGTTCCCTTGCTTGCCTGGGGTTCAAATCATTCCGCCCTTATTTCATTCGAGTTGGTAAAGTTTGCATGTGGTTGTTATTCATGACTTATACTGATAGTCAGTCATGCATCAATGCAGAATTCACGACTGCATCAGCAGTGGACATCCATTCGTCACAGAGCCTCCAAAAATGCCGCACTCGATGTAAACAATTGTAGGGAAGGACAAATTTGTCAATGACCTTCATGAAATACACAAGGTACTTGTTTTGTATTTTTTTCCAAACTTACAACTTTGAATTTGGGAATAATTGTATTTAATTCTTAAATTTAAATAAAATCATGTTTAAACCATAACGGTAGCCTAAGAAATTGTTGCTAGCAAAATCAGAAGGTCATTATTTCCCTTTAAGCTCTCCATGACCAATGATATGAAAATATCAGAGAAATTACGCATGTGCACACGTCTAGAAAAATTTACAATTGTCACGCACTAAACAGTTGAACTTCTTTACATATAACATAGTCCCCTGCCGAGTAAAAGCGTTGTTAATTTTGTCTCGATTTTTCCCGATCACCCTGTACGTATACATGTATACATACATATACACATTTATCATACATACATTTATACATATATCATATACCTATAATTCAAGTTTAATTGCAAAGAATGTGTTCAAATCATATGTTACGATACGTTAAACAGCATCCAGGGTCACAGAATCGGTGCATACGCTTATAAGTAGATGGTCGTTTTGTAAGAACACACACGGTGCAGATAACTTCCACCCCTGCCTGTACAGACCGTGGCTGATAGGAACTTTTTCAGTGCCTGGGAACGCCGCCACTTCCGCTTCCGCTGGGAACACCCCTCCAGCCGCCATCCGAGCCGCGGACCGAGTGAGCCGCGGAACCTCGGCAGGCTACCCTTCTCCGTCACCCCACACGGCCTCGTGTGCGTCGGTGTAACCAGGCAACAGGGCCAATGGATCAGCGCTGACAGGCTAATCATACACGAGCGGGAATGCGGGCGCGACTGGCAGCGGTGCTTCGGTTGCTTAATGCTCATTTTCGAAATATAACGAATTTAGTGACGTCACTACACAAGAGTTTGACAATAAATCAGCTAAACTTTAACAGGCCGTAAAAATATGACATTTTGAGCAAAATGCAATCATAAAACGTCAAAAGATAACAAATGGCAATTAGAGATCAAGGCAAGGCTGCAATAGTGTAGTTCCTTTGAATTTGGTAGTAAGCTTAATATTATCCAAATTGAACCTTGCTCGTTAGCCCCAAACACTGTCACTTTAAGATATATTTGTTCCAGTATCAGGTAAATCGTCACATTCTTTTTCTGAGTGAATTCAGGTGCATATGTTGGCTTTTTAATTTTGCGTTAGATATATTGAATTGCATTATCAAGTCGCATAGGAATTATTTGTATTAATAAAGATAAAGTTAGATGAACAAAGGTTGTTTAATTCAATCTCACAAAAACAGTAAAATTGGTCTCCCATCGGTCTCCCAGGGCCGATTTAATCTAATACCAGGTTTGGTTGGCGCCACTTGAAGCATTTGTAATACCCCTGCGTGATCTGTTGAATGGTCACGGAGCAATTAACTTCTGTGTAGAGACTGCTCAGCCTTTGAGTCCTGTATTACACGCTGGTCCGGCGGGCACTGACTCACGCAGGGCCACGCACCATGCTAGTCGACACCGGGCCGCAGGCACTGTGCGGTACAGTCTATCCCGCCGGCGTCAGCAGGTCGGCACGCACACGGTCAGCTGGTGGAGCCGAGCCGGGGCAATATCATAACGGAAAGTACGCCAGTACATTACACTCCTCACAATCAATGACAACATTCAAAGCAATTTCCTAAACAAACAGACGTTTCGACAAACAGGGTGTCTTCGTCAGTGTAAATTATCAATATTTAAATTCTAAAGACATTAAACATGAGACACAAAGACATTAATACAAAGTCAAGCAATCACAATCAGCTTCAGGCAAACTAAGAGAAACATTACTTGCGTATTGATCTAAAATTATAGTTATAACACGTTCTTAGTTTCGACACGTCCCTTCCATTTGAATCTCCTAAAACTGAACCACCATGCACAGCGACAGTGCGACAGTGTTCATTTTACGTCTTCCTCTTCAATGCAATTTTCGCTCCAGATTTTGCCCAGGTAAAGAATCCAGGTTTTGTATTTAGTGTATCATCTAAAAGAATATGAGCTGCTTCCATAGCTTTCCTGATTGATTTGGGCATGCCTTCTTCAATAACATGAGCTCTTCCCCATGCTGGTAGTTTTTGAAGTTTTTAAATGTGTTGGACAATTGCATTCGATCGATTATGGTTCCGGACGGCGCGTTTGTGCTCTTTTAATCTTGTCTCCAGTCCCCTTCCCGTTTCCCCCACATACGACTTGTTGCATGAGCCCGAACATGGGATATTATACACGACACTGTCACTCCCTGAATTTACAATCTTAGGATGAGCCAAGTTTCCTATTTTAGTTCCAGACACATTAGCTACATTGGTGCCGGCAGCGCGAAGGCATGTGGCTATTGAGTCCGCCTGTTTTGAGCAAGGTATTGTTATGAACCGACCTCGTTTCTTCTGCTCTTGTTTCCTTTTCTGTTTTTCTTGACCGCTTCTGTCTGATTTCTTCTGCTTTCTTTTTCATCCAGATTAAATAGCCTTTTGGGTTTCGTAACTTTTCGAAAGTATTAAATATATGACTGATCTCCTCTTGCAGAGAATCTCATCACTGCAAATGCGGAAGGCCCGTAAGAAGAAAAAACAACAATGACTTTCCCATTTTTTACGCGTTCGTTATGGCCAGAGAAGAAATGAACATAATCTTCCTTATTTGTAGGTTTGCGATATACTGTAAATTTTGTCGTACTTCCACTTCTCATGATCAGTGTGTCCAGAAATGGTATTTTGCCATCATTTTCCATTTCAACTGTGAATTGTATTTTTTGATCTACTGCATTTAGTTTGTTTCTGCATTCTGTTTGTCTTCCAAGTTGACGTTTTCTGGAACTACTACTAGTACGTCATCAACGTATCGGATGCATGTGCACCCAGGTCCAATAATGTCTCTGAATTTCTCCTCTTCCAGGCGTTCCATGTAAAAACAAGCAGCTACAGGGCTCAGTGGGGAACCCATAGCCAAACCGCTTAGTTGTGCATATTCCTGCCCATTGAAGGAAAATGCATTAAAATGCATGCATAGAGAGATAAATTATAAATCCTGGGATTGTGGCAATGGAGGGTCCGTTCATCCAGGAGATCGACAACTTTTCATATTGCTTCTAAGGCACCTTCAACGGGCACGTTGGTGAAAAGTGATTTCACATCAAAGCTAGCTAATTTCTTGTTTGACATATCTATGACATATGCAAAGTTGTCGATCTCCTGGATGAGCGGACCCTCCCACTACCAAAATCCCAGTATTTAGAATTGATTTCTCTATGCATGCATTTCAATGCATTTTCCTTCAATTGGCAGGAATATGCACAACTAAGCGCCTTGACTATGGGTTCCCCACCGAGCCCTGTAGTTGCTTGTTTTTACATGAAACGCCTGGAAGAGGAGAAATTCAGAGACATTATTGGACCTGGGTGCACATGGATCCGATACGTTGATGACGTACTAGTAGTAGTTCCAGAAAACGTCAATTTGGAAGACAAACAAAAAAGCTATAAATGCAGTAGATCAAAAAATCTTCTCAATCAACATCAATTTCGTCCTGCAGCCTGCTGAGCACCTTCTCGAGTCACCAGGTGCTCCTCCATGGTCCTGCCGCTCACCAGCACGTCATCCAGAAACACAATGACGTTGGGTATACCCTGGAGAACCTTTTCAGTCTCCCTTTGAAATATGCCCACCGAGCTGTTGATGCCGAATGGAAGTCTGGAAAACCTTAGCAGCCCTCGCGATGTGTTGATAGTGAGGATGTCTCGAGTCCTCGTGAATAACCAGCTGGTTATACGCCTGAGCCAAATCAATTTTGGGGAAAACTGTACCCCCAGCAAGTGTTGCGAACAGATCTGGAACCTGCGGCATTGGGTATCTGTCCAATCTCACCGCTCTGTTGGCTGTGATCTTGAAGTTTCCACAAACTCGTACGCTGCCGTCTTTCTTCAGAACTGGAACAATCGGTGCTGCCCAGCTGCTGTCCCGTACTTCTTCTAAGATCCCACCGTCAATGTCCCTCTGAAGCTGTTGTTCCACCTTCTCCTTGCAAACATAGGGCAGAGAACGGGCCTTGGTGGCGCAGAACGATCAATGTCAAGACATACCTCGACACCTTTCAGTTCCCCCAGGCCAGGCGCAAAGAGGTGGCGGTGCTTCTTCTTCAGCACCTCCAGAGAAGTGCCACGGACGGCGTGCACGGCCTGCCAGTTGATGGTGATCTCCTTCAACCAGTCTCGTCCTAGAAGGTTAGTTATCGCTCTTTTCACCACGATGACTGTCAGGGCGCGATACGACGAGCCTTCATACACCACAGTCGTAACAAACTCTCCAAGCCCAGGTATCGACTGTCCGGTGTACGTCTTGAAACGAGATGTGCACGATCTGAGCCTAGGCTCGACTTTCAAACGTTCGAATGTATCTTGACCAATTAACGATACACTAGAGCCCGTGTCTATCTCCATGCCTACATCAGTTTGTTCAAAGTGCACCTTACAAGATATGGGAGGTTCACTCACCCGCTGGATGGTTTATGTTCTGCAGTCCTCCTCCTGCTGACGATTGGAGTTGTCTGCTGTGAAGTCCACTTCCCATTCTTCAGCCGTTTCCACGGCGTTGGTATTCCACTCTGGCCTCCGGAACCTGGCTGGTGGCTTCCTGGCTGTGCACATTTTGGCCAGATGACCGAATTTAGAGCAGTTGTGACACTTGTATGGCCCGAATCGACATACATCAGGCGAGTGGCTCCCGCCACCGCAGCGCCAATATATATATATATATATATATATATATATATATATATATATATATATATATATATATATATATATATATATATATATATATATATATATATATATATATATATATATATATATATATATATATATATATATATATATATATATATATATATATATATATATATATATATATATATATATATATATATATATATATATATATATATATATATATATATATATATATATATATATATATATATATATATATATATATATATATATATATATATATATATATATATATATATATATATATATATATATATATATATATATATATATATATATATATATATATATATATATATATGAGAACCCATCACTTCCTGATCTAAACCCCATTCCTCTTCATACAGTCTATTATTCTCTCCACTCATCATCGCGGTCTTGTGTCGCATAATATGAAAACCATCCAGAGTAATTTAAAATTAAAATATTAAAACCGAGTAATTTCATGGATTTTGTCAGACTTGAAAGCACCCAAAGCCAGTACGGGGAACTTAATGTCAAACAGTACCGCACCGTCGTTTTACGGAGGACGATTATTTGTAGGTTACACCAGCATTCCGACCGAGTCATAGGGTACGCTTCAATCCACTCTGGGTAAGTATATTGCATGACGAACGTCAGTTAGCCTGACACATTTTCAGACTGATTAAGGCCATTATTCACTGCTGTTTTGTGCAGTGCATATCACAGCAAAGGTCTAGCGAGGCCCCTCGCTTAGAAACATGGATACACAACAGCAGCACGCTATCTTTGTGCAGAAGCCCTTCCTTTTGAAGTGGACATGGAAACATACAAAATGTGATTTTTTTGTTAAATCTCAACATTTTTTTTTTAGATACACAAAGTTATTTCATTTTCAAATTGAGGAATGATCAATTTCATACCATACGTGTGTCACAGAAAAATGCAGATAAAGAAATAAAAAGGTGAATATTTCTCTTTAAAGGGAAATATTCACCACTTGTTTTTACCAACAATGTCTTGGGCTTCCGTTTTGGTATAACAATGATGTGATCTAAATTTAAGAATGAAATAAAATTATTCCCTAATTTAAAGTTGGAAGTTGGACAAATTAAAAAGCAAGTACATATACTTCTTTCGGAGTTGATGATCGGTGTTTTCCCTCCACTAGCGAAACGCGACATACGCTTTTGACGCTTTTGTATCAATCTGTTTAACGTTGAATACCTCTCGTTTCTCAACAAATCGTATACACTAAATAGGTTGCCGTCCGGGGCCAAGCTAAACTGCCGATTTCAATGCACTTTTTAAAATGCTTGTTGATTGTTTATACAAGTTTGGCACATATTCGCAAAAGATTTCACTAAGAATACTGTTACTAGAGTGCAGGAAACACATTGCATACCTTCATGATAAATAACAATGCGGAGGGAAGCTAATTTACTCAATTCGTTTCCGAATACTTGCTGAGTACCGACCGTTATAAGTGTGGATCGCTTATCAACTATAACTTGAAATATCTTTCTGTAGGAATGTTTATATGCAAAATGTGATCAATTTACAATATATTTTGGTCTCGTCTATCGATTCCAAGTAATAACTCTATTTTTGTGGAACAATGTGAATATTTCCCTTTAAAGGAAACAGTCCATCTTGAGAAAAAAATATCAGAAATGATTGAGAGAAGCTAGAAATTAATTATCATGCTACGAGTAAGCCATAAAATGTGTAGGAACACGAAAAAGGCAAATTATAATGTCAGTTATATGGTTCCAATTCAGATTTTTTGTTGTTGTAGCGTTCTCTGGAGGTCGCCAGGGCGCCCTTGTGTCTACCGACAGCGTCGTAGCATTCTTGAAAGGCACCCTGGCACCCTCAGAAGACAGCTTGCTGCCCTCACAACGCATTATGCCGCCCTCAGAAGGAACATCGCCGCCATTGGAAGGCATTATGCCGCTTTCGGAAGGCATCATGCCGCCCTCGGAAAACATCGTGTCGCCCTCGGAAGACATTTTGCCGCCCTCGGAGTGCATTATGGCGTCCAAGGAAGATGTCTTGTCGCCCTCTGAAGGCATCTTGCCGCCCTCAGAGCACATTATGCCGCCCTCAGAGCGCAATATGCCGCCCTCGGAAGGCATCCTGCCGCCCTAAGAGCGCATTATGCCGCTCTTGGAAGGCATCATGCCGCCCTCAGATCGCATTATGCCGCCCTCGGAAGGCATCATGCCTTTTTCAGAGTCCAGAGAGCATTATGCCGCCCTCGGAAAGCATCATGCCGCCCTCGGAAAACATCTTGCCGCCCTCGGAAGACATTTTTCCGCCCTCGAAGTGCATTATGCCGACCTCGGAAGATGTCCTGTGGCCCTCGGAAGGCATCTTACCGCCCTCAGAGCACATTATGCCGCCCTCAGAGTGCAATATGCCGCCCTCGAAAGGCATCCTGCTGCCCTCAGAACGCATTATGCTGCTCTAGGAAGGCATCATGTCGCTTTCGGAGACATATTGCCGCCCTCGGAGGGTATCTTGCCGCTCTCAGAGCGTATTATGCCGCCCTCAGAAAGCATCATGTCGCCCTCGGAAAACATTCTGCCGTCCTCGGAAGACATTTTCCGCTCTCAGAGTGCAATATGCCGCCTTCGGAGTTCGGAAGACGTCTTGCCACCCTCGGAAGGTATCATACCGCCCCCGAATGGCACCTTGCCGGCCCGAAAGCGATGCGGTGTCCCGGCACACTCAGAATGATGGCACCCTGACGCCTTCAGCTTCCCTCCGACGGCGACCGGGCACCCGTGACCTTCAAAACCAATAACACGCTTTTGCCCCCCCCCCCCCTCCCCCCCCCCCCCCCCCACACTCCCGATAGCGCCCTGGATGGCGCCTACGAAGAGGCCTGGACCCCATGAAATAACCGTGACACTTTTGTAATATGCCTGGCGAGGCGTTGAAGGTGGTGACGTATTGTACCTTTCACACTCGGGGCGCCTAAAAATAGTTTGGATGAATGTCTAATGTCCACAGCTCCACAGAAAAGTTTTCAGCGTCGGTCACCGATTTTTTCGCGATTTGGTCCTAAGGAACTAAGGTCAAAACGAACCTCCTGCTTTAAAAAATAAGGTTTATTTTGACCTTACTGGTCTCCTTCCAGATCAAATTCAAGGTCAAACGACGGGGAACGCTGTAGCGCCCAAAGTTACCGTCCGATCGCGACAAATTGGTCTCAAACGATTCCTTGTGCCCAGTTCCAAGATGACAAGAATGATCAGAGCTGTGCTCCGTGACCTTCAAGGTCAAGCCCCGTGACCTTTAATGTCAAATTCAGGGTCAAAGGACGGGATTTTTTCCCAGTCCTTTCCATTTCCAGAATGACAAGCATTCTTAGAGTTGTGCCCCGTGACCTTCAAGTTAGCGCCCAAAGTTGGGCGCTACAGCGTTCCCCGTCCTTTGACCTTGAAGGTCACGGGCTACAAATTCACTCTAAAAATGCTTTCATCCTGGAAATGGGCACGGGGCATCGTTTGAGACCATTTGTGTTGCAATCGGACGCAAACTTTGGGCGCTACAGCGTCCCCCGTCCTTTGACATTGAATTTGACCTTGAATGAGACCTGTATGGTCAAAATGGACCTGATTCTGGGAAACAGGAGGGTTCGACTTGATATTGAGACCTAATGTCGTAAAAATCGGTGACCGACGCTGAAAACGTTTTATAATCCCCCTGCATTGGCGCGACCTAATAAGAACGACTCAACTGTCGTAACACAAGATTTTGCTCCTTGTTTATCCACGTATGCAACCTAGTTTCCCCATGTTGCGACAATATATTGTTTTGCTTCTCCGGGCTACATGTAGTTAGCCCGGAGAATAAAAAAAAAATACATTTTGTAAGTCATGTGAACCTGCGTATATCCGCAGTCGGACCTTTGATCATGCGACCAGGCATTCAAAAGGGTCCCGCGCCCCGCTAAGGTATTCAGCCGAACTGGGGCGGGGGCATATTCTGCCACCTCGTTATCTTCCGAACCAATAACCGCAGCGAGACGACCAAGTAAGCAATCGAAAGCTCTCAATGAGACGCACGTAAAACATACGTGAAATGTTCAAAATAGGGTCACATGTCAGGTCACGGTCAGGTGAAATGTCAAAATTGAGGTATTTGGGTTGATTTGCTATACTTTCCATTTAAAGCCTTGCATTGCGACTATTATGGCACAAAGTGCTTTCAGAGGCATAATACACCTTCCGCATAAAGGAAATTGAGATTGTAAGCAACGGTCAAGCCGTCAAGGGCAGGTCAGAAAATATAACTATTGGCAAAAGGTCTACGAAAGTCATGCGACACATGTTTTATGGGTTATTGTACACGTATAATTTTATTAGTAGCCAATGTTACACCCTGACCCCATATAATGGCCCTTAGGCGAAGTTCAGGTCAAGGTCAGGTTGCATAAGGTCAAAATTGAAATTAATTAATATAAATAAAAAGGTCATGTTTCTAGACCAGTTTTGTCTAATAAATACAGTAGTGGCATTTATTTGCCTGTATCTGGTAATTAAAAGCCATCAAATGCAATTTCAACAAATTGCGTCATGAGTTAATCATACATGGAGCCATATGTCAGTCAAAAATAAAGATTTTACTTTGAAATTTGGTGTGGGTATCGTTCATACTTGGTTATCTAATATATATTCCATTTTGTTATCTCTTTGAAAATTTATGTTTTGTGGGATTTTTCCTAAACAAATCTTCTTCTTCTTTTTGGAGGGGGGTTAAAAACTAACAAAAATGCACATTCGAGATACCCATATTGAATAACATGCCATTTTATTTCATTTGACTTTTTACAATTTGCTTTAAAACTCGATTTTCTACGGTTTTTCAAATATTTATAGTTTTTCCACCAAAAATGGCATGACCTGACGTCACTAAAACGTCATTATCTCCCAAACTACTTCACTAATTTGAATGACATCAGTTGGGCAAACTACGGGGAGGCGATCTAAAAATGAATCGATGAAAAATTAGGTCGTGATGTCATCAAAATGGGCAGAGCATGCCCTTATAAGGAGATACAATCTAAAAATTAATTGTTTTCCTGACATTCACACATTCCAACACCCTATTACCCCTCAAAAAATGCCCATCACCCCTGGATTTTTTTTTTGGGTTGAAAATGGACGAATCGCGCCATCATATTGTGTTGTACTTGTATGATCAGATCCCTATTTTGGCAGATATGGCCAAAGTAAGGGTCGGCGATCTCAATTTCGGCACTCGCAGCAGCCTTAGCGAATTAAATTTTGATTCGCCACCTGACTTCACGATCTAAAATGGGATTAGCCGGCTGACGACCGATCTAAAACAATATTTCACACTGTGGTCATTGTGTCGCGGAATCAATATTTAGATCGTCATTTACAGTGGAATAAGGGCAATTGCCGAATCTGGTCACATTTATTATTCCGATATATTGATGGACATGTTCTCCAACACTTTTTAACTTCCGAGTATGCGTATGTTGCTCCGAATTGGCCTAATGACATAGGCCTCACAGTTTGATACTGCATGTATGCCTAAATATGGGCATAACAAAATCTAACAATTGATTGACCTATTTTTGATCGCCTCTGTAGTTTGCCCAACTGATATGTTGAGAGAAGACGTAAAATGGATGCAACATAAGGTACGGAACGTTTCACGTCAATATCTATCATAGTTTTCAAGATATTGAGAAAATCCGGGAGGGGCAGATTCTGCCCCCCCCCCCCCAGGGGGGCGCGGGTTAAGGAAGAGGCATATTTGACCCGTTTAATTGACATATTGGATTGGCGCCCCTCTGGACCTGCCACCCCTGTTACCGAGGAAATATGCCGCCCTCGGGCGTGAAGCCCCCTGCCTTAGAAAATCCTGGATCCGCCACTGGTTTGCAGCAGTCATCGTACACGGAGAAGGTTACTGGGTACAAAGTCGCACCACCCCGATAGCATGTACACGGAGAAGGTTACAAGGTTACTGGGTACAAAGTCGCACCACCCCGATAGCATGTACACGGAGAAGGTTACTGGGTACAAAGTCGCACCACCCCGATAGCATGTACACGGAGAAGGTTACTGGGTACAAAGTCGCACCACCCCGATTGCATGTACACGGAGAAGGTTACTGGGTACAAAGTCGCACCACCCCGATAGAATGTACACGGAGAAGGTTACTGGGTACAAAGTCGCACCACCCCGATAGCATGTACACGGAGAAGGTTACTGGGTACAAAGTCGCACCACCCCGATAGCATGTACACGGAGAAGGTTACTGGGTACAAAATCGCACCACCCCGATAGCATGTACACGGAGAAGGTTACTGGGTACAAAATCGCACCACCCCGATTGCATGTACACGGAGAAGGTTACTGGGTACAAAGTCGCACCACCCCGATAGCATGTACACGGAGAAGGTTACTGGGTACAAAGTCGCACCACCCCGATAGCATGTACACTGAGAAGGTTACTGGGTACAAAATCGCACCACCCCGATAGCATGTACACGGAGAAGGTTACTGGGTACAAAGTCGCACCACCCCGATAGCATGTACACGGAGAAGGTTACTGGGTACAAAATCGCACCACCCCGATAGCATGTACACGGAGAAGGGTACTGGGTACAAAGTCGCACCACCCCGATGCATGTCCACGGAGAAGGTTACTGGGTACAAAGTCGCACCACCCCGATAGCATGACGTCATTGTCCTGACCTCTTTGCAGAGTGGCACAGGCGCTTTCGTCGCATACAACATTTCTGCCCGATTGAAAGTCATGTGGTTCATGAGGTCTGCACCGCATGATTTACGTTAAATCGTTTCAGAATTGCACGACGACTGCCGCATGCAATGTTGCTGTGTTGATCGTGTGGCGCCCGTCTGCAACGTAAAGGCATTGCATTACATCATTGCATATTGTGGCTACCTTCCGACTGAATAACTAATAATCATTGTGACTTGGCGTCGGACCATTTTATTTTATAGATCGGACATTCCGGACGACATTCTCATATCTGAGTTCCGGTCATTGGGGCTAGGGGGTGGGGGGGGGGGGGGGACTGAGGCGAGGACGGAAAAGGCTTGATCCTGGGACCTTTCGCTCACCTGACGAACGCTCTACCCACTTTATCACGACCTCCCCACCTTCCTCCTCGTGTTTGCAGTTTCGTGTGTGGAAGCTGTCGCCAATGCGCGGCATTTGCCGACCTGCAAGAAGTGTACTCAGATGATAACTTCTTGACGTGTTTTGTTGTTGATCTGGTGTCCTTAAGTTTGAGTGTTGTAAGATGTCAAGTCAAGTGGCTATTTACAGCCCTTTCGCCGAACCGTTCTCAATATTTTTTTACTTTTTACATCCTAATGCCGTCCTTTGGCCCCGATATTGTTGTAATTGCGCATTGTTACTTTTGTATTCGTGCTTGCATCCGTTCTACCATATGCCGAGATATCCTTTCAACATTAGCACGTGCTTTTCGGAAATGCTTTCGGCCCGCTGCGGCTAGTGTTGAAGGTATCTGGGGGAACGATTTGGCCCGGGGCATTTTTAGTTTCCCAGACAATTATTTAACAGAATATTCAGAGTGGAAGTGCCAAAATGACACACATATTTTCTAGATTTGTAATTACTGGATTTGTCGAATAAACCCTGTGAATCGCCTTAAAACATTGTTGCACTGTCACATACGTAACTACTATTTATTGTATTAAATACAACACACATACATATTGATGCGCATATTATTCGGATATCTGACGCCAATAACATATCTACGGCAAAACGAAATCGTGTGCAGACAATTCATAGCACTGCGTAATCATACATGTCTACTGATTTGATTATGGGCACAGTTTGTGATTCTTTTGTAAATGGTTGGCGACTGAAAGCATGCAATGATAGGTGATCGCTTCATAACGCCCGGGCCCGCTATTACCCTTCCTTGCTTCAATCGATAGAAGGGCACACGAGTAATAAAGGTCGCCGTCCACTGCACTCGCCTAATCGCCTAACGGCTGAATTTAACATGGGGGCCTATGGGAAGCGCGCTGACTTGTCGCCTAACGACTGAATGCGCGATTAGGCGTGTTCAGCTGACTTTTTCGGCGCGTTGTCGGCGCGTCATTCGGCGCTGAGTAGGCGCGCAGAAGTTGGAAATGCTGAACTTTTCGGTCGTTAGGCGTGAAGAAAGCTTACCTGCACGCTGCACCTGAAAGATCCTATTGCAAATTTCACGAGAAGTACAGCATTTCGCGCTGTGAAGTAGGTAAATGTCACAACCTTACCATAGCATTGGTGTGTCCAGGGCTTCAGACTTCCTTTGTAGTGAACACCAAGGTTATTTATGGCGATAATGTTCGGAAGCTGTCCTCCCCGTAGTAGAACGCTACTTTATTTTTGCTGAAATTATTCAAACATGTGGCTACAGCAACACAAATGTATAGACCTATTTAGAACGCCTATTTCTCCAAATTCTCCAATTTACAGAACGTTGAATGATTTGTTTATATTTCTGCTTGTATGTGACCTTGGTGCCGGCTCAGGAACTTTGATCCATTTTTAATTTGTATTCGCTTTATTGCACGTGCTTTAGCGTTAAATATTACTAACAGTTTCGTGGTACGCATAAATCATTAACATAAACACGATTTTTTAGTTCAGTAATACCTAAAACTTTTGCATTTTAATACACTTTTGGTCAGTCATGGCGTCTCACATTCGGCGCATAATTCGGTCGTTAGGCCGGTACTACGCGCGTAGTCGGCACGTAGTCGGCGCGTGGTCGGCGCGTAATCGGCGCGTCCTGAAATTCGGCCGTTAGGTCGTTAGGCGTGTGTGCGCAGTGGACGGCCACCTTAAGGTTCTCCGCAGCACTGAAGCGAATGTCATCATCTAGAGCCTGCGGAGAGGACGGCGTGACCATCAGCATGTTGCGTATGACCTGACCTGTGATCGGGCCGCATGTTCTCGATGTCGTGAACGCGTCGCTTGTGTCAGGAGTGCTGCCGGAGGAGTGGAAACGAGCTACAGTGGTTCCCATCCATAAGTCCGGGAGCACGACAGAACCGAGCAATTACCGCCCAGTCTCTATACTTCCTGTTGTAGCGAAATTAGCGGAAAGCGTTGTGCTCCCAACTTCTAGAATACCTGCTGTCACACTCAATTCTCACAGACGTGCAACATGGTTTCCGGCCGGGGCGCTCCACAGAGTCGGCGATGCTGGACGCTGTCGGTTACCTGATGGACAGCATGGACAGAGGTCAGAGTGGGTGCCTAATTACAGCTGACACCTCGAAGGCCTTTGACAGCGTCCAGCATCCCCGACTGCTGGGGAAGCTTGCGTGGTATGGCATGCAAGACCACTGGTTCCGTGACTGGCTTGGGGATCGATATCAGAAGGTTAGGGGCGGGGAAACATAATTTCCAATCACTCATGGCGTGGTTCAGGGGTCGCTGCTGGGACCAGTGGCGTATTTAAGGGGGTCATTTTTTTCATTTTTTTCACTTTATCCGGCTCCCGCCGGTGGTGTATTTACATACAAACAACAAAGCACACAATCACAACACCCGCTTCACGCTTCCACATCAACAGTTTCAAAAAAACTACAAAATATCTTCCGAAATATTACAAAAACGCATCATCCTACACAGCATTACATACCAGCCCACCCGAACGACGCTCGCAACCAATCAGGCGTCTAGTTCACTATAAGTATAAGCTATCGCATCGGCACACTGGGCAAGCGCAACGGTCGGGGGCGGCAGCAACGACAGCAGCCGCGGCGGCGGCGGCGGCAGCGGCGGCGGCGGCGGCAGCGGCGGCGGCAGCCGCGGCCGCGGCGGCGGCCGCGGCCGCGGCAGCGGCAGCGGCAGCGGCAGCGGCAGCGGCAGCAGCGGCAGCGGCAGCAGCGGCAGCAGCGGCAGCAGCGGCAGCAGCGGCAGCAGCGGCAGCAGCGGCAGCAGCGGCAGCAGCGGCAGCAGCGGCAGCAGCGGCAGCAGCGGCAGCAGCGGCAGCAGCGGCAGCGGCAGCAGCGGCAGCAGCGGCAGCAGCGGCAGCAGCGGCAGCAGCGGCAGCAGCGGCAGCAGCGGGCAGCGGCAGCGGCAGCGGCAGCGGCAGCGGCAGCAGCGGCAGCGGCAGCGGCAGCAGCGGCAGCAGCGGCAGCAGCGGCAGCAGCGGCAGCAGCGGCAGCAGCGGCAGCAGCGGCAGCAGCGGCAGCAGCGGCAGCAGCGGCAGCAGCGGCAGCAGCGGCAGCAGCGGCAGCAGCGGCAGCAGCGGCAGCAGCGGCAGCAGCGGCAGCAGCGGCAGCAGCGGCAGCAGCGGCAGCAGCGGCAGCAGCGGCAGCAGCGGCAGCAGCGGCAGCAGCGGCAGCAGCGGCAGCAGCGGCAGCAGCGGCAGCAGCGGCAGCAGCGGCAGCAGCGGCAGCAGCGGCAGCAGCGGCAGCAGCGGCAGCAGCGGCAGCAGCGGCAGCAGCGGCAGCAGCGGCAGCAGCGGCAGCAGCGGCAGCAGCGGCAGCAGCGGCAGCAGCGGCAGCAGCGGCAGCAGCGGCAGCAGCGGCAGCAGCGGCAGCAGCGGCAGCAGCGGCAGCAGCGGCAGCAGCGGCAGCAGCGGCAGCAGCGGCAGCAGCGGCAGCAGCGGCAGCAGCGGCAGCAGCGGCAGCAGCGGCAGCAGCGGCAGCAGCGGCAGCAGCGGCAGCAGCGGCAGCAGCGGCAGCAGCGGCAGCAGCGGCAGCAGCGGCAGCAGCGGCAGCAGCGGCAGCAGCGGCAGCAGCGGCAGCAGCGGCAGCAGCGGCAGCAGCGGCAGCAGCGGCAGCAGCGGCAGCAGCGGCAGCAGCGGCAGCAGCGGCAGCAGCGGCAGCAGCGGCAGCAGCGGCAGCAGCGGCAGCAGCGGCAGCAGCGGCAGCAGCGGCAGCAGCGGCAGCAGCGGCAGCAGCGGCAGCAGCGGCAGCAGCGGCAGCAGCGGCAGCAGCGGCAGCAGCGGCAGCAGCGGCAGCAGCGGCAGCAGCGGCAGCAGCGGCAGCAGCGGCAGCAGCGGCAGCAGCGGCAGCAGCGGCAGCAGCGGCAGCAGCGGCAGCAGCGGCAGCAGCGGCAGCAGCGGCAGCAGCGGCAGCAGCGGCAGCAGCGGCAGCAGCGGCAGCAGCGGCAGCAGCGGCAGCAGCGGCAGCAGCGGCAGCAGCGGCAGCAGCGGCAGCAGCGGCAGCAGCGGCGGCAGCGGCGGCAGCAGCGGCAGCAGCGGCAGCGGCAGCGGCGGCGGCGGCGGCGGCGGCGGCGGCGGCGGCGGCGGCGGCGGCGGCGGCGGCGGCGGCGGCGGCGGCGGCGGCGGCGGCGGCGGCGGCGGCGGCGGCGGCGGCGGCGGCGGCGGCGGCGGCGGCGGCGGCGGCGGCGGCGGCGGCGGCGGCGGCGGCGGCGGCGGCGGCGGCGGCGGCGGCGGCGGCGGCGGCGGCGGCGGCGGCGGCGGCGGCGGCGGCGGCGGCGGCGGCGGCGGCGGCGGCGGCGGCGGCGGCGGCGGCGGCGGCGGCGGCGGCGGCGGCGGCGGCGGCGGCGGCGGCGGCGGCGGCGGCGGCGGCGGCGGCGGCGGCGGCGGCGGCGGCGGCGGCGGCGGCGGCGGCGGCGGCGGCGGCGGCGGCGGCGGCGGCGGCGGCGGCGGCGGCGGCGGCGGCGGCGGCGGCGGCGGCGGCGGCGGCGGCGGCGGCGGCGGCGGCGGCGGCGGCGGCGGCGGCGGCGGCGGCGGCGGCGGCGGCGGCGGCGGCGGCGGCGGCGGCGGCGGCGGCGGCGGCGGCGGCGGCGGCGGCGGCGGCGGCGGCGGCGGCGGCGGCGGCGGCGGCGGCGGCGGCGGCGGCGGCGCGGCGGCGGCGGCGGCGGCGGCGGCGGCGGCGGCGGCGGCGGCGGCGGCGGCGGCGGCGGCGGCGGCGGCGGCGGCGGCGGCGGCGGCGGCGGCGGCGGCGGCGGCGGCGGCGGCGGCGGCGGCGGCGGCGGCGGCGGCGCGGCGGCGGCGGCGGCGGCGGCGGCGGCGGCGGCGGCGGCGGCGGCGGCGGCGGCGGCGGCGGCGGCGGCGGCGGCGGCGGCGGCGGCGGCGGCGGCGGCGGCGGCGGCGGCGGCGGCGGCGGCGGCGGCGGCGGCGGCGGCGGCGGCGGCGGCGGCGGCGGCGGCGGCGGCGGCGGCGGCGGCGGCGGCGGCGGCGGCGGCGGCGGCGGCGGCGGCGGCGGCGGCGGCGGCGGCGGCGGCGGCGGCGGCGGCGGCGGCGGCGGCGGCGGCGGCGGCGGCGGCGGCGGCGGCGGCGGCGGCGGCGGCGGCGGCGGCGGCGGCGGCAGCAGCAGCCGCAGCAGCCGCCGCAGCCGCCGCAGCAGCCGCCGCAGCCGCCGCAGCAGCCGCCGCAGCAGCCGCCGCAGCAGCCGCCGCAGCAGCCGCCGCAGCAGCCGCAGCAGCAGCCGCAGCAGCAGCCGCAGCAGCAGCCGCATCAGCAGCCGCAGCAGCAGCCGCAGCAGCAGCCGCAGCAGCAGCCGCAGCAGCCGCCGCAGCAGCCGCCGCAGCAGCCGCCGCAGCAGCCGCCGCAGCCGCAGCCGCAGCCGCAGCCGCAGCAGCAGCCGCAGCAGCAGCCGCAGCAGCAGCCGCAGCAGCAGCAGCAGCCGCAGCCGCAGCCGCAGCCGCAGCCGCAGCCGCAGCCGCAGCCGCAGCCGCAGCCGCAGCCGCAGCCGCAGCATGCGGTGCTTTGGGGCGGCCTGGGAAGGACGGGCCGGAGGCAGAATGCCGGAAGGCGGAGGCGTGTATGCTGTATTTTTATGGTATTATTTTATATTGTAGTATATGTTATTATACTATATTGAATAATATGGTTTGTATGGTATTGTTATGTTACTGTACTTTGTTGTATGGTATTAATATATGTTATTATACTATATTGTATAATACTATATGTATTGCTATGTAGTATTGCATTGTAATTATATGTTTTTGTACTTAATATTGTGTTATGTTGTTGCAATAATGTGGTTTGTATGGTATTAATATGTTATTATACTTTGTTGTATGGTATTAATATATGTTAGTATACTATATTGTGTAATACTACATTTATTACTATGTAGTATTGTATTATAATTATTTGTTTTGTACTTAATATTGTGTTATGTTGTTGCAATATCAATCATATGTATTAACGGAATTGACTTCAACTGCTTCCATTTGCCATGGAATTCAGTTATGTTACCAGCTAATCTAGCTGAATGGAACTCCTTGTCGGCTTCTAATTTAAGAGTATTCACGAATTGCTGTATTGATGGTTTACAATTATTATGTCTGGCGCTATATATAGTCATCTTTGCTATCGAGTTTATAAGTATTTGAATATCTTCACACTCATCCAAATTTGGGAAAAACCATGTTTTTTTACTTGTGTGGGAAACGAAACCGAAGTTAAATCTAAGGATGTGTGCAGTTGTTGTAATAAAGGTTTGAACTTCCATGCACTCCCAGAATAGATGGTATAGAGTTTCCACATGGGCAGAACAAAACGAGCATAGGTCGTCTTCAGCTTTGCCGATGATGTGTAAAAATTTGTTGGTTGCCATAATCCTCGAAACTAAACGAAAATGAAATGCTTGAATATAGGTATTTTTAGTAACATTACTTATATCTAACATGGTTCCAGGGCGGAAATGACCGACATCTCTCATCCACTTATCTTGCAAGTTTTTCTGTGATTTTTCGTATTTGTTTCTTAGACATGAAATATATTCCGTATATGCTAGCCGTGATATTCTAGCATTACTATTTACTAAGCTTATTTTGTGCGGTATAAGAGGATATACTATTAGTGATTTATAATTCGTCTCCTTAACGATACTTGGAAGACTTCTTATAAGGGACGTATAGCAAATAAATGTCATACGAATGCCATACACAACTTCTAACTCGTCTTTTGTATATAGTGTTCCTGTTGTATTATTTATAAGGTCTGCAACAAATCTTAGTCCTTTGCTATCCCACGTTTTTATTATACACGTATTAAATTTTGATGCATTGGAAAACCAAAGTTTTTCTGTTAATATTTGATTATTACGAGGTTGACTTAATGCACAATAATCGCTCCAGGCTTCAATTACCTCTTTCCAAAAAGGATTTTGTATATTATTTCTAACTTTTTTGAGAGCTTTCGTGCCGTATGTTAGCAGTTCTTGAATGGGGGGCAGTTTTTTCCGTAATATAGTGGACCAGTCGTGTTGTGATTGATTCAGTCTTCTTAGCCATGTTACCTTCATACTTTTAATAAAGCTACTAACGTCAATCATTTCTAATCCGTCATCCTCGCGCCCTTGAATAATTTTTGTTCGCTTAACTTTGTCATTTTTATCTCCCCATAGAAATCGAAAAAGTGTTGTTTCAATTTTCTTAATGTCTTTTTTAGGGGTGAAGGTAATGCTAAAAACAAATGAACCATTTGGGATATAAGCAAAGATTTGATCACAGTAATCCTACCAATTAGTGTAATATGTCTTCTCTTCCATTGCAATATTTCCTTTTCAATTAAGGGTAATCTGTACTTTAGGTTCGATGTAAATATTGATTCGTTGTTTTTATTAAAAACTATACCTAATATTTTCAACTCATTTACGTATTGTATCCCATGTAAATGACTTTCTGGACAAACTGAATGTGTTCCAATAGGAAGGCATTTTGTTTTATCAACATTTAGTTGTAAACCTGACATGGATGAAAACTCATTTATTTCAGAAATAGCACTAGTAATCGATTCTGGTCGATCATCAAGCAACAAAATTAAATAATCTGCATACTGGGAAAGACGTACTTCTATTTCGTTATACAATGTGATACCGCGTATTTCTGTCGACTGCTTTAATTGATTAGCCAATGATTCTACTACAATATTGAAAAGGTATCCTGAAACGGGGTCTCCTTGTCTTATTCCGCGATTCATATTTATATTTTCTCCCAAATATCCATCCATAAGAATTCTTGCGAAGTTATTTTTGTTCAGATAAGCAAACTGAATTAAATTGTTAAATTGGTGTCCAAAATTGCAACACTCTAGCGTCCGTAATAAGAAATTCCACGAAACGCTTTCAAAAGCCGTTTCAAAATCTGCTGCCATTATGACACCGGTACGTTTTTCATAATTTACCATATTTATCACGTCATACACTAACCGACTGTTCTCAGCAATGCAACGTCCTTTAATATAAGCTGATTGCGATGGCGATATTATGCTGTTCATTACACGTTTTAACCGGTTTGTTATGGACGCTGAAATTATTTTAAAGTCTACATTTAGTAAAGAAATGGGTCGCCGTCCTTTAATTGTATCCAATGGTTTTCCGGCTTTGGGTATCATAGTTACTATAGCTTCTCTGTGGGTTCGAAAAAATGAGCCTTCTGCTACACTTTGCTGAAGAGACCGGAACAGAAAGGTACCCAAGTGATCCCAGAAGTGTTTGAAAAAGCTTGCGGTGAACCCGTTTGATCCCGGCGATTTTCCAGTTTTCATAGAATTTAGAGCTTCGCTTAATTCATTAAGTGAGATAGGTTGTTCTAATGCTTGTTTTTGCTCATCACTAAGTTTATTTGTAATATTTCGACGAAGGAAACTAGTTACGCCAGAATCATTAGCGAGACCAACAGCCTTGTATCTTTCACCAAGTTGCTGGCTAATTGTTGAAATTATATCCTTCTGCGTAAACACTTGACCATTGACTTTAAGTGTTTGTATTGATTTACGTTTTCCATTTGCATTTTCCAAAGACAAAAAATACTTCGAACATTTCTCCCCTTCGTCATACCAACGTACTCTTGACCTTGTGATTAGTCCTTTAATTTTTGGCTCTCGAATTTGTTCAAGTTGTTTTTGTGCTGATGTAAGTCTGTCCGCATCACGCTCTTCCCCGCTAATAGCAAAGGTTGTTCGTATTTGGTTTATAATCCTTATTACCTCTTGCTCCTCCTCTCAGAGTTTTATTGCCCTTCGCTTGGAATACTTTACGGTTTCACCTCTAATCAACATCAATAGTGTTTCATAGAATAGTTTAATGCAAATAGTAAACTGTATCTCTCCAAAATTCAAATAATTAGAAATATACAAGTTTGAATATATTGGATTCGCATACTGCTGAACTGTCTCAATTATAAATGCCTTGATTGTGGATACGTAAACCTCATCTTCTAATAGAGAATCGTTAAACTTTCATATTCCTGGTCCACGTGGTTCATTTGTTATTTTGATAGACATGTTAATTGCATTGTGGTCAGTTCTATAACCTGCTGAGATACTGGTCTCGCCTACATAGTTAACTAAGTGATCGCTTATAAACAACATATCTATTCTGCCATACTTTAAAAGGTTGCGCTTCATCCAAGTAAACTCACGATCGTTTGGGTGTTGTCTCCATATGTCTATTAAGTTGTGTTTTTGTGTTATTTCAATAAACTCTGCCTTAGCGTTTGTATTGTTATCGCGAATATAGTTAGTCGTTCAGATGATTTATAACGAAATTGAAGTCCCCGCCAATAATTATGTTGTCTTGGGGAAACTGCTGCAACTGAAGGTCGATGCTTTTGAAAAATGATGGACAGTCTTCGTTTGGACCATAAATGCTTAGTATTGTGTATGTATTTGAATATATTTTGCAAACGATGGCCACGAAATTTCCATCAGGCCCATAGGCTTCTGATATTATATCATGTTGTAGGTTTCGCCGGATTAATATTGAAGTGCCCCTGCTATTAGATGTTTTACAAGCGTGATAACACTTCCCTGACCACAAGGTATCAAAACTGTTCAATGACTTCGTAGTAATATGGGTGTCTTGCAACAAGATGACATCAAATCTAGAGTTTCTTAAATAATTTAGAACGTCTCTCCTTTTCTGTTGTCCTGAGAGGCCCCTGCAATTCATCGACATAACTTGTAGATCAGTCATAGCTATTTATATTGATTATTAGTATGTGAACGTGCGTTTTGAAAGTATTAATTGTTGAATATGGTTCGGTATCGAAAAACGCGATGCAAGCGTTTGCGTTTCTATCTAAATATGGGCATGTGTTCGAAAGCAGGCGAGCATGGTAGACGTGTGCGTGCATCGAGCAGCGTACGAGTATGCGTGTGGTATTGTGACTATCACTTCTTACCAGTTGGAAATAGGAGTGGGATATGCTGCAGACTGGTCTAGCCCACATCGGTGTTGGCCGACACCGGACATGATGTGCCGGCCGGCTGGCAGAGCGCAGACCCTCGGCAGTCACCGGCGCTAGCGCGAGCACGGCCGCCGCAGCCGCCACCACCACCGCCGCCACAGCCGCCGCCGCCACCGCCGCCACCATCAGAGGAGCCACGCAAATTCCTCTCGCGCAGGATGACTGTGTGCAGAGACAGACGGAAAACGGAACAGCAACGAAACCAAATACAAGATGCAAAACAAATGTGAGGGGTACATAACTAGGACAAATTACGTTAACATATTCAATGAGTGCGCGTAATGCTACGACCAAGGGACATATTCTAAGCACTATGAACAAACAAGATGCGACATATAATACGACAGTATATGTATGTTGGGAAAGACCTACTCTAAGCATTATGCAGAGATGCACATACAAGTGGGCCATTACTGTTTCACCGGAAGCTTCAGTTCGCGCAGTTTATCGACCGAGTCGATGCGAGAACTGGTGCCGAACTTCTCTGCCTTGTAGTATACGTGTCCCCACCTTGTATAGACGGTGTAGATCTTCTTTCCCTGCTTTGCCTCTAGAAGAGAGCGGAAGATTCTTGTGTGCCGTCAAGCTCTCGTTGATGAAGAGCTCGTCTCGTCCTCTTAGCTCCAGACGGCGAGTCATGAGCTGGTCACGCACACTGCCCGCCCCAGAGCGCACGAAGCGAACGATGACTCGATGTCCTAGTCCTGGTAGGCGGTGCGCTCTGTCAATGTCGTCTTCCGTGATGACAAGACCGGGCAGCCGGGCCCGGACAACGTCGAGGACGAGCTTGTTGATGTCCTCTGCATCGCCTGCCCGCCACCCGCCGGCGGGGCGTCCAGACCCCGCGCCGCCCCGCGCTCCACTGACGCCCGCCCGCGCGCTAGCCGGCTCAGCCCGGCCCGCTGGGTCAGCCGAGGCCGCGCCCCGGGGCACGGGGCTGTCGGCCGGCGGCAGGGGCGCGCCCAGGCGCGGCGCGCGCTGGGTCGCCATGGCGCGGCCCGACAGGATCAGGCACGGTATCCGAGAGTTCATTTCAGCGTTTTCTGCGCGCTGGCTCAGCTTCTTCGCTTCCTCTCTTGTTGCATGTAGATCTACCGACATTTTCTCCAGGGCAGCATCCTTATCGTTTACATGGTCTTCTAGCTCCTTGATTCGTGTAGTTAGGGCGTCAAACTTGCGCTGGAGACCCACTCCGAACTCGTGGAGCTCTCGGGACAGAAACGCTGTTATCCGACCCTCCATCCCTTCAACGGCGTCGTCGATGAGCTCTTTTACCTCTCCGGATGATTGACGGGGTGAGGAGATGCGCTCAGCCCGCCGCTCCGGCGCCCCTCGCTTCCCGGCCGGTGCCGCATCACCAGACTCCGACCGGTCTCGCTTCTCTCCGCTGCCGTCGGCTCCTCGGCCGCTGTCGAAGCCGCGCACCAGGTCGCTCACCGACGTCTGCTTCTTCAGTGGTCGCTGAGCAGCTGCCTCCTCCACCACAGCACTATCACTCTGCCCTGACATGGCTCACAAGTCTCTCTGCACCGCACTCACAGTGGCCACCGCCCACGCTCGGAGCTCCGCGCGCGCGTGACCGACCCCTGGCGCGGTCGGACAGAGAGTCTTTGGGGGTCATGGGGCCTTTAAGGGGGTCATGGGGCCATGCCCCCCCCCCCCTTGGCGCCGAAGTCACACTCCAGAATATGATGTGTCCATTCGGCACGGACTCCAATTGTGTGTAAATTTCAAGATAACCAGGGCAAAGTTTTGTTTTACTGATAATTCAAGCGGTTTTATACGTATTATCTATATGGTTCTTGAACAAAATAAGCATTGTCTACCTATATCTCTTTGAATATTACAATGGGAACATCAATATCATACACTAATTTATTATGAATAAGTTACAACCGGTTTCATCTAACAGATTTAACGCTGAAATATAAAACAATCCGATATCCCGACTTTTCCGACCCGGCTCCGGTCCCGGTAAATTTGTTATTTGGTATCTCTGGAATCGTAGGAACGAGCATCAGCTGGCCTGTATTTCTTTTGGTGTTTGAATGCACCAATCATGGCCAATCATCAGCTGACCCGATTTTTGTCTGATACGCAACCGCGCACCAGTGCCACCAGGGGGCGTCGTCCCGGCGTTTCCTATGTGTGGATCGCCCGGCGGTTTAACATTAGGTGTGACGTCACTGGGGAAGCACTCCGAGCCGTGGCCGGCCCCGTCGTCGCGGCTGCAATTTCGAAAGTGCGTCGGGTGCTTCCGAGGGTTCACTCTGGCCTCGGGAGTGCTCACTTTGGCCTGTATTGGATCACTTTGGTTTCAGTGTGATTAATCGGTCTTCCAGAGGGCCATCTCTGACCTACCGAGGGCTCCCTCTGACCTGAAGTACAGGCGGGCCCGGGTGCTTTGGTGGACGAGGATGGTAGGGACCAGGGAAGTTAGCATTTTGCATGGGTCTTTGGGGAAGCATGGCCCGGATGTCCCCCGACCCACCTGCAACCGCACCTAATAGCCTATACGCAACGGCATTAAAAAAAATATCCACACCGCACCGAGCCGGAGCCACAGCGGCAGGGCGGTGGCGGCCGAGTCGGAAATGACACCTCCAGTGACGTCACGCTAGTGTTGGGAAAATGGAACGTTAAATGCCCGGATGATTCTGCCTATCTTATAAGGCCTTGAGTGCTACCGTCTGATAGCTAGAGTAAACAAAGCGCGCATTCTGCCAAGTTTTCTGCTATTGTGAGCTGCAAAATCAGTTACAACCTCCAATTTAATAACAAATAAGTGCGAGTGAAATGGAAGAACCAGCCTCTAGGCGCCGGAAGAAGTTTGAGGCCCAAAGTAAGGCCGAACGAGATAGGCGGGGGCAAGGCTATGTAAACCAGGTAGACCGCTCCGGCCGAAAAAGTGGCGACAACTCGTAATTTAGTTGCAACGACCCCGCAGCTGCTGTGACGCGGATGAGGGTCTCGCGGCCGGCCGGCCGGTCGCCTACGTAGGGTTAACGCGTAGACCCCTCCCGCTTTTTTGTCGCTTGGTTCCTTTGTTTGTCGGCTGATTTTTAAACTTAAGATGTCTATCTACCACAAATTAAGCGTTGTATTGGGTGCCGTTGCGAAAATTGCAATCCGATCCAAACTTTTTAAGTTATGGGCCGGAACAGTTCGCTGCCCGGTGATTCCGGCCGGCCGCGTACTCCCCCCGTTTTTTCCCGCTTGGTTCCTTCGTTTACCGGCCGATTGCTACACTTAAGATGTCTATATACCACAAATTAAGCGATGTATTCGATGACTTTGGGAAAATCGCAATGCAACCCATTTTTTTTGTAAAGTTATAGGCCGGCAAATTCCACTGACCGGCGATTCCGGCCGGACCGCCGTACGTAAAACACCAACGCGCACGTTCCTCCGGTGTATGTCGCCTGATTTCTTCATTTAACGACCTATTGTTACAATTAAGATAACAATCTGTCACAAATTGAACGATGTATCTTATGCCGTTGAGAAAATTATCATCGGACTCAAACTATTTACATTTTGGGCCGGCAAAGTTAACCGTTCTTTGGCTCACGATGGCAGACCGGACAGCCACCACATACAATACTCAAACAGTGATAACACTCAAATAGTCTGAATTTAAATCATGCGGCCCATATTATGGCTAAGGCAAAATTGCACTAGGCTTACCTAATAAATAAAACAAAGTTGCTGATATAACAGTTGACAATTTGCGATGATAACGTCTGACAGTTCTTGGTAAAGGCCAAAGCATACCCACACAATAGATATTCTCATCTTTTTTGACGAGTTTCATGAAAATCTGATTAGATAAGTCGATTGTCAAATGCATTCAAGCAACTCAAAGTAACTGTTTAAAATTACACTTCCCGCCCGCGTCTCCACACCACACCATCCCGCCCGCTCACCGCGTCTCCAGCCGACGCCGGCCCACCAGGCGGCGCCATTGGCGGATCCAGAACGGTGGTGCTGGGGGGAGGGGAACGTTTTTTGGGGGGGGGATTCCAAAAAGTCTCACACAATTCTGAAAACTCATCGGATTTCGCTTGCTTATGCATTGATAGCTGATTTAAAACAAACTTTCCTTAGTAAAAGTTGCTTGGATTTTGTTCTATGTCAGGAAATGTGTCAGTGAGTATGCATATAGTTTTGATAAACAATACAAATTTACGGCCATATGTCCTGAATCGGCGCGATATAAAGCCATTTTTGACAATATAAAAAGAAATTGTATTAAAAAATATAATAAAATCGTGTTTGGTAAAAAAATTGCCAAGGTGAACTATTTCCTTTAACCCGCGCACTGCAGGGGGTTGATTTCCGCCCCCCCCCCCCCCCCCCCCCCCTCCCCCTTAGGCTTTTCAAAGATAGCGAAAAAACGGCGGCGCGCAGCGCCGCTGGGTTTTGATACTCCTGTTAGGACATCAATTACGCACACTTCGAAAAAAAAATATGCTCGGGTCATCTCAGGTCAGGTCACCAGACCAGGTCAAGTGACCCCACCACCAAAAATGTTTGCAGTTGTGCCAAAGCCAGAGTTTTTCACCGATCAGGTTGAAACTTACAGGATGTCATGAGGGCATCAGTACTTACAATTCGTTTCTCTCGGAATTTTGATATCGGTGACCTAAGGTCAGGTCAATTTCGTAACCTCCCCATAATAAGTCAATGGGGAAATATACAAATGCTTCCTATTTCAAGGATATGCATGGTACTAGTCCAATTACTTCTGGATCATGTTATTATAGGATATTCTTGATGATCCAAGTGTAAGTTTTGTTCAGTGACCCCTATTGGGTCATTTGAGGTCATGCGAGGTTACCATAATTTTGTGTCAATAACTCTCGACATAATGAAGATAGAGAAGTAAAACAGACATCGATGTGTTTGTCTCGTCGAGACACGTCTTCCCATATGCAACATGCCCTACTTGGATCACCACTTGACCTTGACCTAAGGTCAAATTGTTAAGTTGACTTAATAAGGTCACCATATATATCATTCAAAGCACCTTGACAAGATAAACACAATGGCGTAAACAGTTTTCCGTTATCGTTATTAGGTAAAAAGTTAATAGTAAAAACGATTTAGCAAAAACAAAACTTTTTCTTTTTTACCTCTGGAGCCTCAAATATTGACCTGAGATCAAATCTGAGGACACTTTTGCGATTATAAATTCCACTGGCTGGCGTTTGTTTTTTCCGTTTGTTTCTAACTATCATCGTTTCTGAGATATATGGGAATTTCTGGAGCGATGTCCTAAAACAGGAAAACTGGAAAATTTGACCTTTGATGACCTCTGGTGACCTCAATTTTGACCTGACTTAAAAAAAAATACTGAAATACTTTCGATAGAACATGTATGAAGCTATCAAATGCCTTTTTCTGCTTCTCGCTACGTTGCGCAGTTTTCGAGATCTCAAGGGGGGGGGGCGGAAATCAACCCCCTGCAGTTCCTGTTCGGCGCAAAGCCCCTGCAGTGCGCGGGTTAAGGTCATGGGGACGAGTCAACTGGGGCGCTCTCCGTCTCCTGACCGCCGACTGGGAGCTGCTCTACAGCACAACAGCTATAGACGGGAAGCTGGAGGCGTTCATGGACGTCTGGAATGCAGCTGTCAACGAGCTCTGCCCGGCCGTCACAGTATCACGGCGCCGCCCGGACTGCCCGTGGCTGAGGGATGACCCCGGCATCGCAACAGCAATGCGGGAGCGTGATTCGGCCAGGCGGGACTGGGAGCAGAGCAGATCACCCGAGGCGTGGCACAGCTACCAGCTCAGCCGCAACAGACTGAAGAGCCTCCTCATCCGCGCCAAGCGGAGGTACATCTGTGACGACCTGCTGACCGACCAACGAGGCTTCTGGAGTCGGATAAAGAGCTTCGCTCTTCGGCCGGCGGGTGTTACCCCGCCAGGAGCTGACGACGTCACCGGCCGGGCGGAGGAGTTAGACGCGCACTTCGCGTCGGTCGGCCCCCGCGTCGCCACCGAGGTCGCCTGCGTCGGTGCCGTCGAGGCTGTACCTCGGCCACCCCGTGTGTGCGCCTCCGCGATGAAGTTCAGACCCGTCACCCTGCCGGAGCTGACCTCACCCTGCCCGAGCTGTCCAAGACCATCAGCTCCATGAGCTCTTCTTGCGCGGTCGGTGTGGACGTGTGCCGCTGCATGCCGTTGTGAACTGTTTCCCTGTTATCGGTCCCCATCTCCGTCATCTCATCAACCGCTCCATCATCACCTCAGTGAACTGTTTCCCTGTTATCGGTCCCCATCTCCTTCATCTCATCAACCGCTCCATCATCACCTCAGTGAACTGTTTCCCTGTTATCGGTCCCCATCTCCTTCATCTCATCAACCGCTCCATCATCACTTCAGTGAACTGTTTCCCTGTTATCGGTCCCCATCTCCTTCATCTCATCAACCGCTCCATCATCACCTCAGTGAACTGTTTCCCTGTTATCGGTCCCCATCTCCTTCATCTCATCAACCGCTCCATCATCACCTCAGTGAACTGTTTCCCTGTTATCGGTCCCCATCTCCTTCATCTCATCAACCGCTCCATCATCACCTCAGTGAACTGTTTCCCTGTTATCGGTCCCCATCTCCTTCATCTCATCAACCGCTCCATCATCACCTCAGTGAACTGTTTCCCTGTTATCGGTCCCCATCTCCTTCATCTCATCAACCGCTCCATCATCACCTCAGTGAACTGTTTCCCTGTTATCGGTCCCCATCTCCTTCATCTCATCAACCGCTCCATCATCACCTCAGTGAACTGTTTCCCTGTTATCGGTCCCCATCTCCTTCATCTCATCAACCGCTCCATCATCACCTCAGTCTTCCCAGCAGCCTGGAAACTAGCTCGTGTCATTCCTGCCCACAAATCCGGCGACCGCTCTGACTTAAACAATTTTAGACCCATCTCCATCCTATCTGTGCTCTCAAAAATCACGGAAAAGGTCGTCTCCATTCAACTCGTGTCATACCTCATCCAACATAACGTCTTATCTCCGCACCAGTACGCGTACCGACCGTGTCACTCCACGGAGGACGCCGTGTTCGACGCTGTCCATTGGATGTCAAGGCATATCGACGTCGGCCACGTCCCGTCGTTAACGACGCTCGACCTGAGTAAAGCCTTCGACAGCGTCGACCACGGCGTCCTCCTGGACAAGCTTGAGTGGTATGGCATTCAGTCCTCATGGTTTGAAAGCTACCTTAGTGACCAGAAGCAAATTGTGAGCGGCGGCTCCTCTGATCCTCTCTAATTAACCTACGGAAAAGCCCAGGGGTCCATCCTCGGACCAATCTTCTTCCTCATCTTCGTCAATGACTTATCCTTCTTCTTCACCCACGGCCGACTCTTGTCCTATGCAGACGACACCCAACTTCTCGACCACTCCCCACCAACAGTCGCTGGCCTATCGGATCTCAGGAGACGAGTTGAGGAGACTATCGTCGATCTTCAAAAATGGTTCCAGGCCAACAGCTTAAAAATGAACCCAAACAAAACTTCCTTAACTTTCATCGGAACCAAGCAGTCTCTCAAAAAGGCAAAGCAATTTCACATAACAATATCAGGCCAAGACATATATCCAAGTAAAACCGTGAACATTCTAGGAGTTCTCCTCGACCAGCAACTGGCATGGGATTCGCACATATCCATGGTCGTCCGAAAGTGAAACTCCATCCTATCATCCCTGTGCAAGGTCCGTCATCATCTCACTCCCGACGTCCTAAAGCTCCTCGTCCACGCCCATGTTTTCCCACATATCCAAAATAACCTTTCCGTCTGGGGAGCAGGCTGTTGCCCCTCCAAACTCGAGAAGTTTGGGGGGGGCAAACATATGTTTTGCCCCCCCCCCCCCCACATAGATTTGTAAGAGAAGTTGACCAGACTCCAAGAGACTCCAAGAAGTTGACCGAGGGCCCGAGGTGCCCCCAGCCAGTCTGAGGGGCCCTCTAAGGCCGACAGAAGGTCCTCAGTCGGTCTGAGGGCAGGCACGTAGCCAGGGGGGCGCCCCTCCCTACAGGCCCTTATCTGCGCGCTGCGCGCGCCGAAAATGGCCAATTCGAGACCGTGCGAAGCGCGGTATCATGGGATCTTTTGGGGGCCGGAGCACCATTGGGGGAGATCTATCATGGGAAAAACATTGGGGGCCGGAGCACCATTGGGGGGCTCAGCTCAGCATTGGAGGGGCTCGGGCCCTCCCAATCAGATATAAAGTTCCGCCCCTGTACATCGGCCATTGCTGAACGATCAACACATCTCAGTGGATTTGTTTTCCAGCGGGAGGAGAATGTCAGCGGTAGTCGGTAGATGGCACTGCATATCGTTCCGGTAGTTACTGATGGCACTCAGGGTCATATAACCACTACCCACGTGCTCAAATAAGCTGTCAACTACCCACAACTACCCTCAACATAAATTGTACTATTTTGGGATGGAAGAAAATTAAAGCAAAAACCTTTAAATTATGCAAATTCATTCAATAAACTTGAATGATATTGCTGAAATGAAAGCGCACTCACTGAAATAAGGTCTAAAACTTCCCTTTTTTGAAAAGTTGAAAATTCTGCTACCCGCCAACTACCCACTTCAGCCAAATTATTGATTGTGCTACCCACAACTACCTACGTGGGTAGTAACTACTAGAGGTGCCACACCCGCTTACCCACGAGAAGTGGGTAGTTACTACCAACGTGGGTAGCTGTGGGTAGCACAAGCAATCATTTGGCTGAAGTGGGTATAGTTGGCGGGTAGCAGAATTTTCAACTTTTCAAAAAAGGAAAGTTTTCAACCTTATTTCAGTGACTGCGCTTTCATATCAGCAATATCATTCAAGTTTATTGCATGAATTTGCATGACTTAAAGGTTTTTGCTTTAATTTTCCTCAATCCCAAAATAGTACAATTTATGTTGAGGGTAGTTGTGGGTAGTTGACAGCATATTTGAGCACGTGGGTAGTGGTGGGTAGTTGAACAGTGTTTGCGGCGCGGCGCGGGTAGTCTCAGGCCTGAAAAAAGGCAACTATAGTAACTACCCACGTCTCGTGGGTAAGCGGGTAGAAAAGTGGCACCTCTAGTGTGTAGCACCTTCGACCGTGTAGCAGGTGAGATAGAAATACTTTAAACTCTTGAAAATATACGTTGCTTACAATAACTGCGCAGCAAAGTCGTAAGTGACTCAACAACAAATACACGCAATGGGGTACCCACGCTTCAGAATGTGTGTTTTACAGTATGTTTTGCATTACATTTACCATCATAGAGCATAATATAACAAATAATATATTTGCATAATTAAGTTAGACGTGCGTATATTAATTTGTGGCGCCACAGCGCGGCTGATATCATACAGCCCAAACTCCTCGAATTTCTATATTTTTTTTCGTTTCGCATCCAAGGTAGGTAGCTCTCCACGTCAACGGATAAGCCGGATAAGCGTTTTGGCGTTCAGTTTCATGTATAATCATTTATAATTTAATCTACAATTTCTGGGCAGAGCTGGCAAGTTAGCTATCAATTAAGTGAGATATAATATTATATTTGGATAGTTGGTACCTACCTGCCTACACTTTAAATAGGTAAGCAGATTTGATTTTGATTTAGGTATAGGTTGAGGTAGGTAGGTAGGGAAAAACAACTGTAATGGCTGACTTGCCCTAACACCAGACTTTCCATGCTATTGGAGATGTACTAGCTGATACTGATACATTTAAGAATGCAAATTGCATGAACAAGAGTGTTTGGAAGTTTCACAGGCCACTATGTGTCTGTGTTTAGTCTTTGTACGCTATCTACCTATAGTCATATACCATACAATGCTGCCACAATGTTAGCTCACAAGGTGTCAATATATGTTATAAATTATCCCACAAATAACAAGAGGCCTGGATTTGACATGAAAATCAGGCCATTGCGGCAAGTGGCTGGAAATGTAATGCTAGAATCTTTAAATCATGAAACATGGATGCCATCCCAGGTCGATATCTTGGCAACCAAGAGTCTGATCGGCATGCAACAAACAGACATATAACTTAACGAGCTGGTGTATGCAATGTGGGTCGGCGAGTAGCATGTGGTTCGTGCAAAGTTAATGGCTACACAACCACAAATTCATGGTTCTATGGTTTTTTACAATTAAAATTAGTGCTCCGAACCTATCGGATGTGAAGAGATGAAACAAACATAATTTTGAAGAGAAATGTATCGTCTCTATAATGCAAGTGAAACTTCAGGCTTCATATCAATAGTTCAGTGCTGAAATCCACCTGTAATATAAACATTTACTATTTTCAAATATTTTTATGATTATACCGTCAAAACCATAGGGTGATGAAGTTGAACGATACAAAATTATACAGCTGTAAAGCACAATCAATTCTGACTAATATCCACCCAAAATGTATCCATATTTACAAACATGAAAGCTATAATAAAAGTTTTATTAAAATGCTGTAATACCAAGTTTGGTCAGCATAATGTACATTGGCAAAGCTTTCAATAGCCACCTAGCATTAAATAGTTGGCCCCTTAATGCAGCAGCCTGATTTTCATGTAAAATCCAAGTCTCCTGCTATCTGTGATTCTCCCCATCATGATCTTACATAGGGCCTGTTCCTGTGGCACCTCTAACCTCCTCCAAGAGTCCAAGTTGCTCCAACTTGCAACTGTCTGTGCAATAGGATATGACAGTTGCAAGTTGGAGCAACTTGGAGGAGGTTAGAGGCACCATGGGAGCAGGCCCATATTGTCACACATATTGAATGTCAAATGTGACATAGGGTCATGGCGGCTATGATTGTCTACCCTATGTTTACAAACAATGACATTGCCACAAACCATTCTCAGATACATTCAAAATAAGTGTAGTGCAATAATTAATGTGATGTTCATGCAACTGCAAGTACTGATGAATCATTAACAACAAGATTAATCAAGTCAAGTAGGTATGTTAACAATATTATTTCATGTCACCCAAATTAATTGCTGATATTCAGTGATCATTATAATAAACGGTCATCTTCAGTCCTCAACCATTATTGTAATTCAAATATCAGTAGTAAAACAATTGGTGAATGAGTGTTACAGCATGTTGTACAGCATGTTGTATCTGTTTCAGCATGTTGCGGCTGTGGTCCAGGCTAAGTGCGCCAAGGATCCTGAGGACCTGCAGTGCCACCTGTACTGCTCACTGCCCTGGTATCATCAGAGTAAAGCCATACTCAACCAGGAGTCTAAAGCAGCTGCAGGAGAGGGGTCTGCTGGATAAAGTGTTCCCAGATGACAGGTATGCTTGTAATACTCATGTATGCATGCACCCATATGCACATGTTGGGATTTGCCCAGCAGGGTGGTCAAATCCCAGTATTTGTGTGGGTCAAATCCCAGAGAAAAATGGGAGGTGTGGGTCCTACACCTCCCATTGGTCTTGATTAGCTCCTTGTCCTTGGTTTTAAATTAAATTAAATGTAGAGATGCTAACCTGCCTATATTGATCTGGAAGTCCTAGACAGACAAATGAGCCACATTCTTTCCATAGGCGTACACAAGGGGGGGGGGCAATGGGGTAATTGCCCCCCCCCCCCCTGAATCGGTATCGGTATGTGCCCCCTTTGGTCGAGAAAAAAAAAGAGAAAAATTGTGAAAATATGCCCTCTTTTAAATATAGTGGGCCAAATCCGGCGATTTTTTTGTGGGGCTACTTTATGCCCCCTTGACAAAAATTGTCCCCTCCTGGAGTGAATCCTGGGTACGCTACTGGTTCTTTCATTGTCATTTGATAATAATCTATATATGATGATCATAAGCTGTAAGGTGATGTTTTTTTTTGTCTTCTCCTGCCTGCAGATGCATGCATAATTGTTTGCCCTTTTCTCAATCAGTAACATTATAAACATCAGTGTCAGAAAGTTCATGTTTGTTTCACATCTCCAGGACCACTGCAACTCATGTGAGCACATCTCTTCGCCATGCCCCTTGTTTCAGTAAACGTCTACAGGACGTCTTGAATGCCTCTGAGCAGTGTTTCTACAGTGGCTTTGACCCCACCGCTGACTCCCTGCATGTGGGGAACCTGCTCGTGCTGGTGGCACTGCTGCACTGCCAGCGCGCCGGACATGACGTCATCGCCGTGGTGAGTGACGTCATCGTCGTGATGAGTGACGCCATCGCCGTGGTGAGTGACGTCATCGCCGTGGTGAGTGACATCATCGCCGTGATGAGTGACGTCATCGCCGTGGTGAGTGACGCCATCGCCGTGGTGAGTGACGTCATCGCCGTGGTGAGTGACGTCATCGTCGTGATGAGTGACGCCATCGCCGTGGTGAGTGACGTCATCGCCGTGGTGAGTGACGTCATCGCCGTGGTGAGTGACGTCATCGTCGTGGTGAGTGACGTCATCGCCGTGGTGAGTGACGTCATCGCCGTGGTGAGTGACGTCATCGCCGTGATGAGTGACATCATTTTTGATAAGAGGTTTTAAGTTCGATTTAAGGGACCCAGATCAGTTTTATTTCTCACTGGTTTTAAATCGCACATATGAAATCAGCATGTAGGCCATGTCTAACACTAGGTAGTTTCAATATTTGTTAAACTGGTTGAACAAAAATTGAATGCTGTTAATGCTTTACAAAAACGTCTCAAATTATTTCCAATCATTAAAATGCCAGTAACACATTGTAGCGAGTAAGGTAAAAAACCGACGAAGTCCTTCACTCTACCGGGAGCCTGTGACAGTTGAAGTTCCTGTTCCGTCAGATAGGAGGCGCCACCGGTCAGATCGGCGACCCGAGCGGACGTCGGACGGAGCGCGCACCGATGGAAGTCGAGACGGCCGAACAGAACGTGGCGGGCATCGAGGAGAACCTGCACCGGGTGTTCACCAACCACGAGCGGTACTTCTGGAGCGATCGCGGCGAGACGGAGCCACTGCCACCGCTCAGGTATGCCGCCGGGCAGAGCCAGAAGGCCGTATCGTGTAGGGGAGATGCGTGGCGTTTGCGAGGTTTACGGTATGTGTAGCGGGGGTTCAAGTGGGTTTAAGTTGTCGGTGGTGGTTGCGATGGATTGTGGAAACGTTAGAAGGTGTATCTACGTTACCTGAAAATGAAGGGTACTGATGGTGGAGATCGGGGACTGCAGATGTGGAATTGACGACGAATTACCTAGAAGATTGTGGACGTACTTGAAAACATGCTTTGTAAAATAACGTAAGACAGTTTGATCTGAAGAAACCTTTGGAGAGCATGCTTTCTTCAAAAGAGGATTCGTATCCTGGATGGTGTTGAAGGTAGCATGCGTTCGTTGTTTTTCGCCTCCTATTACCGCATACTAAAATGACTTGTGTATGCATTGCACCTACCTGAATGAAAAGGCTGCATATGCTGTGTTGTTTGTTTCAGAGTGATGAACAACACAGAGTGGTACTCTCAGTATTCCCTGGTCGACTTCCTGGCCATTATTGGACGGAGGTAGGTAGACTTCCTGGGTAGGTAGACTTCCTGGATAGGTAGACTTCCTGGGTAGGTAGACTTCCTGGGTAGGTAGACTTCCTGGCCTTTATCGGACGGTAGTAAGTATGTCGTTTGGAAGCAGAATCGAAACGCATCGAATTCTGTACCATTTTGATAACCTATGAAAGTATGAGATAGTAAAAGTAACTGACTGTTTCAATTGGTATGCTATAACTTCCAAATGTTGTAGGCTCGGAGACTTCTTGGTGACGAATATTTTGTTGTTTTCAACCTGTGTTATAAAATTAGATGAAAACTAGAAAACTTGAAAGATGTTATCAACTTTCCTCAGACTTGGCAGACTGAGCACGCCACCTTATAATTGTTCTGCGTAATATTGTCTCCGTGATCGCCATGTACATTGTGCAGTCTGTTAACTACTGCCGTCAACTTCGTGACATACTAAGCATAGCTTCACACTTTGTTCACCAGGTTCCGGATGTCGAACATGCTGTCTCGGACGTCGGTCCAGTCCCGACTTCAGACCAGTGACGGCATGAGCTTCACCGAGTTCACGTACCAGGTGTTCCAGGCCTACGATTGGCTCTACCTGTGGCGGCGGCACGGCTGCTGTTTCCAGGTAAGGCACCACCCGTCCGATCCAGGCAAGGATGCCAAACGCAGGGAGCAGGAAAAAAGGAGGCCATTTTGTTTGATGTTTATATGATTGTATAATTCATGGTGTGAAAACCTCATCGTAGAAGGAATTATTACGCGAAGGTTTGTGGGTATTGGAGGTCTGAGAGCTTTGAATAAGTGGACACTTGTGTGGGCTGTTCTACGGCAAATATTATAAAGTCTTTCAATATTCTGTGGCATGTTTCGTTTTCAGCCATCTTCGCAGGATTTCGGTGCACGATTCCAGTGACGTGATACGATGATTGTGACGTCACATGTAATACAATTATTATGACGTCACAGGTAATACAATTATTGTGACGTCACAGGTAATACAATTATTGTGACGTCACAGGTGGGCGGCACGGACCAGCGGGGTAACATGCTCTCCGGCTACGAGCTCATCAAGGGCACCACCGACGAGGAGGTCGACCTGTTCGGTGAGTTCTCACTGAGACCGGCGGTCTTGGGAAGTTTCCAATGTTAGTGTGTTTCCAGTGTTTCCATTGTTTCCATCATACGCGGCGCTAGCACATGTGGATGCATGTGGTGCCCTGTGGTTGTAACCTCCACCACGATTCCAAGTCAGTGCCACTGATGGAAATCAGAGGGCTAGTTTTCAGTCGATTTAAAGTCGACGCTAGAATATATTCGAGGGTCAGGTGCCAGTAACGGAGGAATATTCGTGGCGTTAGGTTTAACACTGGGTTGTTATTATCTGTGAGCAAATCTGATCTGTGGTGCTTTGATGGTGACAGGAAGTATAGGAAATAAGTGACAGGAAGTTTAGGAAATAAGTGACAGGAAGTATAGGAAATAAGTGACAGGAAGTATAGGAAATAAGTGACAGGAAGTATAGGAAATAAGTGACAGGAAGTATAGGAAATAAGTGACAGGAAGTATAGGAAATAAGTGACAGGAAGTATAGGAAATAAGTGACAGGAAGTATAGGAAATAAGTGACAGGAAGTATAGGAAATAAGTGACAGGAAGTATAGGAAATAAGTGACAGGAAGTATAGGAAATAAGTGACAGGAAGTATAGGAAATAAGTGACAGGAAGTATTGGAAATAAGTGACAGGAAGTATAGGAAATAAGTGACAGGAAGTATAGGAAATAAGTGACAGGAAGTATAGGAAATAAGTGACAGGAAGTATAGGAAATAAGTGACAGGAAGTATAGGAAATAAGTGACAGGAAGTATAGGAAATAAGTGACAGGAAGTATTGGAAATAAGTGACAGGAAGTATAGGAAATAAGTGACAGGAAGTATAGGAAATAAGTGACAGGAAGTATAGGAAATAGGTGCCAGGAAGTATAGGAAATAAGTGAAAGGAAGTATAGGAAATAAGTGACAGGAAATATAGGAAATAAGTGACAGGAAGTATTGGAAATAAGTGACAGGAAGTATAGGAAATAAGTGACAGGAAGTATAGGAAATAGGTGCCAGGAAGTATAGGAAATAAGTGAAAGGAAGTATAGGAAATAAGTGACAGGAAATATAGGAAATAAGTGACAGGAAGTATTGGAAATAAGTGACAGGAAGTATAGGAAATAAGTGACAGGAAGTATAGGACATAAGTGACAGGAAGTATAGGAAATACGTGACAGGAAGTATAGGAAATAAGTGACAGGAAGTATAGGAAATAAGTGACAGGAAGTATAGGAAATAAGTGACAGGAAGTATAGGAAATAAGTGACAGAAAGTATAGGAAATAAGTGACAGGAAGTATAGGAAATAAGTGACAGGAAGTATAGGAAATAAGTGACAGGAAGTATAGGAAATAAGTGACAGGAAGTATAGGAAATAAGTGACAGAAAGTATAGGAAATAAGTGACAGGAAGTATAGGAAATAAGTGACAGGAAGTATAGGAAATAAGTGACAGGAAGTATAGGAAATAAGTGACAGGAAGAATAGGAAATAAGTGCCAGGAACTATGATTTGAGTCCTGCCCCCCATCCCCCTACCAGGTCTGACAGTACCGCTGATCACCTCTGAGGAGGGAGCCAAGCTCGGGAAGTCGGCTGGGAACACCATCTGGCTGGATCCCGAACGAACGTCCCCCTACGATCTGTACCAATACTTCGTGCGCCATGCGGACTCTGATGTGGAGAGACTGCTGAGGCTGTTCACGCTCTACCCACTCAGTGATGTCGACAGCATCATGGCCAAACACAAGGTAGGTACAGAGGGTAGGGAGCGGCAGGGGCGGATATTTGTAGTGAAACACAAGGTAGGTACAGAGGGTAGGGAGCGGGAGGGGCGGATATTTGTAGTGAACCACAAGGTAGGTACAGAGGGTAGGGAGCGGGTGGGGCGGATATTTGTAGTGAACCACAAGGTAGGTACAGAGGGTAGGGAGCGGGAGGGGCGGATATTTGTAGTGAACCACAAGGTAGGTACAGAGGGTAGGGAGCGGGAGGGGCGGATATTTGTAGTGAACCACAAGGTAGGTACAGAGGGTAGGGAGCGGGAGGGGCGGATATTTGTAGTGAACCACAAGGTAGGTACAGAGGCTAGGGAGCGGGTGGGGCGGATATTTGTAGTTAACCACAAGGTAGGTACAGAGGGTAGGGAGCGGGAGGGGCGGATATTTGTAGTGAACCACAAGATAGGTACAGAGGGTAGGGAGCGGGAGGGGCGGATATTTGTAGTGAAACACAAGGTAGGTACAGAGGGTAGGGAGCGGGAGGGGCGAATATTTGTAGTGAACCACAAGGTAGGTACAGAGAGTAGGGAGCGGGAGGGGCGGATATTTGTAGTGAACCACAAGGTAGGTACAGAGAGTAGGGAGCGGGAGGGGCGGATATTTGTAGTGAACCACAAGGTAGGTACAGAGGGTAGGGAGCGAGAGGGACGGATATTGTAGTGAACTACAAGGTAGGTACAGAGGGTAGGGAGCGGGAGGGGCGGATATTTGTAGTGAACCACAAGGTAGGTACAGAGGGTAGGGAGCGGGAGGGGCGGATATTTGTAGTGAACCACAGGGTAGGTGCAGGGGGTAGGGAGAGGGAGGGGCGGATATTTGTAGTGAACCACAAGGTAGGTACAGAGGGTAGGGAGCGGGAGGGATATTTGTAGTGAACCACAAGGTAGGTACAGAGGGTAGGGAGCGAGAGGGACGGATATTGTAGTGAACTACAAGGTAGGTACAGAGGGTAGGGAGCGGGAGGGGCGGATATTTGTAGTGAACCACAAGGTAGGTACAGAGGTTAGGGAGCGGGAGGGGCGGATATTTGTAGTGAACCACAGGGTAGGTACAGGGGGTAGGGAGAGGGAGGGGCGGATATTTGTAGTGAACCACAAGGTAGGCACAGAGGGTAGGGAGCTGGAGGGGCAGATATTTGTAGTGAACCACAAGGTAGGTACAGAGGGTAGGGAGCGGCAGGGGCGGATATTTGTAGTGAACCACAAGGTAGGTACAGAGGGTAGGGAGCGGGAGGGGCGGATATTTGTAGTGAACCACAAGGTAGGTACAGAGGATAGGGAGCGGGAGGGACGGATATTGTAGTGAACTACAAGGTAGGTACAGAGGGTAGGGAGCGGGAGGGGCGGATATTTGTAGTGAACCACAAGGTAGGTACAGAGGGTAGGGAGCGGCAGGGGCGGATATTTGTAGTGAACCACAGGGTAGGTACAGGGGGTAGGGAGATGGAGGGGCGGATATTTGTAGTGAACCACAAGGTAGGTACAGAGGGTAGGGAGCGGGAGGGGCGGATATTGTAGTGAACTACAAGGTAGGTGCAGAGTGTATGAGATGAGGAGTGGTGGAGGAGGGCTGTGAACTACAGGGTAGATGCAGCCAAGTCACCGCAGAAATTGTGGCGACCCAAATCACACAAGGTGGACGCAGAGGGTAGGGGATGAATGGAAGGGTTGTCAAAGGGGTCGCGGTGACGTGGTTGATTCCTGATTCAGAGAAGAGATACTTTGCGGTGTTGCGGGAAGTTTTCTCGTGGTGGTGATCGTTTAACACATAAATTGGGTTTGATGGTTGGAGAAATGGTGACACTTGAGATTAGAGCCTTGATAAGCTTTGAGATAAGTCATTCTTGCTGCTTGTAACGACGATTGTGGCATTCGGTTGTGGCATTCGGTTGCCAAGTGCCATAGTTCCGTACCCAAGGCATTACTTCGCCCCACATTCGTCACCGTCCTCGCACGGGCAACCCCACTCCAACCCACCTCATATCTGACCCCCACCACCACCCTCTCCTCCCCGCAGGAGCGCCCAGAAGCACGTCACGCGCAGAAGAAACTCGCAGAAAGCGTCACGATGCTGGTTCACGGCGAAGACGGCCTGCGCTCGGCCAAGCGTGTCACCAACGCCATCTATTCTCGGGATCCGGAAGCTCTAGTGTCGCTGGCGGACGCTGAGATGCGCTCGATGTTCCGACACTCTCCCGTGACGGAACTGATGATGGAGGCGGGAATGACAACGTTAGACCTGGTCATGGCAGTGAAATGCTTCAGGGCGGAACGTAAGCAGTCGCCGGGGGGCTACCAAACGGGCTGCCGTGCAAAGGAAGAAATACGTATGGCAAACGCCCGAGACCGTGACATACGTGGTTCTTGCTTTGTACGGCAGCTGCGGGGGGGGCGAACGTGTGGAGAGGGGTTCTTTTCCAAAATGTTGGTGTATCAAAACGTCCAGTTGACGTCCGTTGGGCCGTTTCGGTTGTAAGCCAAGATCATCAATTGACGTGGGAAGTGGGCCACTTTGTCTTTTCCTGAACACCGTATCGCAGTTAGCTCTTTGAGTCACTTTACCGTTTATGTTGCGTGCTTACTTTGACTTGAAGTCGACACCTACCCCAACATTTTCAATTTCCAATTAATTTTCCGGTCCCACCAACCCTTGCAGTGTCTGACTGACGGTGCTGCCCTCCAGCGGACGCTGTGCGAATCATGAGTGCGGGCGGCTTCCACATCAACCAGCACAAGGTCACCTCAACAGAGGAGGTGATCACCGCCGATAGTCACGTGCTACCCAGCGGCTTGACGCTGCTTAGAGTCGGTGAGTCACGTGACATTGCCTGGGCGGCCACCGCTGATAAAAGAAATGCTTGAAAGGGACTAGTATCTACGGCCCTGCTTGAAACGATGTATATAGGACCGACAGTGCAGATGTTCTTGGAGGAATGCATTGGGTACGTGTCTTGGCAAGTCGTCATTGGGCAGTCTCGTTCTGGGATATTTCGTGACGGTAATACGCTCGAATTTTTAGCACGGCTTCCGGTTAGTGTTTGCTCGATTCCCCATAGCTATGGTAATACATTACCTGTTATGCTTGACGCTCACCTGATATAATTCCAGGGAAGAAGAACTACTATATCGTCAAATGGGTCTGAGATGAAGATGGTCGAGGAAAATCCGAGCCAGTCAGTGTCTGTGGCCGTCGAAAGCTCGCCGGGCAGCCGTTGATGCCATTTTTCCGATCTCCGCCGACAAGCGATGTTATGTGAAGTGAAGTGTGAAGGCATTGCTATGTACCGGTGCTATACAGTCGCCGAAATACAGCCGGCACAGCTGCTGCTGGTGTCGACTTTGTGTGAGTGCTGCCACTCTGTGATTCATTGCAACACGTGTTGCACGCCAGTGTCGAAAACAATATACCCGCTCATACGGCAAAATCGCGTATGTCTTGGCCCTTCCCCTCATATCTCTTGGCTTTTGTCTATCGTATCCCTCGGCCCCTTCCCCTCATATCCCTTGGCTTTTGTCTATCGTATCCCTCGGCCCCTTTCCCTCCTATCCCTTGGCTTTTGTCTATCGTATCCCTCGGCCCCTTTCCCTCCTATCCCTTGGATTGTGTCTATCGTATCCCTCGGCCCCTTTCCCTCCTATCCCTTGGCTTTTGTCTATCGTATCCCTCGGCCCCTTTCCCTCCTATCCCTTGGATTTTGTCTATCGTATCCCTCGGCCTCTTTCCCTCCTATCCCTTGGCTTTTGTCTATCGTATCCCTCGGCCCCTTTCCCTCCTGTCGCTGTCCCGGGGCACGTGTGATATCGTCATGCAGTGGGTATATTTCCTTCGACTTTCGCGTCTAATGTGCGCACGCTTTCATAAACCCACACCTTGCGAGACAGGTTCGGAAGAACACGTGTGTTCAGCATCCTCGCAGAAGGGGTACACCACAAAGACATCGGGCAGAGACATTGCAGAACTGTTCGTGTATTGATAGTAGTTTACGAATTGAATCAGTTCATCAGATGTCCAAAGATTAAGTCCTGTATCCAATATCAAAGAATCTAGGCCGCGGACGTCCGTCACTGGATACCAGCCGTCACTGACCAATCAAAGCACAGGCTGTTGTCGCCAACCAATCACAATAGGGATCACTAAACTATCGACCAATCAGAACTCGCACGTGATGCAACTGTCCGGTGCACGACCCCGGTGAGTGTGGAGACGATGCTATGAGAGATGTAAACACAAACGTTCATAAGGGGTGATCTTCAAGGTCATATCATAAAATCGCGAGTGCGCCCCAAACTAAACATGGTCACTCACATCGCAAACCACTGAAACACAAATTCTGATATCTTGAGTTGAGTCCACCATCAAAGAAAAGGATCTGCCTGGACCCGTGTGTCACCACATTTGGCCACAAGGAGCAGATTTAGACATGAATTACGCCAAACCAAGCAGTCGAGAGCGGCGCTTCACACACACACAAATGGTGCCTAAGTACGACAGAGATAAAGCTGCTCCCCAATTCACACAGTACCAGAAGACATATGGTGACAAGTACATCTTTCCGGTATTCCGCCCAGCAGTACAGGAGTACGAGCGTGCAGTACGAGCGGTGGGAGCGTTGACAAGCTCTCGATGCCTGAAACGAGCCCGCTGACTAGCATAAGGACTTGCAATTTTCCAGATAAAATACCACAAGATGAGGCGAATGGGGCCTGCAACAGTGTCAGTACCCGATGAACAGAAAGTGATGCGACATGTTCACACTCACACGGCAAAAATAGGCGATAACTATATGCGCATTCGATGTAACTGGGACCTTATCATCGGGTCTGGGACCAGCTATGCAGCCTACGTGACACTGATATCAAGCCAAATTAGAGACACTCTAGTGCTTCACATCAAACAAATAAACCCTACTGGCCATTAACTGACTTGACGCCACATCCAGTTCAAGCGTGATTATTTGATTTGCTGGACAACGGAACCCAAACGAACAGCTGTTCTTGTGAACCGTTAAAACACTGTGATCCACGCTGATAAGGTGGTTCAAATATTGAACCGCGCTCTTCGAGCATAATTTGCTAGGCTACCCTTTCTTGATATCTATTATCTACGTCAGCGTCAGACCACTGATCGTCAGCAACTGATGCGCAGCTCTCCCTCTTCCTGCCACTGAGTGCCTACGCAGCTCTCCCTCTTCCTGCCACTGAGTGCCTAGGCAGCTCTCCCTCTTCCTGTCATTGAGTGCCGAGAGGGCCAACTCACCCTTTGAACCGGTCATCGCTTCACTAGACCACCAACCAAACTCTGTCGGTACTCCCTCATCTCAGTCCTGTCACTTAGCTAAAACAACAAACAGCGGGCAGTCACTTCCCCAAACCCTTCCCCCTGGTGTTTCGATTGTCAAGTCCTCAATGACCCGAGCCCTCGACGTGCCATACCTCCATAGTGCATTACGAGAAAACCAGGCTGGTTTGACCAGTCCCAGATCGAGCGGCATAGTCTGCCTGTTGTTTCTGTTGTTGTTTGTTTCAATCAACTGTCGTTGTTTGTGTGTTTGTCTATTGTTGTTTCGCCGCCGCCGCAGTCACCGTCTCTTTGGACTTCTCAAACGCCTCGAACGCGGCTATCTCCTTCTTTTCCTTCTTCTGGTTCCTCACCATAAACTCCATCCTGGGGGCGATTCGAGCGGGTGAAACGAAGATTCTCATCGGGACAATGTTATGTCGACGAACCTACGGACTGAATGAATAAATGAACGAATGGGTTTAATGAGTTGAATGAGTTAAATGAGTTAAATGAATGCATGAGTTGAATGAGTTAAATGAGTTGAATGATGGCTATAATTGGGATGACGTTTGTGGTCAGTGAGATGGTAATTTTATGAAATGACCTTTGGCTGATCTTTGAAGCATATACTCAATCTAGATAGGAGATACTCGAGTAGCTAAATAAATACACTTCTCTGGCGATATTTGTCCGGTTGACTACATATATATATAAACTTAACCCAGGAGCGAAACTTGCATTCATAGCGCTTCACAGAACAACATGGCACTATCGTGGGCAATCTAACCTATCGTCGGTGTACCTATCAATGATTTCATCAGACCTGACCAAACCTGCCCTCGGGTTAACATACTCAGACCTCACCAAACCAGCCTAATTATGCCCGCCCCTGCCCTGCCCCGACCCTGCCCCTGCCCCTGCCCCTGCCCCTGCCCCTGCCCCTGCCCCTGCCCCTGCCCCTGCCCCTGCCCCTGCCCCTGCCCCTGCCCCTGCCCCTGCCCCTATCCCCCAGCCCACCTGTGCTCGATGATGCGCTCCACAATCTTCTGCGTAGTCATGTCGTTTCCCGACACCATTGGCTTGAACTTCCCGCGACGTTTCGGCTCCGCGTACGGGTCCGAGCCGTCTGCAGAAACAGAGGGGCAGACAAAATGACGAAGAGATAGCGGGAAACCGGGCGAACTTTGTCGACACAAGATTTTCGGAAGATGATTCAAAGGCGGTAAGAGGTGACCGGGGAAGAACAGGGTAAAATGAGATGACTTGTGAAGCTAACGAAGCGGTAGGAAGGGCACCGGACGATGCCAAGAAACAGCCATAACAGTGATTTGGTCAGGTGGCTGATATTTAATATAGAGGCCATTTATGCCCAGTAACCTTTGATATAACTGAACAATCCACAACTGCGCCTGCAGAGATAGCAATCCTACACCACGCCGTATTAACTTCACACGCCCCGCTCTGTAACCCTCGTCATACCGTACCTATATCATCCGCCGCCCCGCTCTGTAACCCTCGTCATACCGTACCTATATCATCCGCCGTCCCGCTCTGTAACCCTCGTCATACCGTACCTATATCATCCGCCGTCCCGCTCTGTAACCCTCGTCATACCGTACCTATATCATCCGCCGCCCCGCTCTGTAACCTCGTCATACCGTACCTATATCATCCGCCGCCCCGCTCTGTAACCCTCGTCATACCGTACCTATATCATCCGCCGCCCCGCTCTGTAACCCTCGTCATACCGTACCTATATCATCCGCCGCCCCGCTCTGTAACCCTCGTCATACCGTACCTATATCATCCGCCGCCCCGCTCTGTACCCCTCGTCATACCATACCTATATCATCCGCCGCCCCGCTCTGTAACCCTCGTCATACCGTACCTATATCATCCGCCGCCCCGCTCTGTAACCCTCGCCATACCGTACCTATATCATCCGCCGCCCCGCTCTGTAACCCTCGTCATACCGTACCTATATCATCCGCCGCCCCGCTCTGTAACCCTCGTCATACCGTACCTATATCATCCGCCGCCCCGCTCTGTAACCCTCGTCATACCGTACCTATATCATCCGCCGCCCCGCTCTGTAACCCTCGCCATACCGTACCTATATCATCCGCCGCCCCGCTCTGTAACCCTCGTCATACCGTACCTATATCATCCGCCGCCCCGCTCTGTAACCCTCGTCATACCGTACCTATATCATCCGCCGCCCCACTCTGTACCCCTCGTCATACCATACCTATATCATCCGCCGCCCCGCTCTGTAACCCTCGTCATACCGTACCTATATCATCCGCCGCCCCGCTCTGTAACCCTCGCCATACCGTACCTATATCATCCGCCGCCCCGCTCTGTAACCCTCGTCATACCGTACCTATATCATCCGCCGCCCCGCTCTGTAACCCTCGTCATACCGTACCTATATCATCCGCCGCCCCGCTCTGTAACCCTCGTCATACCGTACCTATATCATCCGCCGCCCCGCTCTGTACCCCTCGTCATACCGTACCTATATCATCGGCCGCCCCGCTCTGTAACCCTCGTCATACCGTACCTATATCATCCGCCGCCCCGCTCTGTAACCTCGTCATACCGTACCTATATCATCCGCCGCCCCGCTCTGTAACCCTCGTCATACCGTACCTATATCATCGGCCGCCCCGCTCTGTAACCGTCGTCATACCGTACCTATATCATCCGCCGCCCCGCTCTGTAACCGTCGTCATACCGTACCTATATCATCCGCCGCCCCGCTCTGTAACCTCGCCATACCGTACCTATATCATCCGCCGCCCCGCTCTGTAACCCTCGTCATACCGTACCTATATCATCCGCCGCCCCGCTCTGTACCCCTCGTCATACCGTACCTATATCATCGGCCGCCCCGCTCTGTAACCCTCGTCATACCGTACCTATATCATCCGCCGCCCCGCTCTGTAACCTCGTCATACCGTACCTATATCATCCGCCGCCCCGCTCTGTAACCCTCGTCATACCGTACCTATATCATCCGCCGCCCCGCTCTGTAACCCTCGTCATACCGTACCTATATCATCCGCCGCCCCGCTCTGTAACCGTCGTCATACCGTACCTATATCATCGGCCGCCCCGCTCTGTAACCCTCGTCATACCGTACCTATATCATCCGCCGCCCCGCTCTGTAACCCTCGTCATACCGTACCTATATCATCCGCCGCCCCGCTCTGTAACCCTCGTCATACCGTACCTATATCATCCGCCGCCCCGCTCTGTAACCCTCGTCATACCGTACCTATATCATCCGCCGCCCCGCTCTGTAACCGTCGTCATACCGTACCTATATCATCGGCCGCCCCGCTCTGTAACCGTCGTCATACCGTACCTATATCATCCGCCGCCCCGCTCTGCAACCCTCGCCATACCGTACCTATATCATCCGCCGCCCCGCTCTGTAACCCTCGTCATACCGTACCTATATCATCCGCCGCCCCGCTCTGTAACCGTCGTCATACCGTACCTATATCATCCGCCGCCCCGCTCTGTAACCGTCGTCATACCGTACCTATATCATCCGCCGCCCCGCTCTGTAACCCTCGTCATACCGTACCTATATCATCCGCCGCCCCGCTCTGTAACCCTCGTCATACCGTACCTATATCATCCGCCGCCCCGCTCTGTAACCCTCGTCATACCGTACCTATAGCATCCGCCCCGCTCTGTAACCCTCGTCATACCGTACCTATATCATCCGCCGCCCCGCTCTGTAACCCTCGTCATACCGTACCTATATCATCCGCCGCCCCGCTCTGTAACCCTCGTCATACCGTACCTATATCATCCGCCGCCCCGCTCTGTAACCGTCGTCATACCGTACCTATATCATCCGCCGCCCCGCTCTGTAACCGTCGTCATACCGTACCTATATCATCCGCCGCCCCGCTCTGTAACCCTCGTCATACCGTACCTATATCATCCGCCGCCCCGCTCTGTAACCCTCGTCATACCGTACCTATATCATCCGCCGCCCCGCTCTGTAACCCTCGTCATACCGTACCTATATCATCCGCCGCCCCGCTCTGTAACCCTCGTCATACCGTACCTATATCATCCGCCGCCCCGCTCTGTAACCCTCGTCATACCGTACCTATATCATCCGCCGCCCCGCTCTGTAACCCTCGTCATACCGTACCTATATCATCCGCCGCCCCGCTCTGTAACCCTCGTCATACCGTACCTATATCATCCGCCGCCCCGCTCTGTAACCCTCGTCATACCGTACCTATATCATCCGCCGCCCCGCTCTGTAACCCTCGTCATACCGTACCTATATCATCCGCCGCCCCGCTCTGTAACCGTCGTCATACCGTACCTATATCATCGGCCGCCCCGCTCTGTAACCCTCGTCATACCGTACCTATATCATCCGCCGCCCCGCTCTGTAACCCTCGTCATACCGTACCTATATCATCCGCCGTCCCGCTCTGTAACCCTCGTCATACCGTACCTATATCCGCCGCCCCGCTCTGTAACCCTCGTCATACCGTACCTATATCATCCGCCGCCCCGCTCTGTAACCCTCGTCATACCGTACCTATATCATCGGCCGCCCCGCTCTGTAACCCTCGTCATACCGTACCTATATCATCCGCCGCCCCGCTCTGTAACCCTCGTCATACCGTACCTATATCAATTGCCGCCCCGCTCTGTAACCGTCGTCATACCGTACCTATATCATCCGCCGCCCCGCTCTGTAACCCTCGTCATACCGTACCTATATCATCCGCCGCCCCGCTCTGTAACCCTCGTCATACCGTACCTATATCATCCGCCGCCCCGCTCTGTAACCCTCGTCATACCGTACCTATATCATCGGCCGCCCCGCTCTGTAACCGTCGTCATACCGTACCTATATCATCCGCCGCCCCGCTCTGTAACCCTCGTCATACCGTACCTATATCATCCGCCGCCCCGCTCTGTAACTCTCGTCATACCGTACCTATATCATCCGCCGCCCCGCTCTGTAACTCTCGTCATACCGTACCTATATCATCCGCCCCGCTCTGTAACCCTCGTCATACCGTACCTATATCATCCGCCGCCCCGCTCTGTAACCCTCGTCATACCGTACCTATATCATCGGCCGCCCCGCTCTGTAACCCTCGTCATACCGTACCTATATCATCCGCCGCCCCGCTCTGTAACCCTCGTCATACCGTACCTATATCATCGGCCGCCCCGCTCTGTAACCCTCGTCATACCGTACCTATGTCATCCGCCGCCCCGCTCTGTAACCCTCGTCATACCGTACCTATATCATCCGCCGCCCCGCTCTGTACCCCTCGTCATACCGTACCTATATCATCGGCCGCCCCGCTCTGTAACCCTCGTCATACCGTACCTATATCATCCGCCGCCCCGCTCTGTAACCCTCGTCATACCGTACCTATATCATCCGCCGCCCCGCTCTGTAACCCTCGTCATACCGTACCTATATCATCCGCCGTCCCGCTCTGTAACCCTCGCCATACCGTACCTATATCATCCGCCGCCCCGCTCTGTAACCCTCGTCATACCGTACCTATATCATCCGCCGCCCCGCTCTGTAACCCTCGTCATACCGTACCTATATCCGCCGCCCCGCTCTGTAACCTCGTCATACCGTACCTATATCATCCGCCGCCCCGCTCTGTAACCCTCGTCATACCGTACCTATATCATCCGCCGCCCCGCTCTGTAACCCTCGCCATACCGTACCTATATCATCCGCCGCCCCGCTCTGTAACCCTCGTCATACCGTACCTATATCATCCGCCGCCCCGCTCTGTAACCCTCGTCATACCGTACCTATATCATCGGCCGCCCCGCTCTGTAACCCTCGTCATACCGTACCTATATCATCCGCCGCCCCGCTCTGTAACCCTCGTCATACCGTACCTATATCATCCGCCGCCCCGCTCTGTAACCCTCGTCATACCGTACCTATATCATCCGCCGCCCCGCTCTGTAACCCTCGTCATACCGTACCTATATCATCCGCCGTCCCGCTCTGTACCCCTCGTCATACCGTACCTATATCATCCGCCGCCCCGCTCTGTAACCCTCGTCATACCGTACCTATATCATCCGCCGCCCCGCTCTGTAACCCTCGTCATACCGTACCTATATCATCCGCCGCCCCGCTCTGTACCCCTCGTCATACCGTACCTATATCATCCGCCGCCCCGCTCTGTAACCCTCGTCATACCGTACCTATATCATCCGCCGCCCCGCTCTGTAACCCTCGTCATACCGTACCTATATCATCCGCCGCCCCGCTCTGTAACCCTCGTCATACCGTACCTATATCATCCGCCGCCCCGCTCTGTAACCCTCGTCATACCGTACCTATATCATCGGCCGCCCCGCTCTGTAACCGTCGTCATACCGTACCTATATCATCCGCCGCCCCGCTCTGTAACCCTCGTCATACCGTACCTATATCATCCGCCGCCCCGCTCTGTAACCCTCGTCATACCGTACCTATAGCATCCGCCCCGCTCTGTAACTCTCGTCATACCGTACCTATATCATCCGCCGTCCCGCTCTGTAACCCTCGTCATACCGTACCTATATCCGCCGCCCCGCTCTGTAACCCTGTCATACCGTACCTATATCCGCCGCCCCGCTCTGTAACCCTCGTCATACCGTACCTATATCATCCGCCGCCCCGCTCTGTAACCCTCGTCATACCGTACCTATATCATCCGCCGCCCCGCTCTGTAACCCTCGTCATACCGTACCTATATTATCCGCCGTCCCGCTCTGTAACCCTCGTCATACCGTACCTATATCATCCGCCGCCCCGCTCTGTAACCGTCGTCATACCGTACCTATATCATCCGCCGCCCCGCTCTGTAACCCTCGTCATACCGTACCTATATCATCCGCCGCCCCGCTCTGTAACCCTCGTCATACCGTACCTATATCATCCGCCCCGCTCTGTAACCCTCGTCATACCGTACCTATATCATCCGCCCCGCTCTGTAACCCTCGTCACACCGTACCTATATCATCGGCGACCGGGGTATCTCCGTGGCACACTACGTCCACCCTGAAGTGGTCCATGAGGTCGGCGGTGACGGCGTACGGCGCGCCGATCACCACCTCGTCAACGTGACGACACGCCAGCACGCTCAGCGTGCGCTCGTGCAGGTTCATGATCGGGTAGTTGTAGCCCTTGTAGCTGTGGGCGATAAGGGCGGTTAGTCGGTGTGGTGTACAGTTATTATGATCCTTGTAGCTGAAAGCGATAAGGGTGCTTATCGAGTGCGTTTTACGAAGTTGTGGTATTGGTAGCTAGGGGAATCGGACGATGCAGCCGACATCAGGTAAGGAGCAAACGGCTGGCAAGTGACGTTCTCATTAAATTACACTAAATACAAATGCAATACACCCGATGAATCATGCATGGCCCTAACACTGTTGTGTCGCCATATTCTTTTTAACGCCTAATTCTATCGGTCTTTTACCATTTTAGCTGTACGTTCTGCAATGTTTTTAACTGTAGGATCGACTGAGTGTGTGTACTATAGCCGACCTGTATGACGCAAATCTTGAAAACGCTGCTTCCCGCATGGATAGATTTGAATAAACTATTACTATTACGTACCCAACACACTCCATTCAGCTCTGCCGAAAGCCATGGGTGTCCTGATAAGAACATTTACGAACGAAACATGACCAGGACGACAGCAGCAGACGGGCGAAACAAGGGGTATTGATTAACACTGGAAAGAATTAGAAGACTGAGGGAGACGAAGGTGATCCCGCAGTCTCTCACCGGTTGACGATGGGGTCCGTGTGTAGACCCACGATGATGAAGTCTCCCTCGGCCGCCGCCTTCTCCAGGAAGTCCAGGTGGCCGACGTGGAACAGGTCAAACGCCCCGGCCACGTACACCACCCGGTCACCGGGCTGGAACACAGGTCACACGTGGAACAGGTCAAACGCCCCGGCCACGTACACCACCCGGTCACCGGGCTGGAACACAGGTCACACGTGGAACACAGGTCACACGTGGCATAGCACACGTGAAATAGGTCAAACGTGGAACAGACTGCACGTGGAGTTCACGTCTTCCGGCATTGCAAACACAAGAAAGCCATTCAGTCACAGACTTATAACGTCGTTGCAACGCCTCAACACCTTGGGACTTCCCGTTCCAAGATAATCCATTGCCAAATGGCAACAGACACTCCACGAATACCATACCACCCAAAAAAGATCATTAGGTTGATAGCACCAAAAAGGTTAATAAGGTTAACAGAACAAACAAAAAAACAATTTTAAAAACGTAATTTCAAAGGTAGGACATAATGATGTATGAGACCTACCTTGGGCACTTTGCCCGATGAGAACTGGATGAGTTGCTGTGTGGTTGGCAGGAACTGTGTGACGCCCGTCCAGGGGCTGTGAGCAGTGGCACCCTGCTCCAGAGACGCCTCCGGGGGCAGGTCCACCGAGTACTCGTCCTTCCCGGTCTGTGGGGAGGGGAGGTCAGGTCAGGTCAACCTGCTCCAGAGACGCCTCAGGGGGCAGGTCCACCGAGTACTCGTCCTTCCCGGTCTGTGGGGAGGGGAGGTCAGGTCAGGTCAACCTGCTCCAGAGACGCCTCAGGGGGCAGGTCCACCGAGTACTCGTCCTTCCCGGTCTGTGGGGAGGGGAGGTCAGGTCAGGTCAACCTGCTCCAGAGACGCCTCAGGGGGCAGGTCCACCGAGTACTCGTCCTTCCCGGTCTGTGGGGAGGGGAGGTCAGGTCAGGTCAACCTGCTCCAGAGACGCCTCAGGGGGCAGGTCCACCGAGTACTCGTCCTTCCCGGTCTGTGGGGAGGGGAGGTCAGGTCAGGTCAACCTGCTCCAGAGACGCCTCCGGGGGCAGGTCCACCGAGTACTCGTCCTTCCCGGTCTGTCGGGAGGTCAGGTCAGGTCAGGTCAACCTGCTCCAGAGACGCCTCCGGGGGCAGGTCCACCGAGTATTCGTCCTTCCCGGTCTGTGGGGAGGTCAGGTCAGGTCAACCTGCTCCAGAGACGCCTCCAGGGGCAGGTCCACAGAGTACTCGTCCTTCCCGGTCTGTGGGGAGGTCAGGTCAGGTCAGGTCAACCTGCTCCAGAGACGCCTCCGGGGGCAGGTCCACCGAGTACTCGTCCTTCCCGGTCTGTGGGCAGGTCAGGTCAGGTCAGGTCAGGTCGAGATATGGCAGTCGGGCAGTCGGTGCACAGATCGGAGTGTTTGACCAGGTCAGGTCAAGGTGCACTGACAGAATCATACGTGTGAGAGGACACCAGAACATAACACACGTGAACCAGTCGCAGACCACAGTTCGCAGTTTGAGGCAACGGCGTACAACGCCATACGCCATAAGCCGTGACTAATGACTTCGCATACAGCATACACGTGATAAGTTAGCAAGTTAGCAATGTACGCCCCCTTCATACTGTGTGGTAGGTTATAGTGGGATCAATCAGCAATCAGTGTATTAAAAACCATCCACGTAGTGGCTATTACGGTCTTACGTCAATTACAAAAGCACATATAAGGGTTACACTTGGGTACATACAACTATACACTGAACAGACAGAGCGATGATGGCAAACACACTGCATAAAAGTATACACTAAAATTAAAGTGATCAAAACAGAACTCTCCATAAAAGTCTACAAAGAAGTATAGGTACACTAAAAGAGTGATAAAAACCACTGTATACGGGTTTACACCAAAATGACGAGGATGAGAGATGAGAGTAAAAGAGAAAACAATAAAAGAATGCGGTGAAGGAAATAGGTACTAGATAAAAACATACAAAGGAGATAAAAAATAATAAAATGACGATAAAATAAAATATACACTAAAAGCGGACAGCGAGCGTCTGGTCAGATCTGTCATCGATCACAGTCGTGTTGGTCAGCATGGTCCGAAATGCGCGTACTGTTGCGGCATCGCAGGCACCTGGCGGTAGACGGTTCCAAGCGGTCGCGGCGCGGTAAGAGAACCCTCTCTGCGTGGCAGTCAACCTAGGCCTGCGGAGGTTAAGCCTGCCCTGATTCGTGGCTCGCGTCTCACGCTGGGACACAGCAGAACGCGGAACAAAAAGCGCGCGAATCTCTTGAGGAACGCCATCCTCCCTCAGTGTCTTAAACACCTTAACCAGGTCGCAATGGGCCACCATGACCCCGATCCTCGGCCACCCCAAGGAAAACAATGCATTGCGCTTCCGATTAAGCCTATGAGTTTTTCGTCTCCCTTCCATTGCACCAAAATTTAAGAAACATTGTGTCTTGCGTCCTGAGACTAAGTCGATAGTCCTTCCCCCTGGCACCGCCTCTGCGTGGCTCTCAATGAGCTCAGCTGATAACCGTTTTCTACGAGGGCTGCTGCGGATGGGGTGGAGTCAGTAAGGCGTAAACGGGCTTGAATGGGGCAGAGGTAGAGGCTATCGTGGTCAGTCGGGAGGGGAGTGAGATTCCGAGCTGAGGTCAGAAGGGTCAACAGCCCGAGGCTATGCTGTGTTCAGGCGGCCTTGGCGGCCTGGTCAGGACGAGCCATGGCTGGGACTTGGAGACGCAAATGCTCTCGCCTGAGTCTGCGGCCCGGCAGAAGAGGGGTTCGGCGTCGTGCCGGCCGTTGGTCACGCGAACAGCTCGCCCGGCTAGCAATATGTGTGTAATATCTCCCTCCCCTCGAGCTTCTCGGCGGACGTTTGGGAGATTGTGACACAGCACCGGCCTTTTTGTCCTTGGAGGTTTAACCCTCGCCCGTGCAGGGTCCGAATTCCGATACCTAGGGATGCCCCTCCACCCGCCCCCTGCACTGGCCAGGGTTAAATACGCCTCATGAAATACGAAGGTTATGTTAACATAACTTGATTCACCTAATTTATAGTGATGTTTTAACAGTGAGCGATTGGTATTTTTCACAGAACATATGCTAAGCTCGTATCATACTACCACAAAACCGATTTGTTTTACCGTCCTTTTGACTGACAGAGGGAACCTAGCGCACTGCGCTGCACTCTTAACTATGATCGTGACCTTGTAACCCGTGCCAACAGACCTTGTAACCCGTGTCTTGTCACCTTGCATTGCCTCGCGTGCAGAATAACCACGGAAAGCGGATGTTTCGGTACCGTGCCGCGCAGCATTGTAATGAGGATGTCATCAGTCGTGAACCTTCCGGTTTGTCGCAAAGGTTGCTTAAATGTAGCATTCGCGGAGTTGTACAGCACACCTGAGGAGCCCAGTGTCTTGTATAGGTAAACTCTTGACGGTAGAATATGGACAAACCTATTCAGGACGCATGATTGACGGATTGTAATGTTATGTTATATGACGGCCAATGGTCTATGAATAGCAACAAGACTGGAGTGACCTGATGCTGTGCAAAAAAAAACATAATGTGTTTAACTGGCTATCAAGCATAGCTGTGGTGTCGTTAGCAAGTCCTATGGGCATTTTGAGACTCTAAGCATACCATTCAACATTCCATGCAACATTTTGCGCATCTCTTCAGTAGGAAAACTGTTGTTGAACTAAAACTGGTTTACACCGTGCCCGTGGATTTACATTCGAATGCTGCATCTGAGGGTGAGGATCATATAAGCAGCTGGCATAACCCAAGAAGACGGCTTGTATTTGACGGATCACCATCTGATGTTGGCAAAATAGTCATTTTTTACTTTAAAACCGTTTAACTTCAAGTTACGCTTTGCATTGAATTCAAGCATCCCAAACAGAAATTTGAATAGTGTTTCAGCAATAATCGTTACTAAATTCGTGTGCGAGACGCGCAAGGAGGCAATTGAAAGCTCTTAATCAGACGCATCTAAAGCATATACGAAATTGTTAAAATAAGGTCACATATCAGGTCACAGTCAGGTCAAAGGTCAACATTAAGGTATTTGAGCTTTTGGGCCATACTTTCCATCCAAAGCCTTAGATTGCGACTATTATCGGTAAAACACACTGTACACACCATCCACATGTTAGATTGAAAACGCATAGTTTTCAGCATGACAGAGTAGTCCATGGTCTGGTCAAGATCGTCATATTTGTAGGTATGCAATGTCACCAAATTTGACTGAGCTTCAACATGGAAGACATTGGCGACACATGAAGGAAATTATATACACGGAGTGCATTTTTTCTAGCGAAAGGTTTCTGGGGGTATGGGGTACTGTATCTGAAGATAGGGGGGACGCGTCCCCCGCGCCCCCGCGCCGCGCCCCCGCCCCCCCCCCCCCTGGTGGCGCCGCCCCTGTTAGCATGGCACACTATAACCTACCACACAGTATGAAGGGGGGGGGGGGGGGTGCACGTGGTACATGTAAACTTGATACCCTGTACCTTATCAGAGTTTGTTCATCGGTCATGGTCATCTGTTCAAAGTGCACTTCAGATTAAACTGGTCGTACGCAGCGATATTGGCCGGGCATTCATACGCCAGAACTACGCAGCAGGACTACCAGCAGAACTACGCCAAAACTACGCAGCAGAACTACGCCAAAACTACGCAGCAGAACTAAGCCAGAACTACGCAGCAGAACTACGCCAGAACTACGCAGCAGGACTACGCAGCAGAACTACGCCAGAACTGCGCAGCAGGACTACGCAGCAGAACTACGCAGCAGAATTACGCAGCAGAACTACGCCAGAACTACGCAGCAGAACTACGCCAGAACTACGCGCCAGAACTGCGCAGCAGGACTACGCAGCAGAACTACGCAGCAGGACTACGCCAGAACTACGCAGCAGAACTACGCCAGAACTACGCAGCAGAACTACGCCAGAACTACGCAGCAGGACTACGCCAGAACTACGCAGCAGGACTACGCAGCAGACATACGCAGCAGGACTACGCCAGAACTACGCCAGAATTACGCAGCAGGACTACGCCAGAACTACGCAGCAGGACTACGCAGCAGGAATACGCCAGAACTACGCAGCAGAACTACGCAGCAGAACTACGCAGCAGAACTACGCAGCAGAACTACGCAGCAGGACTACGCAGCAGAACTACGCAGCAGGACTACGCAGCAGGACTACGCAGCAGAATTACGCAGCAGGACTACGCAGCAGGACTACGCAGCAGGACTACGCCAGGACTACGCCAGAACTACGCCAGAACTACGCCAGAACTACGCAGCAGAACTACGCAGCAGAACTACGCAGTAGAATGATACGTGTGAAGTTTATGACGCATTGAGAAAAACGTGTGGGTAGATACACGTGTAGACTAGACAAACGCGTCATCAATACATTTCTGAAGAACCTTGACCTGCGTTGCAACCTGGTCGGTATATATTCCAATATCGGGTTTTCCAATATCCCTTTTCCAATATCGGGTTTTAATTCGAAATATGTACTCGCCGAATTAAATCACTCAAGAGGAAATATTGTTCCTGGCAACAATAACAGGAGAGGTTCTGTTGAAAAGAGACCCGTAAATTCACAGTCATGACAACGAGTCTGATGAAACTGACAAGCGACGACCCCCATTAATCCAATTAATGCAACTGTCAAGAGCAGATCACTCCACTTAATGTTAACAAATGAAGGTACACTGTAACGTTCTATGCTAGTTTACACTATCGTATTGGCTGGCCCCTGTGCCGACATCGACCAGACGAAGGAGTAACGAAGGGATCATCATGCCATCACAATAGACGTATCAATGACGTCATACTGTCAGACGAAGTAATAACGAAGGGATCATCATGCCATCACAATAGACGTATCAATGACGTCATACTGTCAGACGAAGAAATAACGAAGGGATCATCATGCCATCACAATAGACGTATCAATGACGTCATACTGTCAGACGAAGGAATAACGAAGGGATAATCCTGCCATCACAATAGACGAATCAATGACGTCATACTGTCAGACGAAGGAATAACCAAGGGATAATCATGCCATCACTATAGACGAATCAATGACGTCATACTGCCAGACGAAGGAATAACGAAGGGATCATCATGCCATCACAATAGACGTATCAATGACGTCATACTGTCAGACGAAGGAATAACGAAGGGATCATCATGCCATCACAATAGACATCAATGACGTCATACTGTCACTTGACAGACAATGGTACAAAAGTTGGTAACATTTCTACAAATTATCGACAATTTTCCCATGCAGGCTATAAAGGTGCGCGAACTGCCTGCATACTCATGGGCGAAGGAGGCGGAGGGGACGGGGGACGCGTCCCCCCAAACATTTTCGGATTTAACATTACGCCTATGGACGTTGCATGGACAGAATCGACCTCAAAGTGCCTCCGTCCCCAGCCCCCCACCCCCACCCCACTTTCGGAAGGTCGCGCCGCCCTTGTGCATATCTATCTAAAGGCTCCAATTCGCACGCTGCAAAGCTATTACAAAACATATCATCACCTCTGTTTTTGTATAGCAGGACTTCGAAAGCTTTCAACCAATCGTAGCCATTGAGCTACAATATGTTTTGGCCTAAGCCATTTAGAAATCGTCTGTTTTAGTCTGGAACAATTGGCAATACGTGTAGTCGTTGAACTGACCTTGAAGTGCGAGCGGGTCATGAGCAGCATGCGTCCCACCAGGTCAGTGGTGGAGACGCCGCGGGTTCTCATACACTCCCTGGAACAACACGGTGCGTCCCACCAGGTCAGTAGTGGAGACGCCGCGGGTTCTCATACACTCCCTGGAACAACACAGTGCGTCCCACCAGGTCAGTGGTGGAGACGCCGCGGGTTCTCATACACTCCCTGGAACAACACGGTGCGTCCCACCAGGTCAGTGGTGGAGACGCCGCGGGTTCTCATACACTCCCTGGAACAACACGGTGCGTCCCACCAGGTCAGTGGTGGAGACGCCGCGGGTTCTCATACACTCCCTGGAACAACACGGTGCGTCCCACCAGGTCAGTGGTGGAGACGCCGCGGGTTCTCATACACTCCCTGGAACGACACAGTGCGTCCCACCAGGTCAGTGGTGGAGACGCCGCGGGTTCTCATACACTCCCTGGAACAACACGGTGCGTCCCACCAGGTCAGTGGTGGAGACGCCGCGGGTTCTCATACACTCCCTGGAACGACACGGTACATAGTATAGCTGACGTCAACAGGGGAACTCAGGAGGTATACGGGTGATACACAGCTGGTAAACAGGTGATATACGAGTGATAGTGAAGTTCACGTCTTCCCGCACATCCTCTACTGCCTGTCTGTCTGGGGTGGCGCGGCCGAGTGTCACCTAGGTAGAGTGCAGATAATTATCAACTTCGCTGCCAGGCTTGTGAGTGGTACTCGCCGCTGCGACCACATATCCCCCGCCCTTGAAGCACTCGGATGGCAGAGAGTCGCGGAAACTGTTCGCCACCGTGACTGCCTGAACGTGCACAGAGCGCTGCATGTCAGCGAGTCGCCCCACGCTCTGCGTGCTCTATTTGCGACGCGTGCCGAGTCTTCCCAACGCCAGACTCGAGCTGTTTCGGACGGCGTTGGCTCACTCCATCTGCCTCGCGTCCGGCTGACCGCCACTCAGCGGCAGTTTCCGTACCGAGCTGCCGCCGCATGGAACCGACTGCCAGCGGCTGCCGTCCATGCCCGCTCGCGCCGCGCGTTCCTGTGTGCTTTAAATCGCTGATTGACTGTATCGACTGTATCTGCTGATTGTATCACTTTCACTGTGTTGTATGTGTTGGATCATGGGCCATGCTAGCTATGACTAGGTGCAGAATACCCACTATGTGGACGCTCCTTGAAATACATGAACTTGAACTTGATACACAGCTGACAAACAGGTGATATACGGGTGATACACAGCTGATAAACAGGTGATATACGGGTGATACACAGCTGATAAACAGGTGATATACGTGTGATACACAGCTGATAAACAGGAGGTATACGGGTGATACACAGGTGATAAACAGGTGATATACGGGTGATACACAGCTGATAAACAGGTGATATACGGGTGATACACAGCTGATAAACAGGTGATATACGGGTGATACACAGCTGATAAACAGGAGGTATACGGGTGATACACAGGTGATTTACAGGTAGATAGTCACGGTCATAACTCCTCCTCCTCCTCCTCCCCCCCCCCCCCCCCCCTCCTTTTTAACTATGTTACTAAGTCGCCCTTTGAAGCCCTCGCTCTGAACTCGACTGTTCAGATTCTGCGTGAACAGCCTGGCCCTTCACCGGTGAGACCAGTCGCAGCGTTTACCGTTAATCAAATGAACGGGTGAACAGCCTAACCCTTCACCGGTGAGACCAGTCGCAGCGTTTACCGTTAATCAAATGAACGGGTGAACAGCCTAACCCTTCACCGGTGAGACCAGTCACAGCGTTTACCGTTAATCAAATGAACGGGTGAACAGCCTAACCCTTCACCGGTGAGACCAGTCACAGCGTTTACCGTTAATCAAATGAACGGGTGAACAGCCTGGCCCTTCACCGGTGAGACCAGTCATAGCGTTTACCGTTAATCAAATGAACGGGTGAACAGCCTGGCCCTTCACCGGTGAGACCAGTCACAGCGTTTACCGTTAATCAAATGAACGGGTGAACAGCCTAACCCTTCACCGGTGAGACCAGTCACAGCGTTTACCGTTAATCAAATGAACGGGTGAACAGCCTAACCCTTCACCGGTGAGACCAGTCACAGCGTTTACCGTTAATCAAATGAACGGGTGAACAGCCTGGCCCTTCACCGGTGAGACCAGTCACAGCGTTTACCGCTAATCAAATGAACGGGTGAACAGCCTAACCCTTCACCGGTGAGACCAGTCACAGCGTTTACCGTTAATCAAATGAACGGGTGAACAGCCTAACCCTTCACCGGTGAGACCAGTCACAGCGTTTACCGTTAATCAAATGAACGGGTTTGTTGTTGACGGTATACCGAGACGAAAGAAAGAAAAAACATAATTTGACATCGATATACATTGGGCTGTAATAGCCTGTGTGATAAATCGAACAACCTCGCGCGACAAACAGCGTACTTTTCCAGCGTATTTAGCCAGCGTACCAGCGTAGTTTTCCAGCGTACCAGCGTAGTTTTCCAGCGTACCAGCGTAGTTTTCCAGCACTGGGTACCGGCGCAGTAGTTGCGGCAACCCAAGCTCAATCGATCTTAGCATGCCAATTAGAGGTGTTACGCTACCCAAAGTCCACATACCCACACCGCACTATGGCATTCGCAGGTGCCAACTAAGCTGAAATGCACAGCAGGATTCCGACACATGCGAATCACACACATGGTCAATAATGACCACATGTTTAACAATGGCTGGAATGGCGTGACTGCAATGCCAACGACTGCAGAACCACCGACACTTCTGTGAGGAGAAATCGGAATGTTGCACCTCTAAACCCGTCAATCAATAGCAGCGTCGTACTTTGTTCTTTAGACCCATTTTCCGCTGCTGCTTCAAAACGACCGGGAGGCGCCCGGTCATAGCATCCTATCCACGGCCTTTGGACTACTGACACGCCACCATCCGGAGTCCGGACCCCCCCCCCCCCCCTCCCCGCCACTCGCTCTCAGAGACCCCAGAGGCGTGCGGGACGGCGGTCCAGTGGGAGACGTAGTGACGTTTAGTTAGGACGTTAGGACGTTTGGTTAGGACGTTAGGACGTTTAGTTTGGACCTTTAGTTTGGACGTTTAGTTTGGACGTTTAGTTTGGACGTTTAGTTTGGACCTTTAGTTTGGACGTTTAGTTTGGACGTTTAGTTTGGACCTTTAGTTTGGACGTTAGGACGTTTAGTTTGGACGTTAGTACGTTTAGTTAGGACGTTAGGACGTTTAGTTTGGACGTTAGGACGTTTAGTTTGGACGTTAGTACGTTTAGTTTGGACATTAGTACGTTTAGTTTGGACGTTAGTACGTTTAGTTTGGACGTTATAACGTTTAGTTTGAACGTTAGAACGTTTAGTTAGGACGTTAGGACGTTTAGTTTGAACGTTAGAGCGTTTAGTTTGAACGTTAGAACGTTTAGTTAGGACGTTAGAACGTTTAGTTAGGACATTAGGACGGTTAGTTTGAACGTTAGGACGTTTAGTTTGGACGTTAAAACGTTTAGTTTGGACGATAGGACGTTTAGTTTGGACATTAGGACGTTTAGTTTGAACGTTAGAACGTTTAGTTAGGACGTTAGAACATTTAGTTTGGAAGTTATGACGTTTGGTTAGGACGTTAGGACGTTTAGTTTGAACGTTACAACGTTTAGTTTGAACGTTAGAACGTTTAGTTAGGACGTTAGGACGTTTAGTTTGAACGTTAGGAGGTTTAGTTAGGACGTTAGAACGTTTAGTTAGGACGTTAGGACGTTTAGTTTGAACGTTAGGACGTTTAGTTAGGACGTTAGAACGTTTAGTTAGGACGTTAGGACGTTTAGTTTGAACGTTAGAACGTTTAGTTAGGACGTTAGAACATTTAGTTTGGAAGTTATGACGTTTGGTTAGGACGTTAGAACGTTTAGTTAGGACGTTAGAACGTTTAGTTAGGACGTTAGGACGTTTAGATTGAACGTTAGAACGTTTAGTTAGGACGTTAGGACGTTTAGTTTGAACGTTAGAACGTTTAGTTAGGACGTTAGAACATTTAGTTTGGAAGTTATGACGTTTGGTTAGGACGTTAGAACGTTTAGTTAGGACGTTAGAACGTTTAGCGGGACGCCGGTAATTGCGATCTGGTAACTCGGTGACGTGACCCGATCACGTGATCAGGTGTGAGCTGGTAACCCTGTCACGTAACCTGATGACCTGATGACCCGAGATCACGCCACCTGGGGTGACCTTTACGGTGCAGTGCAGGGCGAGCAAGATACTAGCGTCGCGACACAGAAGCTTTGGAGAGATAGAGGTGCTTTTGATCGTGCAAAGTAGAAAGGTGTTGGGCTTAAATGGATAAGGCGCGTTCACTTCGAGTTGATTGATCATTTGGGGTTTAACCCGCGCACTGCAGGGGCTTTGCGCCGAACACGAACTGCAGGGGGGTGATTTCGCCCCCCCCCCCCTGATATCTCCAAAACTACGCTACGTAGCGAGAAGCGGAAAACGGAATTGGATAGCTTGATACATGTTCTATCGAAAGTATTCAGTATTGTTTTAGGTCAGATCAAAATTAAGGTCACCAGAGGTCATCAAAGGTCAAATTTTCCAGTTTGTTCCTGTTTTAGGACATCACTCCAGAAATTCCCATATATCTCAGAAACCATGCTAGTTAGAAACCAACGGAAAAAAACAAACGCCAGCCAGTGCAATTTGCAATCGACAAAATGCCTCAAATTTGATCTCAGGTCAACATTTTAGGCTCCAGAGGTCAAAAAAAGAAAAAAAGCATTTTTTTGCCAAATCGTTATTCGCTATTAACTTTTGACTTTATAAAGATAACGGAAAACTGGTCACACCATTGTGTTTATCTTGTCAATGCACTTCGAATGATATACATGGTGACCTTTTAGGTCAACTTAAAAATTTGACCTCAGGTCAAGGTCAAGTGGTGACCCAAGTAGGGCATGTTGCATATGTGAAGACGTGTCTTGACGAGACAAACACATTGATGTCTGTTTTACTTCTCTATCTTCATTATGTCGGGAGTTATTGACAAAAAAAAAACTGATGGTGACCTCACATGACCTCAAATGACCTCATAGGGGTCACTGAACAAAACTTACACTTGGATCACCAATAATATGATATAATAACATGATCCAGAGGTAATTGGACTAATATCATGCACATCCTTGAAATAGGAAGCATTTGTATATTTCCCCATTGACTTATTATGGGGAGGTTACGAAATTGACCTGACCTTAGGTCACCGATATCAAAATTCCGAGATAAACGAATTGTAAGTACGTATGCCCTCATGACATCCTGTAAGTTTCAAACTGATCGGTGAAAAACTCTGGCTTTGGCACAACTGCAAACATTTTTGCAGGTGGGGTCACTTGACCTGGCCTGGTGACCTGACCTGAGATGACCCGAGGTTTTTTCTTCAAATTGTGCGCAATTGATGTCCTAACAGGTGTGCCAAAACCCGGCGGCGCTGCGCGGCGCCGTTTTTTCGCTATCTTTGAAAAACATGAGGGGGCGGAAATCAACCCCCCTGCAGTGCGCGGGTTAAGGGCCCTGCCACTGATGCGGCTATTCGGCGCCAACTCTAACACTCACTTCAGCAAGTAATGGAACATAAAGAAAACACATTTATTGAAATAAAATGGGATTGTTATGGCGTAAATAAAATCACGAAAATTGCAAGTGAAACGGAAGTGATTCCCTCCGTAAGTTTAATTTTTGGGGATGAAATATTCGCTGCAAACGCTTCGCACCAGCCAGTTGCACTTCACAACAGCTTGGTAGAACCACCAGGGTTCACAGTGCAAAGTATATCGGCATTCGTCACTGCTCTTTAGAGCTGCAGTGACGAATGACGAAGCATGACCGCTGATGTGCAGCCTTAGAAACACGAAACCTCGTCCACGGTGCACCCCGTGCTCTGTACTGATATCAACACATGGCGCATCAAGCAAAACAGCAGCCGAGCCGAACGCTGCAATTCATCATCCATTTCAGATATACAGTTCATCTGCATTACCTTTCTATTGGAATTTTACAACGCACACCAAGTACATATGGTCATCATATGGATATATATATATATATATATATATATATATATATATATATATATATATATATATATATATATATATATATATATATATATATATATATATATATCACGTCACCCTATAACCACATCTCATCACCCATGGCCCGCTGAAGGGGATAATGGGAGATCAGATAACACCATATTAAATATAAAATATTTGTCGAAAATATGAAGTAAGTGCTGCTGAAAACGATGGTGATATTTTTCTCTCGAAAAGTCACTTAACTTTATGCAAAATAAGATTTTTTTAAATTGGGATGATGACGTCATTATTGAGCTATAGACCGCCGCTGATTGGCTGACAAAGTGGGATTGGCTGAAAAAGTCGCTGTCAGCCAATCAGCGGCGGTACTAGCCTAGACCCCATTTTGCAAACTATAAATTGAACTGCTTAAAAACGGCTAAGTTTTGGGGAAAATGACCTTAGTATTTTCGACATTTAAATAACGGCCAAAGATAATCGCTATCTCAGTTCAAAACCAACACAAAGGTGAAACATTCCCTTTAAGGAAGCCCGCCGGAAATCGAACCGGGGACAGTTGACATTGAAGACAAAGGCGAGAGCTAACTACATTTGCACTACACCAACAGTGCATTGCGTTGAGTTGATGCATCGAACATTGGACAGGTTGTGATTTAGGAAAAGCTACAGCTCCATCCCCATCACTGATGACTGAACACACCCTATCAGACCCACACTTCCACCGAACACACCCTATCAGACCCACACTTCCACCGAACACACCCCTATCAGACCCACACTTCCACCGAACACACCCCTATCAGACCCACACTTCCACCGAACACACCCTATCAGACCCACACCTCCACCGAACACACCCTATTACCGAACACACCCTATTACCGAACACACCCTATCACCGAACACACCCTATCAGACCCACACTTCCACCAAACACACCCCTATCAGACCCACACTTCCACCGAACACACCCCTATCAGACCCACACTTCCACCGAACACACCCTATCAGACCCACACTTCCACCGAACACACCCCTATCAGATCCACACTTCCACCGAACACACCCCTATCAGACCCACACTTCCACCGAACACACCCTATCAGACCCACACTTCCACCGAACACACCCTATCAGACCCACACTTCCACCGAACACACCCCTATCAGACCCACACTTCCACCGAACACACCCCTATCAGACCCACACTTCCACCGAACACACCCTATCAGACCCACACTTCCACCGAACACACCCCTATCAGACCCACACTTCCACCGAACACACCCTATCAGACCCACACTTCCACCGAACACACCCTATCAGACCCACACTTCCACCGAACACACCCTATCAGACCCACACTTCCACCGAACACACCCTATCAGACCCACACTTCCACCGAACACACCCCTATCAGACCCACACTTCCACCAAACACACCCTATCAGACCCACACTTCCACCGAACACACCCTATCAGACCCACACTTCCACCGAACACACCCTATCAGACCCACACTTCCACCGAACACACCCTATTACCGAACTCACCCTATCAGACCCACACTTCCACCGAACACACCCTATCAGACCCACACTTCCACCGAACACACCCTATCAGACCCACACTTCCACCGAACACACCCTATCAGACCCACACTTCCACCGAACACACCCTATCAGACCCACACTTCCACCGACCACACCCTATCAGACCCACACTTCCACCGAACACACCCTATCAGACCCACACTTCCACCGAACACACCCCTATCAGACCCACACTTCCACCGAACACACCCCTATCAGACCCACACTTCCACCGAACACACCCTATCAGACCCACACCTCCACCGAACACACCCTATTACCGAACACACCCTATTACCGAACACACCCTATCACCGAACACACCCTATCAGACCCACACTTCCACCAAACACACCCCTATCAGACCCACACTTCCACCGAACACACCCCTATCAGACCCACACTTCCACCGAACACACCCTATCAGACCCACACTTCCACCGAACACACCCTATCAGACCCACACTTCCACCGAACACACCCCTATCAGATCCACACTTCCACCGAACACACCCCTATCAGACCCACACTTCCACCGAACACACCCTATCAGACCCACACTTCCACCGAACACACCCTATCAGACCCACACTTCCACCGAACACACCCCTATCAGACCCACACTTCCACCGAACACACCCCTATCAGACCCACACTTCCACCGAACACACCCTATCAGACCCACACTTCCACCGAACACACCCTATCAGACCCACACTTCCACCGAACACACCCTATCAGACCCACACTTCCACCGAACACACCCTATCAGACCCACACTTCCACCGAACACACCCTATCAGACCCATACTTCCACCGAACACACCCTATCAGACCCACACTTCCACCGAACACACCCCTATCAGACCCACACTTCCACCAAACACACCCTATCAGACCCACACTTCCACCGAACACACCCTATCAGACCCACACTTCCACCGAACACACCCTATCAGACCCACACTTCCACCGAACACACCCCTATCAGACCCACACTTCCACCGAACACACCCTATCAGACCCACACTTCCACCGAACACACCCTATCAGACCCACACTTCCACCGAACACACCCTATTACCGAACTCACCCTATCAGACCCACACTTCCACCGAACACACCCTATCAGACCCACACTTCCACCGAACACACCCTATCAGACCCACACTTCCACCGAACACACCCTATCAGACCCACACTTCCACCGAACACACCCTATCAGACCCACACTTCCACCGACCACACCCTATCAGACCCACACTTCCACCGAACACACCCTAGCAGACCCACACTTCCACCGAACACACCCTATCAGACCCACACTTCCACCGAACACACCCTATCAGACCCACACTTCCACCGAACACACCCTATCAGACACACACTTCCACCGAACACACCCTATCAGACCCACACTTCCACCGAACACACCCTATCAGACCCACACTTCCACCGAACACACCCTATCAGACCCACACTTCCACCGACCACACCCTATCAGACCCACACTTCCACCGAACACACCATATCAGACCCACACTTCCACCGAACACACCCCTATCAGACCCACACTTCCACCGAACACACCCCTATCAGACCCACACTTCCACCGAACACACCCTATCAGACCCACACTTCCACCGAACACACCCTATCAGACCCACACTTCCACCGAACACACCCTATCAGACCGACACTTCCACCGAACACACCCTATCAGACCCACACTTCCACCGAACACACCCTATCAGACCCACACTTCCACCGAACACACCCTATCAGACCCACACTTCCACCAAACACACCCTATCAGACCCACACTTCCACCGAACACACCCTATCAGACCCACACTTCCACCGAACACACCCTATCAGACCCACCCTTCCACCGAACACACCCTATCAGACCCACACTTCCACCGAACACACCCTATCAGACCCACACTTCCACCGACCACACCCTATCAGACCCACACTTCCACCGAACACACCCCTATCAGACCCACACTTCCACCGACCACACCCTATCAGACCCACACTTCCACCGAACACACCCTATCAGACCCACACTTCCACCGAACACACCCCTATCAGACCCACCCTTCCACCGAACACACCCCTACCAGACCCACACTCCCACCGAACACACCCCTATTGCCGAACTCACCCTATCAGACCCACACTTCCACCGAACACACCCTATCAGACCCACACTTCCACCGAACACACCCCTATCAGACCCACACTTCCACCCGAACACACCCTATCAGACCCACACTTCCACCGAACACACCCCTATCAGACCCACACTTCCACCGAACACACCCTATTACCGAACACACCCTATCAGACCCACACTTCCACCGAACACACCCCTATCAGACCCACACTTCCACCGAACACACCCTATTACCGAACACACCCTATTACCGAACACACCATATTACCGAACACACCCTATCAGACCCACAATTCCACCGAACACACCCTATTACCGAACACACTATATTACCGAACACACCCTATTACCGAACAAACCCTATCAGACCCACACTTCCACCGAACACATCCCTATCAGACCCACACTTCCACCGTATACACCCTATTACCGAGCACACCCTATCAGACCCACACTTCCACCGAACACACCCCTATCAGACCCACACTTACACCGAACACACCCTATTACCGAACACACACTATTATCGAACACACACTAATACTGAACACACCCTATTACCGAACACACCCTATTACCGAACACACCCTCTTACCGAACACACCATATTACCGAGCACACTCTATTACCGAACACACCCTATTACCGAACACACCCTATTACCGAACTCAACCTATCAGACCCACACTTACACCGAACACACCCTATTACCGACCACACCCTATTACCGAACACACCCTATTACCGAGCACACTCTATTACCGAACACACCCTATTACCGAACACACCCTATTACCAAACTCAACCTATCAGACCCACACTTCCACCGAACACACCCTATTACCGAACACACCCTATTACCGAACACACCCTATTACCGAACACACCCTATTACCGAACACACCCTATTACCGAACACACCCTATTACCGAACACAACCCTATTACCGAACACACCCTATTACCGAACACACCCTATTACCGAACACATCCTATTACCGAACATACCCTATTACCGAACACACCTTATTACCGAACACACCCTATTACCGAACTCAACCTATCAGACCCACACTTCCACCGAAGACACCCTATTACCGAAGACACCCTATTACCGAACACACCCTATTACCGAACACACCCTATTACCGAACACAACCCTATTACCGAACACACCCTATTCCCGAACACACCCTATTACCGAACACATCCTATTACCGAACACACCCTATTACCGAACACACCCTATTACCGAACACACCCTATTACCGAACACATCCTATTACCGAACACACCCTATTACCGAACACACCCTATTACCGAACCACCCTATCAGACCCACACTTCCACCGAACACACCCCATTACCGAACACACCCTATTACCGAACACACCCTGACATAACCGAACACACCCTGTCTCCGGTCCGACAGAACTCACTTGTACCGGTTGGCGGTCTTCACAATGTGATACGTGTCAACGCCCTCGGCGGTCATCGTAATGTCATCTGCAGCAGGAGGAGTGGCAGACGTCAATAAACTGGGGGACGGCTGTCGTCGGGGGGGGGGGGGGGGTCGGGGGGAGGGGGCACGGCTGGTGATAACTGACAAGTTGTCCGATGCTCCAACGACAGAGTAACACGGGGGCGTCAGTCTTTAACAAGTGGGCGTCAATCTTAACAATGGAATATTACACAGCCCCGGTAGTCTTCAGGCTGGCAAGGGGAGATGCGATTGCAGGGTTTACGGGATGCTATGTGCATCAACTGAGCCATCTGGAACCCAAGCAACAAGCTGAACGCCTATCGTCTCCTCTGACGTACCTCCGTGAACGCAGAAATCGCAGCCGTAGTTGTCCAGAGCTTCCAGTGTGGTGACATAGGGAGCTGCCTCCACGACTTCGTCGACCCATTTGATGGCCCGTACCATCTTATACCTGAGGTGGAGAGGGCAGCAGCGTGGAGTTAGTGTGTACATACTGGCATCACACAACTTCAATTAGAAGCCCGCGACGTCACAACATCCGACTTAATTCCATCTTACAGCTCATGAAAACGACAAATATTGCTAATGATTTTAAGTGAACGGATTTTAAATAAATGCAAAATATTTATGACATGGTAATATGTGTTATTATTACTATTATAGTACAAACAACGGTAGGGTTAGCGCAAAATGATAACTTCAGTAGCTTACCGTCTTACGGCATCCATTAACATACGCGCTAAATAAGACATCAGATATCTCATCAGATATCTAGTATCAAATTTAAGATTCAAGACAATCAAGACATCAGATATCTAGTATCAAATTTATCATATTCCATGCAGCATCTCAGCCCCCCCCCCCCCCCCCCCCCTCTCTCCCTCTGCTTAACCACTAAACCTCCACAACCGGCATCTACCCTCCACCACCAAACAGATCCCACCGTCGTCCCTCCTCCTAGTGGTGGGTGAACCCTACCCTCCACCCTGGTGGTGAACCCTGTGCCCTACCCCGGCCATGACCTCTGTGACTGACCTCTCCTCCTCTGTGAAGACCGGTGGCCCCTTGTGCTTGGTGACCTCCGCGTCACTGTGTACACCGACCATCAGATAGCCGCCCATGGCCTTCGCCTGCCGCAGCGAGTTGGCGTGCCCGAAATGAACCATGTCATAGCTGGAGAGAGAATACAGGTGGCTGGTCAGAAACAGACGAAATGAACCATGTCATAGCTGGAGAGAGAATACAGGTGGCTGGTCAGAAACAGACGAAATGAACCATGTCATAGCTGGAGAGAGCATACAGGTGGTTGGTCAATGACAGACGAAATGAACGATGTCATAGCTGGAGAGAGAATACAGGTGGCTGGTCAGAAACAGACGAAATGAACCATGTCATAGCTGGAGAGAGAATACAGGTGGGTGGTCAATGACAGACAGAATACAGGTGACAGACAATACAGGCTGGTCAATGACAGACAACACATGGCACCCGGTGTGAAGTTTATCCGGTGTATCTGGAGTCTCCGGGTTCGAATATCACAGCGAACCCCACCGCTGCCACCAATGTGAAATTCCCTCTCGCTCGCTGACATTCGCTCACTGGTATTCGTAGACTGGCTTCTGACTTATTGCTGACCGATGTAATACGGAGTAAATTAGCTTTAGCCCGCACTGGCAAAAAAAAACTCTGACAATTTGAACAATGATGTTAGAATTGTCATGATCTGACTGAAAGAAGAGATGTCAATTATGGTCTTAAAAGATAGGCGAGAGTTCTGAGTCAGTTCTGGTCATTATTGAGGTCACATAATTCATGAATATTATAGTCAGTTCGCTACAGACTACAGTAACTCATAAAATTGTATTGATCAATAACCAAAGACACCGCCGGAAACCAACATTTTCATGTTTTGTTTTGAATCCATATACCTTGTGTGGCATTGTAGTAGCATCAGAAACAATTTGTAGTGGTATCAAAAAGTCTGTGCCACAGCAACTCAGAATTGATTCAGGGATATTTTAGGATCATAATTGACCCATTTCTCTGACAGATCATGAATAAGTTCAGCCTCAAAGTTGACATTGTCCATTTTTTTTGGTCAAGTAATGACTAATTCCTATGCACAGAAACATACAAAAAACTTCTCAACTTTTGGTGATGTGTATTTGATCTGTTGACGCTGAAGTCTTAGCAATGCAATTCAAAATGAATATATGTGAGAGTAACTAGCGATGGCAAGTACTTTAACCCATGAGGAATTGTTTTTTCTTCTTCCCCCATCTACAACATTTTGTTGCTGATATGACAACAATGCATAGCAATAGTGATTTGAAACTTTGGCTATATTTAAATGCATTCCTTGCCCACATGTAGGTAAAATTTAGTGTCAATCCCTTATCGTCAGGCCACAGTAACACAACAAAGCCCCAGCGGTTTGAAAGTGTCCTGGAAGCCCCAGCGGCTGCCAGGTTAACCTAAAGCATAATGCTGATCAGTGACCAAACAACAGCCAAAGTGATAAGGTGAAACAAGAGGCCTGTTCACGGGGTCTGCGGCCGCCGCGGCTCCCGCGGCCAAAAGGGCGGGGCTTAATCATCAGCCAATCACGAAAGAGCAGATCCGGGAGGAGAGACTCTCCGCTCTGCGGCTCCTGCGGTTGCTCGGGAGCTTCGACATAAATGGCGCGCGTCTGACAAAGGTTGCACACTGTTTTGTTGATATCGCAGCTCACTGGCGGTTGTTTGACCAATAATGACAACTCGTAGTGACTCGTAGATATTCATGTAGTTGAGTGGTTTAGAAAAACATTGAGGGTTTTCATTAAATTGCCTATTCGTTGCGAACGCTACACGCGCCATTTATCGAACGCCATCAGCGGCCGCAAAAGTGTTCAAAGTTGTTCAAATTAAGCTCCGCCTCCTGGCCGCGGGAGCCGCGGCGGCCGCAGACCCCGTGAACAGGCCTAAGGAGTGAATATCAGAATTATGAGTTGACACAAAACAGTTTTGAAATATAGACCACGCTATCTCAGCAATGCTTGTAATAAAAGAGTGTCATCATGAGCCTTGTTAATTAGGACTAGGTGCATAATACCCACTATGTGGACGCTCCTTTTAATACATGAACTTGAACTTAATATTGTTTAAGCATGCTTACCAGCCATCACACCATACCCGAACCTGCTTTTCTGTTTTCTTCTCCTCTGTGCCCGCCATTTTTACCCTGAAACAGCATTTGGAATCGCAGCATTATTAATGCACAGTTCAAAATTATTCATTCTTACATCTTATAACATTGTTGTTGGTCTATTTGCTAGACATTTATCATGATAAGTTGAAGTAAGGTCACATATATTAAAATTATATGATAACAGAATTGTACTCTCTGATGACCTTGATATTCTGTACATTTTATGTCAATCAGTTACTTATTTTATGGGTTACACCACAAATAACTTTTCAGATGTGGGTTCACTAAACCTCACCTGGAGTCATGGCCAGAGAGTCAAAAACTTCAGAAGTGTTCAAAGATAAGGATAAGGTGGTCACAAATAGTCTGTGCTGTGCTAGTTTTCTGTGCTAGTTTTATCATGATCTTTGACAAACCTAAGGGGGGGGGGGGTGTCTAAATACATCCCCATGCAGGGAGCAGGTCAAGAGATAAAACAATCCCTTGGACAAGCCTCCTGGCAGTCAATTGGTTAACAAGTCACTGATCCCCTAGTCATTACTTTTTGAAGGACAATGAGGGGTATTGGTAGGGCAGGCATCACACTTCCGTACACAACACTGTAGGTAGTGTGACAAGCCTGAACAAGTGGTGGGCGGTGCTGCCGGCTTGATGACGTCATTGGGAGGGTATACTTAATGGTGTAGGCCTGTCTAACCTAACTTAACCTAACCTAACCCTGTCATTAAAGGAAATAGTTCACCTTCGGAACATTTTTCAGAACTCGATTTTATTATATTTTGTAATAAAGTTTCTTTTTGTATTTTTAAAAATGGTCCTACATTGCGCCAATTCAGGACAGAAGGTTGTAAATTATTAATTTTATGGTGTGCGTTATTGGTCTGCGCATGCTCCCTGGCAGTGCTGGCACTTTCAGACGGTACGGTACATTATATATGTGTCACATTCCTTCGTCAAAAAGTCAAATATCTTCGGCTGGAGTCTTTTCAGCCAAGAAAAGTTGCAGATAAGGATTTCTCAACACGGGCTACAAAACTGCTATTTCAGTTCAAAACCCCATGTTGAAGGTGAACTATTTCCTTTAAGTCTGATCAGGATGAAACCTTAGATTAACTTGTAGCCATTAAGTCCAATCAGAACAAAACCTAAGATTTACTTGTAGCCATTAAGTCTGATGGGGATGAAACCTAAGATTTGCTTGTAGCCATTAAGTCTGATTGGGATGAAACCTAAGATTCACTTGTAGCAATTAAGTCTGATCAGGACAAAACCTATAGCTTGTAGCCATTAAGTCTGATCAAGTAGTGAACAGGCCTATGCCATTAAGTATACCCTCCCAATGATGTCATCAAGCCGGCAGCACTGCCTGCCACTTGTTCAGGCTCATCACACTACCTACAGTGTTGTGTACGGAAGTGTGACGCCTGCCCTACCAATACCCAATGAGGTATCATAATGTGATGGTTTGAGGTCAAATTAGACCTCAAACCATCATTCTTATACATTCATTTATATATATAAACAAAATCGAGCTGTGGCTTGATTTTTTATTCATAAGAATGGCCTCAGGACCCTGCACTGGAGATGTTTAGTATCGAAACAGCGCCTCAGAAATGCAGCAGCAAAGCCAAATAATATGCAGGTATTTTACTCACTGGCCAAACATGACAAATTTTCAGTCCTGAGTACATTCTTTCTTTCTTATCACGGCTCGATTTTTTTTTATAAGAATGGCCTTGTTTTATTACAATCTGAAGATGGACAAAATGTTAAATGAAGTGGTCATATTTTCAATATTTCATACGTATATTCACGATAAAAATTATAATAATTAAAAACGAATACACCTACCATATCATCCTCTTAAAAATAGTATGTAATGAGATATTCACCTTTGAGCTGAATTTCCAATTGATTAGTGTACACCGCCACCAAACGCCCACTCGACCCACTAACCCAAAACACACGCCCTTTCCCACGGCTCGGCTGCGATTCAATGGAATGACAGCAAAGTAACCCTAGCGAAAAATCAATGTTTACATTTTGACGAAACGTCTCTAGCGCTCCATATACGTATTCGTCTTTGTTTCAAGCGGTATAAAAATACAAAGCATATGTGATATGAAAATTTGTAATTTTTGTGTATTTTCAAAGAATCGATGATAGATTTGTTGTCATTTCTTAAAATTTTACTGATATTGACATATTTGGTATTTTTAGAATAGTAAGCGTAACAAATAAGTATTGCATGTCATAAAACTCTTCATTTATTTCTGTTATTTTAATCAAAATGAAAATGTATTTCAAATTTCTGAATTTTGAGCGATTGTATGGAAAACCATAAATGAAAGAACTTTCGATATTTAACTTCATACTCACTTGTATAATGTATTATTAAATGTTACCGACGGCGCTGCGGCGATCTTCCTTTCCTGTGTAACACCAGATCGTTGCAAGATGGTATGTAAACATTATGATATAACGATTTAAATGAATGGTTTTATTTTTGTTATTTTGTTTTCCGAAAGTACAGTATTTATGTCACCGTTTAACTTGCACATTGCTTTCGCAGGGCATCGATCTTTGTCATAAGCACGAGCGCAAGAGTCGGCGCACTGAGCCCAAGTCTCAGGATGTCTACCTTCGTCTACTGGTTAAGGTACGAAACGATATTGTTTTCCTTGTTTCATGCGATGATGTATGTACACGATTACTGTAATTAATAGCGATTGTTGTTTTTTTTAGCATTTGTGGTTTGTTTACAAATAAGTTCAGTTGGGCAAACTCAGGAGAGCAGATAAATATATCTGCTAATAAATATATGGAAATCAGTTGCTGGCATTAGGTCCAAGATATAATAAATAGATGGAGATCATTTGCTGGCACTAGGTCCAAATAATCATTTTTTAACACAAAGTTGGTTGAGTTTGTTGGGCACTACTTAAAGGGAATGTTAAACCTTTCTGAAAGTTGTCAAATATACACTGGTTTTAGTTGAAAAGATGAAGTGCTGCTGAAAATGATTGATATTTTTTCTCTCAGTCACTTAACTTTATACAAATTAGTTTTTTTATTTGGGATGTCTGAGCTATAGACCACCACAGATAGGCTAACAAAGTGGGATTGGCTGAGAAAAAAGTAATTGTCAGCCAATCAGTGTGGCACTAGCCTGGACACCATTTTGCAAACTATAAATTTAATTGCTTTCAAACAACAATTTTTTTAGGGAAAATGACCTTAGTATTTTCAACATTTCAATAATGGTCAAAGATAATGGCTATCTCAGTTCAAAACCAATACAAATGTGAAACCTTTTTAAGGATAAAAAATGTACTCAATTGTTGACAACATTTCACTAAAAACACCTAGTCCCACAGACAATTGTGTCCAAAAATTCACTCCATCTGACATGGAACTGTTTACTCCATCCACCTTAATCACCACTAATTGTTTATGTAAGTTTTTTTCTGGAAAGATTTAAAAGCATGGCAATGAATTACATCAAATATGTTTCTGTAATTTTCTTACAGATAACCTCTAAATTTTTTACTTTATCTTTCATAAGTAAATCAAACTAATTTTTCAATGTAATTGTGTTAAATTATTATCAGAATATTATTTTTATTTTGTATGTTTGCCGTGTTGCTGCATCAATGTTTTGATACAGTGCTTTGAAGTGTGCATCAAAAAATTGATTCAGCATTAATAAATTTATTGCAGAATAAATGATGAATGTTCAGCATAGGTACTTTGATTAGAAAAAGAAAATGTGGTTAAGCAGTTTGGTTCTGCCTTCCTTTCAATGATTGATGTGCTTGATTTTTTTTTTATAGAAATTATGACATGGCAATGCAATGAGGTGCTTCAGTATTTTGTTATTATAGATTTAGTCTGAATGGTTTTTGAATGGATGGATTTCTGAGGTAAGGCCCTGTGCTAAGCATAGCTTGTTGTGCAGGCCATGACCCTACCACCCGATCAAGCAATTCCTGGCGTCCTGCAGAATTTAGAAGCAAAAGTTTTATGTGCCAGACATGGCCCGGCCCGCCCTGTGACGTCATCTGATCTTGAGTGACTGCGGCCACAGGCCATCCCCAGTCAGTGGCAAATAGTGAGTGCTGAAGCGACTTGAACCTGGGCTGCCACTACCGGGTGAGGTCAGAAGTCCAGCGCTCTCCCGACTGAGCTACGGGGTATTGGTGGGGCAGGCGTCCCTTCCATACACCAGCTGTAGGTAGTGTATGTAACAAGGGGTGGGACCCCAATTTTGATGTGTTGGTGCCAACCCTGCCCAACAAGATCTTGCTGAAACCTGCTGTGTTGTAGACTAGCACTTATCATCATGTAATTATAATTTGCTGTGTTCTAAATTTATATTTTTGTTAACATATTCCAAATATTTTATGTTATTATCTCCTTAAACTTGATCCCTCTGGTCATCAAGTTTGTTATGTCTTTATCTAGTCTATCTAGTTAAAGAATGTGTGCATTTTCACTGCCATAAGATATTTCAACTGGAAATTATATATGGTGTGGTCTTCTTTGCATCATTGTTGAATTTATATTTTCATGTTCTTTTTAGGAAGCTTTCAATGTACATCCCAACACTTTGTAGCTCCCTGGCAATTTGTTATAATGCACCAAATATCCCTGGCAGATATGCTGCTCCTATGCCCCAATCATCATCTAGCTGTCATAATGTTATTCCTATGCTGCATTGTTAACTATAGCAGTGTCTCGGGACTAAGCGTACATAACTGGAGCATAATTGCCATACAGCCAGCACCACTTGTTTTATGACCATTGTCATGGGTGCCACATAACTGCAGTTATGGTGCCCTTAAATCCCAATCAGCATCATGACTGTTGTCCCATCGCAGTGCAGCTGCGCTGACAAGTAACTATAAGGTCTGATAGTAGCAATGCTCTGAGGTGACTATTGCCATCCCTGTGTCTGGGGAAGTTGCACCAATCATCATCATCATCTTCCCTGTGGTTTACTGTTTGTCGCCCCGGTATACCCCTTCTGTTGTATGTGTGCCATGGTTGGGCAAGGAGCAGGTTGTGTTACGCCTGGATTCCTAATCAACCGCGGCGACAACATGTTATCCAGGACGATCCCAGACTGATGACCGTGGTCAGTGCTGATTCATGCCCTGGGTACACTGTACAGGTGGTGCTGTGTAAATTAACTTGTTGGTGTCTGCCAAAAAAAAGGTTGTGTGGTAGTTGCAGCCCCCTAATGCACCAATCATCATCATCTTCTTCTTCCCTATGGTTCACTGTGTTAAGCTCAATACTTAATAGCAACACTACTAACACTGCCTGCCCCTTGTTCCAGCTGTACCGGTTCCTGGCTCGCCGTACAGGCGCCAAGTTCAACAGGATCATCCTGAAGCGTCTCTTCATGAGCAAGATCCACCGGCCACCCATGTCTCTGGCCCGCATCATCCGCTTCATCAACCTGCCGGAGCGCGAGAACCGCATCGTGGTTTGCGTCGGCACCGTCACCAACGACGTGCGCATCTTCAAGGTGCCGAAGCTGACGGTGAGTAGCGAGGGAGCTGCTGGGGAAATGGGTGAGCTGTTATGGGCAGCTACTGGAGCCGGGAATGGGTGAGCTGTTATGGGCAGCTACTGGAGCCGGGGAATGGGTGAGCTGTTATGGGCAGCTACTAGAGCCGGGGAATGGATGAGCTGTTATGGGCAGCTACTGGAGCTGGAGGAATGGGTGAGCTGTTTATGACGGGAGAAGTGGGTGAGGGTGGGGTAGTGGGCTGGTTGGTCATATGTGGCTTAGTTACCAGGATGGCGTCATATAACTATATTGTTGTGGCGTCCTTCACCCGCGAGTTACTGGGGTATATTCCATAACGCGACTTACGGGGCTATCCCCCCCCCCCCCCCCCCCCCCCCGATCTCTGGAACTACTGAACCGATTGTAAAAATGCAAACGGCATTCGATAGCCCTGGGAAATATTTCTAGGGAAACCTAATATTGTTGGCCTCGGTGTCACCGATGACGTCACAGGTCAGGTCAAGTACAAAATGTTTGACCATGTCAAAAGGTCTCGATAGATGGAATTGTCGCGCAAAATTGCGATATTAAATGCATAAGCAGTCGATAAATATGTATGATTCGGGAGTCTGGCAATTCTAAGTACCATTCTAAGCTGTTTATGACCTTGGGTCAGGTCAAGGTCATCCGAGGTCAAACTGCAGAAAGATATAGACTTCAAATTTGGTACACATAATCACCGAACACATCTCGATCACATATATTCCGGTTTTTTGATAACTGGTTTTTTTAAATATTGTAAAAACAAATGTATTTGGATTTCTAAAATTTTGCATTTAAAAAAACTCAAAAATCCGAGATGGCAGTTTGAACAAAAATCGAAGAACATGACGTCACTGACGTCATTCCCGGTTGACCTATCATAACCTCATATTTTGCCTTTAGCGAACATATGTAGAATTGATGTGCGAGAAGGTACTGAAAGATTGGTGACGATAATTGTGTTGGTTTTGGAGTTATTGCAAAATAACGGGGGGGGGGGCAAGAAATAACCTCTCCCCACCCACCCACCCCACCCCACCCAGTAAGTCGCGGTTAAGCCCCAATCATCATCATTAGTTACCAGGAAGTAAGAGTAGTGGCATGTACAGCCTCAATAAATAATGTCATACACTCGACCTATGATCAGTGGTGGATTTTTCGTTTCATGACCTGGTCCTCGAGAGTAAAAATCCAAAGCTGGAGAGTTAAATTGTATTGTTAGACGTAGTTGTCCGTTAAACTAAACTGTCTGGCAACATTATCCCCCATTCGTTATAATAACCAGGTCGGTTTGACAGCCGTCGCCACAAAACGTTAAGTTTTGCCTTTCAGATGCTCGTATGAACTAGTCATGCTTGTTGGTAATTATAGTCATTCTTGGTTTTAATTACCGGGTTTCAGTGACACAGTAGACTGATAAATATGACAAGACAAATACAATGTTTACCGCGAACTTCTGGTCATTGATACGTTTCGATAAAGTACGTTACATGTGTAGCATATACCTGCTGTTTGTTAGTACTGGAGATGTACTAGGTGTTCACTTGCTATTGCTTTTCTTTCTCTGTGTAAGGGCAATACCTCACCATAGTGTTGTCCTAAGAAGAGAAAGTATACAAACTGACGGCTTACCAACCTGGCTCATGTTGCAAATTGAGCCGGGGTGGAGCTTAGACTACATCACTGTTTGTCGCTGATAAATAATGTGTTATTGCTGGTTGAACCTGCGGTATGTGGGTGTGTTCTTTATCGGTACTGTGAAGGAAATGTTGCCTATGCTGTGCCTTGCGGTTGATACAATGATACATGTGGTTTTGTCGTTGCTCGTCGTCGTCCGTATAGATTATCACTGAACGTTCATCATGACTGTTCTTGGCACGCCATTTGTGTCCCGGCCTAACCTGAGCTCGCTAAATCCTCATCTATCCCGATGTGTTCCCTGTCCGTCCGCTGTGTTCTGATCCTGTGATCCAAATATGTGTTAGCAATTATATTGCCTGAGATCGTCATTTTGTGTTTTGATGGCCGAAAGCACAGCATGTGTGCGTGTGCAATATGACTGGCCGTCGCCGCCCATAAAGCCCAATGTGATCATCTGTGTGAACCTCTCGCCGTATCCCCGTTACACGTGTGTCATAGGAAGCTAGTAAAAGTCGTAACAATGCACTTAGCCTCTTACTTTGTTTCCTACCAGCATGTGAACGTTTGTGTCTCACCGGTGTGTAGCCCCCAGTACCAGCATGTGTGGGTGTCCCACTCGAGTCGAGTCCCATCCAGCCTTGTGGAATTTTGGTAGTTTTCTGGACTTTTTTGGGTCCAGAAAATTGTGTTCATTTTTTCTGGAAATTTGCTCTTTTCACATGATCTTACCGACATTGTAGTTAAAATATAATTTCCATTTTCCTCACGAGGATTTAATATATATTACAAATCAAATATTCTACTTTCCAGGTAAAATAAATTGTCAAAAAAAATGAAGTCTGAATTTTTCCTAACAATACAATTTTACTCTACACCTATGGATTTTTACTCTCCAGGACCCGGTCATGAAACGAAACATCCAACACTGGTCCCCTGCCTGCCCGCTTGCGCCGGTGGTGTTTCGTCATTCGGTGTCGGTTGCCCACCTGTCGGCGGGTGCATCTCTGACCAACCAGTGTCCCCCGTCCCGTCCGCAGGTGTGCGCTCTGCGCGTGACCGAGACGGCCCGCGCCCGCATCCTGAAGGCAGGCGGAGAGATCATCACGTTCGACCAGCTGGCTCTGCGCGCGCCCACCGGCAAGAACACCGTGCTGATGCAGGTACGCGCAGAGGAGCAGGGAGTCGCGGCGATAGCCGGTCTGACAGCGAGGAGATTGACGGAGTGCGTTGTTTCAACCACATGTTCGGATCCGTGTTATGACCAAGTTCCTAAAGCCCAAATCGCCCCTACCTAACCCATTTACCTTTTAAGATGTTTGCCCAAATGTCTTTTACCTTGTACCCAGATATTTTTGTGGCGGTCTTTAGACTGGAACGACAAAGAATTCGTATTTTTCGGGAAGTTTATCGATATACGGGAAGTTTTATCGATATACCATTACGTAACTTAATCCACTTCGAGCAAGCGTGCGAACATGGCCGCTGTAATCAGTATTTGGAGATTTCGGATACACTAGTGCTACGAAATTTACATGTCATATTTCGCTGTTTTATAAGTTCCATAAGCACGTAACATATACTAATTAACTCGCTAGTTTGTTCAAAGAAACAATGTAATCCATAGCTATAATGTTGGATGTCTTCTGCCGTTGGGCTTCGTGGCGCCAACGCCAGAGCGTTATGCGTGGCACGAGACGAGGCTGAACGAGCCATGCAAACATCTAGCAGACACATTCACCTAGTTTGTTTCGTCCTGCGTGCTCCGCGACCACCTGGAATGTACACCATCGGGGGCTACCCACTATATTGGTGTAACCCCCGCCACCGGATCTGTGTGGAACAAACACTGTGTGTTTGGTGACGGCGACAGTCGGAGGTGTCACCCAAAACATATTGTATCGCTGTTACGTGTGCGGTGCAGCACGGCATAGGACTGGGTTAACTGTGGGGTACTACGCCGGCTCGTCTTGGTCTTATATTGATCATAGCGTGCTTTGCGCGTCTTTGCATCTCGACATTGAACAAATGTTCCTTGGCGAATCGGGCTGTTCCGGTCTTCAGGCTCAATGTGACTGATAGTATGCTGCTTAAGCTGCGGGTCGCCCGTCTTTCTTCCGCCCCGTATCTCTTTAGGCCACCACCACTTATATACCGCCTGTCGCATTGACTTGTTTGTAACGGTGCCTAGGTGTAAACTGGTGTAACCTAGGTGTAAACTGACGTACGTTGTTACGAGAGCCCAGTTCGGTAGTCGACGTGTCCACGTGTTCTGCCTGGCCTGGCCTATCGGGGGTACGCCCCTCATTTAATCATATTGTACTGTATACATTTCAGTGGCAAGTAAGCAGGTACACTGTAGTCACTGTCTGTTCTAAACGGTTATCGTATTAGCCCCAGAGTTTTCTGTTGATCATTCGGTCGATGGCGCGCAGTCCTTCCCATCCATGCCGACTGCGGTTGACCTTTTATGTGTCTTGCCCCGTCATACCCTTTCTTCCGTCGTACGTGTGCCGTGGTTGGGTAAGGAGCAGGTCGCGTTACGCCTGTGAATGTTCTTTCTCTGTGTAAGGGCAATACCTCACCATAGTGTTGTCCTAAGAAGAGAAAGTATACAAACTGACGGCTTACCAACCTGGCTCATGTTCCAAATTGAGCCGGGGTGGAGCTTAGACTACATCACTGTTCGTTCGCTTATTAGATAATTATGTATTGCTGGTTGAGCCTGAGGTATGTGCGTGTTCTGTATCGGACATTTGAAAGAATCTGGCCATTTGACCTAATCAACGGCGGCGATAACATCCTATCCAGGACGATCCCAGACTCATGACGTCAGCGCTGATTTGTATCCTGGACACAGTATATTTCCTGTTCAGTATATTGTACGGATGATAATTTCATTCCCCGGACACCGCCGGTCGCTGTGCAGATCAACTCATTGACGGAGTTATTTCCATTTACAAAATGTATCACTGTTTTGGTGTGTATTGATGCACATTGCATGTTCGTGGCCCTCACGGAATGCCGGGAAGTTGTCCTGTTAGCGGTTAGTAATGGTCGACGTGCTATCTATCTGTTCCCGTGACCGCTGTTTCATCGGGTGTGTATATAGGCATTGTCGCTGCATTGTACACCGTGTGTTGAGTGTGATCTCTTATAGCTGTCCTGCAGTCTTTCTCCTTGCCTTCGTGTGTGACTTAGTGACAGTGTGTGGCAATCGTGGGTGTGTGGCGTGTAATGTATTGTCTGAGCCGGCGTGCATGTAGTAACACCTAACCTTTCTGAGAGCAGAATTGTCTAGTTCCCAACCACGCCATATTGCCTATCTCCCTCGGGAGAAACTACGCACGCTGTCCCCTTTCGCCGCAGGCGTCTTGTTTTTTTTTTTGTTCTCACATTTCCGTTTACCCCAGGGTCGCCGCACGGCGCGGGAGGCCAACAAGCACTTCGGCCTGGCGCCTGGTGTGCCGCACAGTCACACCAAGCCGTTCGTGCGCAGCAAGGGACGCAAGTTCGAGCGCGCGCGTGGTCGCCGCTCCAGCTGCGGCTACAAGAAGTGAGCAGCGCACGAGACCGGCGCGGCCCCACCGTTATCCCTCGAGAGTTGTCAATACACGCCACCAGACAGCGAACGATGGCGTTTGTTTTGTGCAGTGGCCACCACTGCACCAGTGGCCACCAGTGCTGAGAGTATGAACGGAAGGTTGCTGTAGTGGAGGCGTTTGGGATAGGAAACGACGCAGAAGGTTTTGTGACGAGAGATTGGGAGAACGGCAGTTTCAGGGTGATTGTAGCTGCTCTGGCTAGTTTAGTGGTGCAGGGAGGAACGTGGGAAGTGGTGCAGGGAGGAGCGGGGAAATGGTGCAGGGAGGAACGGGGGAAGTGGTGCAGGGAGGAACGTGGGAAGTGGTGCAGGGAGGAACGTGGGAAAGTGGTGCAGGGAGGAACGGGGGAAATTCGTGCAGGGAGGAACGTGAGAAATTCGTGCAGGGAGGAACGTGGGAAAATCGTGCAGGGAGGAACGTGGGAAATTCGTGCAGGGAGGAACGTGGGAAATTCGTGCAGGGAGGAACGGGGGAAGTGGTGCAGGGAGGAGCGGCAGAGTAAGTGGTGCGGATCGGGAGAGGTGACGCGATGTGCTGTAGCTCTCACGGGGCTGCTGATTTTCGAGGTCGGGGTAGTATGCATACCTTGAATGCCACCGTCACATCAAAGCAGTGACCATACCAAAGCACGGATGCATTGCATAATTAATAGCATGTGTGCTCGTTTTCAGTTTCTGCCTTTCGCCGATAGATGTCTAGCATCCCTGGGAGCCGACGTTTTACTGCCGTTACGCGTCGTGTCCTATGCTAATGCGGACATTGGGCGGACAGACACACGAACAGCGCTATCAACGCGAAACTTCGGGTACCTTCTTCTACATCAATTTCACGTCTTCGTGAACAAAAAATGCAATTTCGTCCAAAATGTTTCCGAGATATAGCAAATGTGACTACACACGAGTTTCACGAAAACAAAATCAGACAAAATTGAACAGGCCGTACAAAGGCCAGTTTTAAAGTAAAATGCAATCTAAAAACAAAATATGACAAATGCCAAGGTCTACAAAGTGGCTATCTCGGATATTTGGGAAGAAAAAATTGGTTTTGTATCCCAAAAATGCAAAACAATAGTGTTTGGGGGAAAATGCCCTCACAATCTAAATTTTCGAACATTGTCCAAAAAAAAACTGAATACATCTCGGAGAACCACATATGGTCCATACCCAAATCAAATTTCAAAGCAATATATTCATTTTTGACTGACTGGCTCCCAATTATGAGTAACTCATGACGTCATATTTTGGAATTACGTTTTGAGGGCAGTTATTGACCACATGAAGACAAATAAATGTTTGCAGCACTGAATTTCGGAGACAACTGGTTTAGGGACATCCCTTTTTAATTATATTTATCAATTTCAAATTTTAACTTTCAGTTTTGAAGTTGCATCTGTAATTTTCAGCGCTATTTGACGGTTCGAAATTTAAGAAAACTATTACAAGCTTGATACCTATCGATAGACAATGCAAAGTTTTATCATACAGTGTCATGGTTTTCTTAAGCTAGAGAATGATTTTTTCATAAAATGGTCTAAATTGTACTGAAATTCCACATATAGTGATTCCACAAAACTACATGTCTGATTTCCGACGCAAAGTGACTGTGCGAAGTTTAAGTACATTTAGTCACAAGTGATGCGCAGAATGGAAGATATGTTAATGTAATATCGCATGGGATGGTATTTTGTAAAGAGGAATGTTTCCATAAAGGGATCAAACTTCAGTAATGGCAGCGCGACAAGCCTCGTCCATACATTGTCTGGTGACTGTCCCGTAATAAGGAATTATACGATAAAATACATATTTTTGTTAGATACACATTTATCCTATTTTTGGGTAATGCGGTGGATCGTGAACAAGTACTTTGTGTCGGTATTTTTTCTTCATATATCCATTTAAACTGCTAAGTTCTCACGGCGTCCGCAGCGTGGCGCTAGCGTCGCCTGACGAGCAAATGTCGGCGTCCGGCGCGTAACGCTCCCATCTCTTGCTGGCAGGACAGCGCTCACCGTCACCGGTCACCACTACATCCTTCCCAGACTGTTAAACGTGACGAACTGCAGGTATGCTGTGCGTGAAATCCGGCAGAGAACCGTCATCCACGCCACTATACATCTAGTTTTGTTTTAGTCGCCTTTGAGTTACCTTTACCCGATTATCCGCCTTGATCAGATACATTGGTCTCTGATCAAAGCGGTGAAGATCACTTTAAACCAGCTGATTTACCATAAAAGGTGCATGACATTAATAACGTTTGCAGTTTTCGCTCGGCAGTATGTGCTAAAGAAGATATCACAGAATATTACAGTTGAAATATAAGCTAAATTGACCAAACTGAGACGCTTGAACTCAAACGAAAAATAATACGGGGAAAGCTGACAGTACATTGCTTAGCGTGCTCACTAATGAGACCATGACCACAAAGTCGACGTTGCTTCGGGTCCTTCCCGTCGTTTTGTAAGCCAGTAACCGGTCGGGAATCCCAGCACCGCAAACGCACTATCGTCTGCACCGTGTGGTTCGCAGGGCCTTTGACTTAAAGGAAATAGTTCACCTTCAACATTAGTTTAAAACTGAGATAGCTGTTTTGTAGCCCATGTTGGGAAACCCCTATCTGCAAGTTTTCTTGACTGAAAAGACTCTCCAGCCGAAGATATTTGACTTTGTGGCGAAGGAATTCGGCGCATATATGATATACCGTACCGTCTGAAAGTGCCAGCACTGTCATGGAGCATGCGCAGACCAATAGCGCACACGATACAATTAATAATTTACGACCTTCTGTCCTGAATTGGCGCGATGTAGGACCATTTTTGAAAATAAAAGAAACTATTCAAAAATATAATAAAATCGTGTTCTGAAAAAATGTCCGAAGGTGAACTATTTCCTTTAAGGTGGATCGCTGGCGTTTGGGATTATCAGTGCCCGAATGATGTCAAATCATAGGATGTTCGTCATAAGGTGGCCTCACATATACAAGACAGTCTCGTCCATAGGCGGCTCCAGGGGGCAAGCATGCCCCCCTCCTCCAACCTCCTGAAATCAGCGCAAAATCGACACATTTCCCGATATAGAAGAAAATCTAAGCAACTTGTAGAATCTTCTGGGTTCGTTTGGCAACATAAAACGCACCGAGTTCACGTTTTGATATTATATTCTTGAGCGGTTTCCAACAATTTTAAACCGAACAGTTTACATTGACCCTTTGGATGATTTAACAGTTTCGAATGGTTTTAAGAGATTGCTTTACCCACAAGTTGAAGACTCTAAGTTAACACAAAAGCATTTATAATTTGTGATTTGAACATGACGCCCACAAAGCTAATCAATCAAGCTATACATTGTGCAAAACAAATTAATTCGCTGACCTCAATGAATTGATCGATAACATGACAAAATCTGCAAATAATCCACAACGACAGTACCTCTCATTTTGAGGTCGCGTCGCAACACAACTTTTACAAAGGAAAATGTGTTTTATATCAGCTATCAATTATTAGGCAAGCGAAATCCGATGAGTTTTAATTGTGTGAGACTTTTGGGGATTTGCACACAACAGTTACACCACAGACCGAAAACTGCAGTGGCGCACACAGCAGTAACACCACGGGCTGGAGACTGCAGTGGCGCACACAACAGTAACACCACATACCGGAAACTGCAGTGGCGCACACAACAGTAACATCACGGGCTGGAGACTGCAGTGGCGCACACAGCAGTAACACCACAGACCGAAAACTGCAGTGGCGCACACAGCAGTAACACCACATACCGGAAACTGCAGTGGCGCACACAACAGTAACACCACGGACTGGAGACTGCAGTGGCGCACACAACAGTAACATCACGGGCTGGAGACTGCAGTGGCGCACACAACAGTAACATCACGGGCTGGAGACTGCAGTGGCGCACACAGCAGTAACACCACATACCGGAAACTGCAGTGGCGCACACAACAGTAACACCACGGGCTGGAGACTGCAGTGGCGCACACAACAGTAACATCACGGGCTGGAGACTGCAGTGGCGCACACAGCAGTAACACCACATACCGGAAACTGCAGTGGCGCACACAGCAGTAACACCACGGGCTGGAGACTGCAGTGGCGCACACAACAGTAACACCACGGGCTGGAGACTGCAGTGGCGCACACAACAGTAACATCACGGGCTGGAGACTGCAGTGGCGCACACAGCAGTAACACCACATACCGGAAACTGCAGTGGCGCACACAGCAGTAACACCACGGGCTGGAGACTGCAGTGGCGCACACAACAGTAACACCACGGGCTGGAGACTGCAGTGGCGCACACAACAGTAACATCACGGGCTGGAGACTGCAGTGGCGCACACAGCAGTAACACCACAGACCGAAAACTGCAGTGGCGCACACAGCAGTAACACCACATACCGGAAACTGCAGTGGCGCACACAACAGTAACACCACGGACTGGAGACTGCAGTGGCGCACACAACAGTAACATCACGGGCTGGAGACTGCAGTGGCGCACACAACAGTAACATCACGGGCTGGAGACTGCAGTGGCGCACACAGCAGTAACACCACATACCGGAAACTGCAGTGGCGCACACAACAGTAACATCACGGGCTGGAGACTGCAGTGGCGCACACAGCAGTAACACCACATACCGGAAACTGCAGTGGCGCACACAACAGTAACATCACGGGCTGGAGACTGCAGTGGCGCACACAGCAGTAACACCACATACCGGAAACTGCAGTGGCGCACACAACAGTAACACCACGGGCTGGAGACTGCAGTGGCGCACACAACAGTAACACCACGGGCTGGAGACTGCAGTGGCGCACACAGCAGTAACACCACGGGCTGGAGACTGCAGTGGCGCACACAGCAGTAACACCACATACCGGAAACTGCAGTGGCGCACACAACAGTAACACCACGGGCTGGAGACTGCAGTGGCGCACACAACAGTAACACCACGGGCTGGAGACTGCAGTGGCGCACACAGCAGTAACACCACGGGCTGGAGACTGCAGTGGCGCACACAGCAGTAACACCACATACCGGAAACTGCAGTGGCGCACACAACAGTAACACCACGGGCTGGAGACTGCAGTGGCGCACACAACAGTAACACCACGGGCTGGAGACTGCAGTGGCGCACACAACAGTAACACCACGGGCTGGAGACTGCAGTGGCGCACACAGCAGTAACACCACGGGCTGGAGACTGCAGTGGCGCACACAGCAGTAACACCACATACCGGAAACTGCAGTGGCGCACACAACAGTAACACCACGGGCTGGAGACTGCAGTGGCGCACACAGCAGTAACACCACGGGCTGGAGACTGCAGTGGCGCACACAGCAGTAACACCACATACCGGAAACTGCAGTGGCGCACACATCAGTAACACCACAGACCGAAAACTGCAGTGGCGCACACAACAGTAACACCACAGACCGAAAACTGCAGTGGCGCACACAGCAGTAACACCACGGGCTGGAGACTGCAGTGGCGCACACAACAGTAACACCACGGGCTGGAGACTGCAGTGGCGCACACAACAGTAACACCACGGGATGGAGACTGCAGTGGCGCACACAGCAGTAACACCACATACCGGAAACTGCAGTGGCGCACACAACAGTAACACCACGGGCTGGAGACTGCAGTGGCGCACACAGCAGTAACACCACATACCGGAAACTGCAGTGGCGCACACAACAGTAACACCACGGGCTGGAGACTGCAGTGGCGCACACAGCAGTAACACCACATACCGGAAACTGCAGTGGCGCACACAGCAGTAACACCACATACCGGAAACTGCAGTGGCGCACACAGCAGTAACACCACATACCGGAAACTGCAGTGGCGCACACAACAGTAACACCACGGGCTGGAAACTGCAGTGGCGCACACAACAGTAACACCACGGGCTGGAAACTGCAGTGGCGCACACAGCAGTAACATCACGGGCTGGAGACTGCAGTGGCGCACACAGCAGTAACACCACATACCGGAAACTGCAGTGGCGCACACAACAGTAACACCACATACCGAAAACTGCAGTGGCGCACACAGCAGTAACAGCACGGGCTGGAGACTGCAGTGGCGCACACAGCAGTAACACCACATACCGGAAACTGCAGTAGCGCACACAGCAGTAACATCACGGGCTGGAGACTGCAGTGGCGCACACAGCAGTAACACCACATACCGGAAACTGCAGTGGCGCACACAGCAGTAACACCACATACCGGAAACTGCAGTGGCGCACACAGCAGTAACACCACATACCGGAAACTGCAGTGGCGCACACAACAGTAACACCACAGACCGAAAACTGCAGTGGCGCACACAGCAGTAACACCACATACCGGAAACTGCAGTGGCGCACACAACAGTAACACCACATACCGAAAACTGCAGTGGCGCACACAGCAGTAACACCACGGGCTGGAGACTGCAGTGGCGCACACAGCAGTAACACCACATACCGGAAACTGCAGTGGCGCACACAACAGTAACACCACGGGCTGGAGACTGCAGTGGCGCACACAGCAGTAACACCACATACCGGAAACTGCAGTGGCGCACACAACAGTAACACCACGGGCTGGAGACTGCAGTGGCGCACACAGCAGTAACACCACATACCGGAAACTGCAGTGGCGCACACAGTAGTAACACCACATACCGGAAACTGCAGTGGCGCACACAGCAGTAACACCACATACCGGAAACTGCAGTGGCGCACACAACAGTAACACCACGGGCTGGAAACTGCAGTGGCGCACACAACAGTAACACCACGGGCTGGAAACTGCAGTGGCGCACACAGCAGTAACACCACATACCGGAAACTGCAGTGGCGCACACAGCAGTAACACCACATACCGGAAACTGCAGTGGCGCACACAGCAGTAACACCACATACCGGAAACTGCAGTGGCGCACACAACAGTAACACCACAGACCGAAAACTGCAGTGGCGCACACAGCAGTAACACCACATACCGGAAACTGCAGTGGCGCACACAACAGTAACACCACATACCGAAAACTGCAGTGGCGCACACAGCAGTAACACCACGGGCTGGAGACTGCAGTGGCGCACACAGCAGTAACACCACATACCGGAAACTGCAGTAGCGCACACAGCAGTAACATCACGGGCTGGAGACTGCAGTGGCGCACACAGCAGTAACACCACATACCGGAAACTGCAGTGGCGCACACAGCAGTAACACCACGGGCTGGAAACTGCAGTGGCGCACACAGCAGTAACACCACATACCGGAAACTGCAGTGGCGCACACAACAGTAACACCACGGGCTGGAAACTGCAGTGGCGCACACAACAGTAACACCACGGGCTGGAGACTGCAGTGGCGCACACAGCAGTAACACCACATACCGGAAACTGCAGTGGCGCACACAACAGTAACACTACGGGCTGGAGACTGCAGTGGCGCACACAGCAGTAACACCACAGACCGGAAACTGCAGTGGCGCACACAGCAGTAACACCACGGGCTGGAGACTGCAGTGGCGCACACAACAGTAACACCACATACCGGAAACTGCAGTGGCGCACACAGCAGTAACACCACATACCGGAGACTGCAGTGGCGCACACAGCAGTAACACCACATACCGGAAACTGCAGTGGCGCACACAACAGTAACACCACAGACCGAAAACTGCAGTGGCGCACACAGCAGTAACACCACGGGCTGGAGACTGCAGTGGCGCACACAACAGTAACACCACGGGCTGGAGACTGCAGTAGCGCACAGTGGCGGATCCAGGATTTTTTAAGGCAGGGGTCTTCAGGCCCGAGGGCGGCATATTTCCTCGGTGACAGGGGCGGCATGGTCCAGAGGGGCGCCAATCCAATATGTCAATTAAACGGGTCAAATATGCCCCTTCCTTAACCCGCGCCCCGGGGGGGAGCAGTTTCTCAATATCTTGAAAACTATGATAGATATTGACGTGAAGCGTTCCATACCTTATATTGCATCCATTTTACGTCTTCTCGCAACATGTCAGTTGGGTAAACCTGAACATGCCGAATGGGCCCCTAGTCAGCACGGAGGGGCCCAGGGCAGGTCGGAGGGCCTTCGGAGCATGTCGCAAGGCGACAAAGCAGCCAGCGCAGTCCCTTGCCAGGTCGGAAGGGCCCCTTAGAAGGCTGGAGGACCCCTGGAGAGACCAGAGGGCTCCTGGAAAGTTCAAAGGGCCCCTGTGCAGATCGGAGGGGCCCCTGACCAGACCAAAATGGCCCATGGATGGGTAAGAAGGGTCCCTGAACATGGGCAACAAAGCAGCCAGCGCAGTCCGACCAGAAGAGTCGCTGGGCAGATCGGAGGGGCTCCTGGGGAAATCAGAGGGGGCCCTGGCTAGACCGAAAGGGTCCCTGGGCCGGTCGGAAGGACCCTTGAACATGCCGGATGAGTTCCTAGCCAGACTGGAGGGACCCCTGGGCAGGTCGGAGGGCCCCCTGATCATGTCGGCAGGGCGACAAAGCAGCCAGTGCAGCCCCTGGCCAGGTCGGAAGGACCTCTGAACAGGCCGAATGGGCCCTTTGACACACAAAAGGGGGCTTCTTGGAAGGTCAGAGGAGTCCCTGGTCAGACCGGAAGGGCTCAAAGCACGTAGAGATCCCAGATGAAGATTAAATACAAAGAGAACTTATTCCACAATAAACAAAAATAGAGCTTTCGGGTATATTGTAACACCCTTCATCAGCTATTAAGAGGCATTCGGTAACAGGTCATTGCTCGTCTTTAAGATGAGCAATGACATGTTACCGAATGCCTCTTAATCGCTAACGAAGGGTGTTACAATATACCCGCAAGCTCCGATTTTGTTTTGTATTGTAGAGTAAGCCCTCTTTGTATTTCATATATATATCACCCACTCCACACCATGTCTTTTCGCGGATGAGTCCCTGAACAGGTCAGAAGGGCGTTGAAAAAGTCGGAGGGGCCCCTAGACGATCTGAAGGAACCCTGGGCCTTTCAACAGCAAGAATGCAGGTGTCCAGGGAATAAAAATGTGTGCGCCGCTCCGCGGCGCAATTTAAATACAAATTCAATTATATGCGGATTAGAGAAGAAAAAAACGTGCCGTTTCTCGGTGCATTTATGTGTTATGTTACTACTTTACTATATAATTGGGCAAAATAGTTCACTTTATAATTTTTTTACGCACTTCAAACGCATAATAACATTTTTAGAGGTACACACCATAAGCAATGCGATGCATTCATGAGAAAGCATATCCAGGGCATAATACTCAAAATTGCCGCGCCGCTCCGCTGCGCAATTTGTTTAAGAGTTCCAGGTCTTGAGCTTACAAAAGTATTCCAAGTTGGTATAGCTGATTCCAAATTGGTGTCGCTGGTTCCAAAGTTGATATGGCAGTTTGCTAACTCCAGGTCCTAAAAGTTGGTATGGCCCATGCCATACCTGTCATACTGCATTTTCCATCCGTGTAACGTGCCTTTTCATCCGTTTTGTTTGGACCTTTCAACGCTTGGGAAGGGGCCCTTTCAGTGTTCGGGAATGGGGCCCTTTCGAGGCACCCCCCTCCCTGGACGAAATCCTGGCTACGTGCCTGCCGGACACCAGAGACCCCCGTTGCCGCCGGCGGTGCCGCCGATCTGCCGCCCTGAATAGTCAGTGGGCAGCCGTACACTCCGCCGAGGCTCGGAAAACCCGCCACGGCCGCCACAGGCGCGCTACCACAGAGGTAGGTACTCGCAGTTCCACGACATGACGGGTCAGAGGCGGTACTTTATATCTCTTTGGGAGCCCCCCCCCCCCCCAATGTTTTCCAAACAAAATGCCCCTCCAAAATTTCAAGGACTACTCGTACAGATGTTTTCAGTTTTGCGTATTTCATCACATCAAGATGTGATTCCATCTTAGGAGTATTCCATCTTAGGAGTATTCCATCTTATGACTAGGAACAGAGAGGGCAGGGGGATAAGCCCCTCACTTGTAAGTAATTTTTGCTCTCAAATCTGCTGCTAAAATTGCTCAATGAGGAAAATTTGAGATAGCAAAAGGTTCGCCATGAAGAGAAAAACTCAATTAAATCTGCAAATAAATATTGTATATGGGGGGTGGTCTCTCAAGACGAAATCAAAGTTTCTCTGGCCCCCTCCTTTTATGATGTTCTTACGTCGCTGCGAAACAATGGCCCTCTTCATGACCCCAGCCCTGCCATCAAAATTACCGAAATGAGCCGAATTAAGCCGAAATGAGCCGAAATGAGCCGAATTTGACAAGCTTCCTTATGTGAAGGAAATCAAAGCAATTTTAAATTCATGTATTCTTTAATGAGTTATCAATGCTCAAAAAGCGAACTCTGATAAATGAGTTTTGTGGGGAATTTTGTCACTTGCTGGGATTTGACCCACCAAAGAACAACTTTGCCTTTGAGGCCATTTCCCGGTCCACGTTGGTCTGGCCCTACCAACTCTGACCAGAATTGACGGCGTTCGGGAAGACCATTTTTCCAGCTATGAACCTACCAATGGTGATATGGCCATACCACGTATACCTTTTTGAAGAAGAAAACAATCACCCGTGTTGTAAAAAGCCACCTGCAATCCAGGTTTTCAATTAAGCGAAAATCACTGCGGAGTTATGTGGAAGAGTGATTCTCCCGTGCCCAGAGAGCGCCGACGACCAATCACCACCACCATGCGGCCGTGGAAACGCGTCAACTGGGACGCGCTCAACCTGAACCTGCTGCTCGCGGACTGGGAGCCGCTCCACGCCGCTGGCACCGTCGACGACAAGGTGGACGCGTTCATGACAGTAGGGAACACCGCAGTCAACATCCACTGCCCGACCACCACCGTGACGTCACGCCGACCGAGCTGCCCGTGGCTGCGTGGCGACACGCAAGTCTCCGCAGCCATGGAGGAGCGCGACCGCGCCTGCGAGACCTGGGAGCACTGCCGCACCCCGGAGGCACGCCGCTCGTACCAGCAGTATCGAAACAGAGTGAAGAGACTGATCACCCTCGCGCGTCGCTCGTACGCTCGTCGTTGCTCGTATCTGCTGAGCGAGCGGCGTAATTTTTGGAACCGCCTCAAGCAGTTCGCAATGCAGCCAGCGAGAGGGCGCGCCACACCCGATGACGACCTTAGCAACCGGGCAGACGAACTCAACGCCCACATCGCTTCCGTCGGACCTCATATCGCGGCGGAGGTAGCGGCGGTGCGCGACGGTGCTGGTACGACTCCGGCTGGACCGCGCTCACACCGAGTCTGTGCAGCAGCCCTCTCCCTGTGCCCGGCCACTCTGCCGGAACTTTCAATCGCAATCGGTTAGATGAGTGCATCGAGGCCCGAGGGCCGTCGGTGTCGACGGTGTGCCTCTCCTTGCTGTAAAGAAGATTTCCCTGTAATCGGCTGTCATCTTCTACACCCAGACTTGTCAATGATTCATATTTGTCATGAGTCGATTCACAGTGATTCACGGACCATAATGAATGATTCAATCATGATTAAATCACTCAACATTACCATAATGAATGATTCAATCATGATTCAATCACTCAACATTACCATAATGAATGATTCAATCATGATTCAATCACTCAACATTACCATAATGAATGATTCAATCTTGATTCAATCACTCAACATTAAAGGGAAGTGTCGACTCCTTTGTCTAACTCCTTTGATTTTGAATGTGCGACTCTAAGATTGTATGAGCGTGATAGGGACGTCATGCTCTACCTGTGTGCCAATTTGCATGCACATCAGAATAGTCTGCTGTTTGACATTAAACTTATGACCTGCTCTAACTCCTTTGATTTGAAATGTGCGACTCTAAGATTTTACCAGAAGGATCACTAGGTCGTGATCTATCTGTGTACCAATTTTGAAGCCAATCCAAATAGTCCGCGAATGTATTTCCGAATGTGAATGTGAATGTGAGCCAATTGGACACGCGTGTTGTTTATTTTGATTATAAAATGATATTTATAATATTTATTATAATTGCAAATTCCAAGTTCCAAAAGCATTAATGACTTTACGTTTCACTTTGTTAAGCGAATAGAACATTTATTTTGATTTTGCATTAGGTATTCTTTTTTGATACAGCATGATGTGGAATAAAGCGGCGCCGATGCGACAGTGATATTTGGGACATGCGGAGGTCATGCAAATGTTTGTTTATGATTTAGTTTTTGATATGGTATAGCCTAGAAATTAGGAAAAGGTGGGTACCTTTTGATAATTTTTCGCGTGAAAAAGGTGTGCGTGTACTGTGTGGTTTGTGAACCAAAGTATGAGTTAGTTACCTTTTTAAGTATTTAGGTACCTACCCCTAACCCTACCAGTTCCAAGGTATTCACCTAGTTAGGGCTGATTTAACAGTGGCTTTGTGCCCACTGGAGTTAGACACAAAGCCTCGCTTTCTTTACGCATAGATGAATTACAGGCTACAGCTCAGGACACAGAGCTCATATAATTGGCCATTAAGTGCCTGGTTTGTCCACAGGGCACAGATGAATGCTGGGCCGCTGGCATATTTTGTGAACAGTTTATGCTGTTCGACCAAAAAAGAATGATTCTTTGAGCAATGAATGATTCAATCAGCCTATTTTCTCTGTATGAATGATTCAATCAGTGACTTACAACAGGTTTGCGCATGAGGTGAATCGATTCATGAGTCATTCATTGGAAATAAGAATGATTCAATCAAAAGTAGTCGATTCACATTGAATCATTGACAAGTCTGTGACTACACCTGATCAACTCTTCTATATCGTCATGTACTTTCCCTTTTTCCTGGAAGATCGCGCGCGTCACCCCAGTGTTTAAGTCGGGCGATCGGTCTGACCTCAACAACTTTCGGCCCATTTCTATACTCTCTGTACTGTCGAAAATCGCAGAGAAGGTCGTCTGCTCGCAGCTCAGCTCTTACCTACTTGACAACCATGTAATGACGCCAATGCAATATGCTTACCGTCCATGTCACTCGACAGAGGACGCTCTGATCGACGCTGTGGAATGGCTGACAAGGGCTGTCGACAACGGCCATGTCGCGTCGATTACGACGATCGACCTCAGCAAAGCCTTCGACAGTATTATTTAAAAACTGGTTCTAGTCTAATAGCCTCAAAATGAACCCCACAAACACAGACTTCATGCTGGTTAGCACCAAACCCTCCCTCAAAAAGACCAACAACTTCCCCATTACTACATGTGGCACAGATATTTACCCATCGTCTTCAGTGAAGGTACTGGATGTACTCTTCGACCAACACCTCACCTGGGAACCCCATATCTCCTCCATCGTTCGGCGCTGCAACACAATCCTCGTTGTCTCTCTTCAAAACTCGGCACCATTTCACTCCTGGGGTTCTGAAGCTCCTAGTCCAAGTTCACGGCTTTCCACACAACTCTACTGCAGCTGTCTGTCTGGGGTGGAGCGGCCGAGTGTCAGTCCCTGGCCGACCTGGCCAGGGACTGTACTGGCTGATTTGGCACCCTGCCGACATGCTCAGGGGCCCCTCCGACCTGCTCAGGGGCCCCTCCAACCTGCCCAGGGGCCCCTCCAGTTTGGCTAGGAACTCATCCAGCATGTTCAAGGGCCATTCCGACCAGCCGAGGGACCGTTTCGGTCTAGCCAGGGGCCCCTCTGACTTGCCCAGGAACCCCTCCAATCTGCCTAGCGACTCTTCTGGTCGGACTGCGCTGGCTGCTTTGTCGCCCTGCCAACATGCTCAGGGGGCCCTCCTACCTGCCCTGCGGCCCCTCCGTGCTGGCTAGGGGCCAATTCGGCATGTTCCGGGGCCCTTCTTACCCGCCCAGGGCCCCTTTCGGTCTGGTCAGGGGCTCCTCCGATCTGCACAGGGGGCATTTTTAACTTTCCAGGGCCCCTCTGGTCTGTCCAGGGGCCCTCCAGGATTATAAGGGGCCCTTCCGACCTGGCAAGGGACTGCGCTGGCTGCTTTGTCCCCTTGCGACATGCTCCGAAGGCTCTCCGACCTGCCCTGGGGCCCCTCTGTGCTGACTAGGGGCCCATTCTGCATGTTCAGGGGCCGTCCTGGCCCACCTAGGGGCCCTTTCGGTCTGGTCATGGGCCCCTCTGACCTGCACAGGGGCCCTTTGAACTTCCAAGGGGACCTCTGGGGTCTGTCCAAGGGCCCTCCAGCCTGCTCAGGGGCCCTTATGGCCTGGCAAGGGACTGCGCTGGCTGCTTTGTCGCCCTGCCGACATGCTCAGGGGCCTCTCGACCTGCCCAGGGGCCCCTCTGTGCTGTCTAGGGGCCCATTCGACGTGTTCAGGGGCCCTCGGACCCGCTCAGTGGCCCTTTTGATCTGGCCAGGGGCCCCTCTGACATGCACAGGGCTCTTTTGAACGTCCAAAGGGCCCTCTGGTCTTTCAGAGAGGGTCCTGGAGGCCCTAAAGAGCCTCTGAAGTGATCTAAACTCTCTAAAGACCACGCTTCGCGTGGCAAAGGGCCATCCGCCACCGAAAAGGGTCCTCATGGCCTCCAGGGGGTGCCGCTGCACCCGCCTCCCACCCCCCCCCCCCCCCCCCCCCCCCCCCCACCCCCTCGGCTACGTGCCTGGTTTCCGGTACGGCCTGACTGAGCGGCTGCCACTTCCGGCCGTACAGATAAGGCCCCCACTGCCGCCCGCCGCCACTGGGCTCCGTCCACTGGGCCAGCAGCCCGTCCGGATGTGTCAGTGTGTCGACCGCCGTGGACGGCTGCAGGAGTTGGCGCCGTGGCCAGACCCTGCTGTGAGGGAAGAGGCGAGTGAGAGGGGGAGGAGCTGTTGGAGGAGCTGAGATCTGTCTGTGTGCGGTGCCCACTGCCCACCAAGGACGCGGTAGAGACGGTGCTGAGCGTTGTGACAAGGGAGATCAGTGCTCCCCCTCGCCTCCCCTCGCCTCGACGCGGTAGAGACGGTGCTGGGCGTTGTGACAAGGGCGAGCAGTGCTCCCCTCGCCTCCCCTCGCCTCGACGCGGTAGAGACGGTGCTGGGCGTTGTGACAAGGGCGGTCAGTGCTCCCCCTCGCCTCCCCTCGCCTCGACGCGGTAGAGACGGTGCTGGGCGTTGTGACAAGGGAGATCAGTGCTCCCCCTCGCCTCCCCTCGCCTCGACGCGGTAGAGACGGTGCTGGGCGCTGTGACAAGGGCGATCAGTGCTCCCCTCGCCTCTCCTCGCTGGCGGTGCAGGAGGGGCGCCACCTGAAGCGTGCCACTCGTCTGCAGCCACTCGTCTGTGCCCGACCCTTCGTCCGCGGAGACCTGCCGGAGCGCCATTCCATCTCCACATGCAGCGCACCTCGGCAGCCGCCGCTATGGCCGACAATGACGACCAGGACGATCGGCAGGACATCAAGCTGGTCGTGGTCGGCGACGGCACCGTGGGCAAGACGTGCCTCTGCTACACCTACCAGCAGGGCAGCTTCCCGGAAGGAGACGAGTACCGTCCGACCATCTACGACAACGCCTGCATTGACCTCACGCTGGACGGCCGCCGGCTCAACCTGAACGTGTGGGACACGGCCGGGCAGGAAGGGTTCGAGCGACTGAGGCCGGTCATGTACCCCGGCACCGACGTCTTCCTCCTCTGCTACGCCATCAACAACGTCGCCTCCTTCAACAACATCATGATCAAGTGGGCACCCGAGCTGCGCAATCACTGTCCGGACGCTCGCATCGTGCTGATCGCGACCAAGGCGGACTGCCGCGGCGGCGACCCGGCCACCTCGGTGGAGCGCGCCCGCGGCCGCCGGCTAGCCGTGCAGAAGCTGAAGGCCGATGGTTTCGTGGAGTGCTCTGCGCGCACCGGCGAGGGCGTGTCGGAGTCGTTCGAGACGGCCGTGCGAACTGTGCTGGACGGGCCGCAGTTGGGAGGAGACGGGTGTTGCTGTGCAGTCGTCTGAGACGGTGTCGCCGTGCGGTGTGAGTCGCTGGCGATGAGGGTCGGCGAGGAGACGGTGTCGCCGTGCGGTGTGAGTCGCTGACGACGAGTGTCGGCGAGGAGACGCGGATTGTGCGTTTGGAAGTCGTGAACCGGCCAGCTCCAGGAGCTGGCCGGCCAGCTCTGTCCAGCCAGCTCCAGGATGCGCATCTGGCTGCGCTGCCGTCCGCCCCCGCATGTGCGCCGGTCCGAGCGTGGTGGAACATTTCCGTTCCCAGGAGGCCCGCCAGCAGGATGTGGGATGTCTTTCTTGACCGACTGCAGAGAGCGGCAGAGTGCAGAGAGCGGCAGACTGCAGAGAGCGTCAGACTGCAGAGAGCGTCACAGACTGCAGAGAGCGTCACAGACTGCAGAGAGCGTCAGACTGCAGAGAGCGTCAAGTGCAGAGATCTTGCGTCACATCGGCGGTCTGGCGTCCCGTATTGGAATACCCGTCTGCCGGTATGATGTATGATGTCACAGGGTGATAGAGGGCAATGACAGAGTCTGCTGCAGTGATGTAGGGACGCAGTGATGCAGTGATAGTGATGTAGGGACGCAGTGATGTAGTGACACAGTGATGTAGGGACGCAGTGATGTAGGGACGCAGTGATGTAGTGGCGCGGTGATGTAGGGACGCAGTGATGCAGTGATAGTGATGTAGGGACGCAGTGATGTAGTGACACAGTGATGCAGTGACGCAGTGATGTAGGGACGCAGTGATGTAGGGACACAGTGATGTAGTGGCGCAGTGATGTAGGGATGCAGTGATGTAGGGACGCAGTGATGTAGGGACGCAGTGATGTAGGGACGCAGTGATGTAGGGACGCAGTGATGCAGTGACGCAGTGATGTAGGGATGCAGTGACGCAGTGATGTATGGACGCAGTGATGTAGGGACGCAGTGATGTAGGGACGCAGTGATGTAGGGACGCAGTGATGCAGTGACGCAGTGATGTGGGGACGTGGTGATGCAGTGACGCAGTGATGTAGGGACGCAGTGACGCAGTGATGTAGGGATGTAGTGGTCCAGTGACGCAGTGATGTAGGGACGCATTGATGCAGGGACGCAGTGATGTAGGGACGCAGTGATGTAGGGACACAGTGATGTAGGGACGCAGTGATGTAGAGACGCAGTAATGTAGGGACGCAGTGATGTAGGGATGCAGTGACGCAGTGATGTATGGACGCAGTGATGCAGTGACGCAGTGATGTAGGGACGCAGTGATGTAGGGACGCAGTGATGTAGGGACGCAGTGATGTAGGGACGCAGTGATGTAGGGACGCAGTGATGTAGAGACGCAGTAACGTAGGGACGCAGTGATGTAGAGACGCAGTAATGTAGGGACGCAGTGATGTAGAGACGCAGTAATGTAGGGATGCAGTGATGCAGTGATGCAGTGATGTAGGGACGCAGTGATGTAGGGACGCAGTGATGTAGGGACACAGTGATGTAGGGGCACAGTGATGTAGAAACGCAGTGATGTAGGGACACAGTGATGTAGGGACGCAGTGATGTAGGGACACAGTGATGTAGGGACGCAGTGATGTAGGGACGCAGTGATGTAGGGACGCAGTGATGTAGGGACACAGTGATGCAGTGACGCAGTGATGTAGGGACGCAGTGATGTAGGGACGCAGTGATGTAGGGACGCAGTGATGTAGAGACGCAGTGATGTAGGGACGCAGTGATGTATGGACGCAGTGATGTAGGGACGCAGTGGTCCAGGGACGCAGTGATGTAGGGACGCAGTGGTCCAGGGACGCAGTGATGTAGGGACGCAGTGGTCCAGGGACGCAGTGATGTATGGACGCAGTGGTCCAGGGACGCAGTGATGTAGGGACGCAGTGGTCCAGGGACGCAGTGATGTAGGGACGCAGTGGTCCAGGGACGCAGTGATGCAGTGACGCAGTGATGTAGGGACGCAGTGGTCCAGGGACGCAGTGATGTAGGGACGCAGTGGTCCAGGGACGCAGTGATGTAGGGACGCAGTGGTCCAGGGACGCAGTGATGTATGGACGCAGTGGTCCAGGGACGCAGTGATGTATGGACGCAGTGGTCCAGGGACGCAGTGATGCATGGACGCAGTGGTCCAGGGACGCAGTGATGTAGGGACGCAGTGGTCCAGTGACGCAGTGATGTAGGGACGCAGTGGTCCAGGGACGCAGTGATGTAGGGACGCAGTGATGTAGGGACACAGTGATGTAGAGACACAGTGGTCCAGTGAAATGTCGGGTTCTTGGCACGGCACTGCCAGTTCTGCAGCGTCGGGATAGTACTGACAAAAAGTATCCCTCGTAGAATTGTGACATAATTATGTGGGCCTATACGTTGAAACTGGTCTCAGAATTGTGACATAATTATGTGGGCCTATGCGTTGAAACTGGTCTCAGAATTGTGACAGAATTATGTGGGCCTATGCGTTGAAACTCAATTATGTGGGCCTATGCGTTGAAACTGGTCTCATAATTGTGACAGAATTATGTGGGCCTATGCGTTGAAACTCAAGTATGTGGGCCTATACGTTGAAACTGGTCTCAGAATTGTGACATAATTATGTGGGCCTATGCGTTGAAACTGGTCTCAGAATTGTGACAAAATTATGTGGGCCTATGCGTTGAAACTCAATTATGTGGGCCTATACGTTGAAACTGGTCTCAGAATTGTGACATAATTATGTGGGCCTATGCGTTGAAACTGGTCTCAGGATTGTGACAGAATTATGTGGGCCTATGCGTTGAAACTCAATTATGTGGGCCTAAGCGTTGAAACTGGTCTCAGAATTGTGACATAATTGTGTGGGCCTATGCGTTGAAACTGGTCTCAGAATTGTGACATAATTATGTGGGTCTATGCGTTGAAACTCAATTATGTGGGCCTATGCGTTGAAACTCGTCTCATAATTGTGACATAATGATGTGGACCTATGCGTTGAAACTGTCTCATGGAGCAATGGGGAGTGAAACGTGATGGTGGAACTTCATATTGTCAGTGTCAGTTCATAGTGTCAGTGTTGTCAGTGTCAGTGTCAGTTCGTCCTCGCCAATCGGAGCGACACGTAGGTGTGAACACCTTTTTGTTAAGTCTGTGGAGGCACCCTTAGTCAAATACAACTGTGTGAAGTGTGAAGAATGTCGTTTGCGTTGTCGGCATCATACGCGTATGCACTATTGCGCTATGTACCGAACGTGTTGCATTTAAAACTCCAGATGCATCGCGCCGGCGATGGATATGGTGTGCACTGTTGTGTTGGACAGGACAGGGGTCAGGGACGTAGTAACGCCACGAAAAGTGAGGGGGGGAGTGAAACTTTTATCTCGTTTTGAAAGAACCCCAACCCCCCATGGAATGTTTCTTTGCAGATTTGGGCTGTTCTCGTCTTGGCGAACCTTTTGCCATTAACAACTTTTCTCACCAAGCAAAATACACATTTAGCACACACACAAAAAATGTCCGAAAAGTGAGAGGGACATGACCCCCCGGCCCGCCAGTTCCTACGCCTATGGCGTTGGACGTTAGAGTGCGTATACACCGACTGGCGAGGACCGATTTGATATTTTTGCAGTCGTGCTACCCTGATATATTTGTATGTCCTCCCGTTCATCTTCAAACTCCAGCTCCACCACATTTCATGTTACCGGAGCGATATATTGGAAACATAATACAATGCTGAAATAATACTCCATGATTCGCATATAGCGGAGACTGCCCTATTTGCGCCATGGTCATAATTGCGCCAACCCCTCACCCCCCCCCCCCCCGCTATCTTACAATTTAACAAGTAAAGGGCCGTGCGTGGAAAATGTATTTTTGAGTAGGCAGAGATGCTAAAAATCTTTTTTTCTCTCTCGGAAGTCAACAATGGGGCAGCGTAGCGGCAGGCCAATCGTTAATGTGTACTTGTTTTAACCATTTTCTGGGCGGCTTGCTTTATCCTATAAGTTGCATATATGATAACTACAAGCATAGGTGGGGACCGGTCCGTTACTCCGTTACTCCGTTACTCAAGGGTGGTAAAAGTTCTTTGAGTGGCCCTGACCAAAAGTGGCGCATACAAAAATGACCCCAGCACAGCTGGGGTCATTTTTTTTACTTCACAAGAATACCCTAACACCTGGCTGTCTGGCTCACATCATCCCTGTATTTTAACCAGCGCCGTGCCGGGGGTTAACCCTCTCAGGTTTTTCGCGGATAGCGGAAAAACTGCGAAGCGCAGCGCCGCCATTTTTGGCACAGCTGTTGTGCATCAATTGTCCACATTATGTAAAAACAAATCATCGGGTCATCTTTGGTCAGGTCACCAGACCAGGTCACGTGATCCCACCTCCCAAAAACTAGTGGTCGTACCACAGTCACAGTTTTGGGATGATCGGTTTTACACTTACAGGATTTCATAAGGTCATATATATCTACAATTCGTTTATCTTGGATTTGTAATATCAGAGACCTAAGGTCGGTTTAATTTCGTGACCTCCCCATTATAAGTCTAAGGGGAAATATGTAAATGTTTCCTATTCTAAGGAGACACAAGATAGCAGTCTAATTCCTTATGGATCATGTTATTATAGAAAATTATTGATGACCTAGGTGCCATTTTTGTTCGGGGAACCTTACGGGGTCAGCCGAGGTCATCCGAGATCACCAACAGTTTTATGTCAATAACTCTCGACATATTTTTTGTTTACATTTGATGAGCTCTGGAGCCTCAACTGTTGACCTGAGCTCAAATTTGAGGACACCAAGCGATTGAATGTTTCAAGAGCTATCCATTGTTTTTTCTCGTTTGATCTTAGCTATCATAGTTCCTGTTATATCTGGGAGTTTCTGGAGCGAAGTCCTAAAACTTGAAAATCTGACCTTTGATGACCTTTGGTAACCTCAATATTGACTTGAATAAAAAACATATAATGTACCTTCGAATGTGCTTGTCGAGAGCTTCTGAATGCTTTGTTCTGCGTATTTCTAGCTCTTTTAGTTTTCGAGTTAAATGGATGGGGTCCCAGGACAGTGAAATCGACTGTCCTGACAGTGGACCTCCATTGAAAATGCACTAGCACCCCGGCCCGCCCCCGGGGGAATCGACTGTCCGGATTTCCCGCGCCGTGCCGTGGTGGGGGCGTTTAAACGCCTCCTAATGTTTTTCGAGGATAGAAAAAAACGGCTGCGCGCAGCGCCGCTGTTTTTGGCACAGCTGTTAAGGCATCAATTGCCTACATATTGTAAAAATTCTTGACCACGGGTCATCCCAGGTCAGGTCAGCAGGCCAGGTCACGTGACTCCACCTCCAAAAAAAGTGTGCGGTCGTACCACAGCCACAGTTTTAGGCCGATCGATTTCGTACTTACAGGATTTCATAAGGGTAATAGTACCTACAATTCGTGTATCTCGGATTTGTTTATATCGGTGACCTAAGGTCGGGTCAATTTCGCGACCTCCCCATTATAAGTCAATGGGGCAATATTCAAATGCTTCCTATTCTGAGGATACGCATGATATCAGCCCAATTCCATCTGGATCATGTTATTATAGGACATTCTTGAGGACCCAGGTGAATTTTTGGTTCAGTGACCCCACGTGTTGAATCTATCGTCCGGATGTTTTTTTTTCTCGTCGGATTTTTTTTAATGTAATTTATTATTATTGGCAATCAAGAGCTGAAACACAACTGCTAATACAAAAGTAAATGTACATACATACTGACGTGATGAATATGATGATTAAGTGAATAATACATCTGAAGTTGTTTTGACGATCAGTATTTCTAAGGACATGATCGCTTAGTAAATTTTAACAGAAATGACAGTAATGATTGTTGCTGGCATTTTAACCCCCGAGTACTTCATGAGAAGGAGCATTTTGTCCCCAACCTTATCCATAAGGACAGAACACTTTACCACCCCTGCCGTTACTAACGAATATATTGTTTTGAGTAACGAAGTAACGGACTCGTTACATTTTTTTACAGTAACGGACCGAGTAACGGAATTTATTTTTGTGGTCCGTTACTTCGTTACTTTTTAGTCCGTTACTCCGTTACACCGTTACTTCATGTTTTTAGGGTAAATATTGTAACAATTTAGCATATTTAGATTCCCCATTCTTTTAACGTCATTTTGTACATTTACATTCGTTACTGTGTGCAAATGTACAAGTTTGTCTTTTCTTATTCAATGCAAAGTCCTTTGCGGTCACGGCCGTTCCCGCTCAGTCGGCGCTGAGGACGGTGAATGGGAATTCGATGGTTTGAACATTTTGGCAAACACGGTAATAAATTACTGGCCGTGGCTGTTCAGGCGCCATCGACGCTACAGTGTCTTGTAAGGTTATCGCACAGCTAGCCGGATGTTCGTGGTGAGCATTTATTTTTAGTTTTCTCTAAGAAATAACTTACGAATAGTTTCATAAGTTAGTTTTATAATATAGAGTAGAAGTTATATAGTAAATGATCTACAAAAGTTACTAATCACAAAGCAACAAAAAAGGCATAAAACCTGCGTTTACGTTAAAGGGACACTGCTTATATCGGATGATATCGCAAAAACCGGCTTAAACAAGTCCTAAGGACTACTTATGATTTGTAATCGTCCTCAAAGACTAACCCAAGCAGCGCAAATACAAAAAAAAAATCATTTATTTCATTTTTCATAAGAATCTAAAAAACTGCTTACGATTACTACGCACCACTACATATATGGATTATGGAAGCGTTTGTTCCAGTTAAAGGGATATTGCCACCTCCAGAGGACTTCTAAAAAGCAACCTAAATGAATGGTGGTATTAACAATCATGTATGCTCAAGCTCAAACTTGCTCCTGCAGCACCTAAAGCAGTGTATCGGCAAAGCATTTTGTATTTATTTCTGACTCCAAAACGTTGGTGCCAGCTGTGTTCAGTACTAGATTCATGATGGCCGCTCTCATCCAGTTTTGCTGTGGTATTGGCGCCCGCCCAAAGCCGAAGCGTACGAATTCGCCGAGACTTGACCTCGAAAAGTATATATGTGTTATAAGGCATAGGTCACATAACTCCTACGGTCCCAAAGTCGAGCCATAGCAATTATTGCTGTTTTATTATGAAAGAGGCTAAGGTTGTTGAAAATATAATTGACTGCATACTCTTTTTAATTTTAAAGTGCACTGACGGAATGGTGATGTTGAGTTTGCAACATTCAAAAGAAAATAACAGCCCGCAAAGAAGTGATTCTAAATAGTGATGTGGCGACTCCAATTTTACGAATGCTTGGCAAGCATGAGTGGTGCAAATTTTGTTTTTATCTAATGGGGAGTTTCGGGAATACAATTTTGCAGGTGAAATCGGACACGCTTAATCGACCGATACACACCAAAAACTCCATATTGGCCTGCGAGGTGATAATGTCCCTTTAACTGCATCTGACCAACCGTCAGCTGACGCTATTGCAACAATTGGATGAGGCGGCAAAGCACTTATACATTGTTTCATGAAACGAATCTGGCGCATCTGGCGCACTTGAGTTGTTGCCACAAAAACCTCGGTCGGAATCAAAATCCCTTCGGAATTATTCTTATCCCTTCGGAGTTGATCTTATCCCCTCGAAATTCATCTCTACTTTTATCCAATTATTGGGCTTAAATCTGGCATAATAAGACATGAAATGTTTTCTGACATTACAAATTTCGACAGAATGCTTAAGCAAAAAATGTAACTATTTACAATTGTTGCACAACGCTGCAATTAATTGATTTTGGTGCGTAGTGGTGAGCTGACCCGTCAAGGTCATTGGCTGGAAGAAACCCGAACTTTGAACGATGATATTGAGTGACTGGGCACGAATTTCAAAAAACGGACTTCATAGTGTTAATCAGATGCGATTGCTCTTTAACATATTACATTTTACTTTTAAGAGACAGTGTCCCTTTAATATCACTTCGTTTTACAAAAGTAACGGAGTAACAACTAACAGAGTAACTGTAACTTCCGTTACATCTTTTGATGATGTAACGGAGTAGCGAGTAACGAGTTACTTTTTTGGAGTAACGGAGTAACGAGTAACAAAGTTGCATTTTGAAGTAACGGCCCCCACCTATAAGTTACATATATGTTGCAAAGTATGTATAACAACTTCCTATGCCTATTGCCTAATGCCTTATATGTTCAGGGGCAGTCGCAGCTCTGGCCTTGGGGGGGGGGGAGGCAACTTGGCAAGGGGGCCTGAGGTTGTTTTATTTTTACTTTCTAGGGCTTTTAAACCCTGTGGTTTATGGCGGTCTGAAAGCGGTCTTCAGCCGGTCTGAGAGGGTATTTTCAGCCATTCGGTATTCAAAGACAGATCGGCAATGAAGTCAGAGTGAGACAGAAGACAGATCGGAAATGAAGTCAGAGTGAGACAGAAGACAGATCGGCAATGAAGTCAGAGTGAGACAGAAGACAGACCGGAAATGAAGTCAGAGTGAGACAGAAGACAGATCGGAAATGAAGTCAGAGTGAGACAGAAGACAGATCGGAAATGAAGTCAGAGTGAGACAGAAGACATATCGGCAATGAAGTCAGAGTGAGACAGAAGACAGATCGGCAATGAAGTCAGAGTGAGACAGAAGACAGATCGGAAATGAAGTCAGAGTGAGACAGAAGACAGATCGGCAATGAAGTCAGAGTGAGACAGAAGACAGATCGGCAATGAAGTCAGAGTGAGACAGAAGACAGATCGGCAATGAAGTCAGAGTGAGACAGAAGACAGATCGGCAATGAAGTCAGAGTGAGACAGAAGACAGATCGGCAATGAAGTCAGAGTGAGACAGAAGACAGATCGGCAATGAAGTCAGAGTGAGACAGAAGACAGATCGGCAATGAAGTCAGAGTGAGACAGAAGACAGATCGGAAATGAAGTCAGAGTGAGACAGAAGACAGATCGGAAATGAAGTCAGAGTGAGACAGAAGACAGATCGGCAATGAAGTCAGAGTGAGACAGAAGACAGATCGGCAATGAAGTCAGAGTGAGACAGAAGACAGATCGGAAATGAAGTCAGAGTGAGACAGAAGACAGATCGGAAATGAAGTCAGAGTGAGACAGAAGACAGATCGGCAATGAAGTCAGAGTGAGACAGAAGACAGATCGGAAATCAAGTCAGAGTGAGACAGAAGACAGATCGGAAATGAAGTCAGAGTGAGACAGAAGACAGATCGGAAATGAAGTCAGAGTGAGACAGAAGACAGATCGGCAATGAAGTCAGAGTGAGACAGAAGACAGATCGGAAATGAAGTCAGAGTGAGACAGAAGACAGATCGGAAATGAAGTCAGAGTGAGACAGAAGACAGATCGGCAATGAAGTCAGAGTGAGACAGAAGACAGATCGGCAATGAAGTCAGAGTGAGACAGAAGACAGATCGGCAATGAAGTCAGAGTGAGACAGAAGACAGATCGGCAATGAAGTCAGAGTGAGACAGAAGACAGATCGGAAATGAAGTCAGAGTGAGACAGAAGACAGATCGGAAATGAAGTCAGAGTGAGACAGAAGACAGATCGGCAATGAAGTCAGAGTGAGACAGAAGACAGATCGGCAATGAAGTCAGAGTGAGACAGAAGACAGATCGGCAATGAAGTCAGAGTGAGACAGAAGACAGATCGGAAATGAAGTCAGAGTGAGACAGAAGACAGATCGGCAATGAAGTCAGAGTGAGACAGAAGACAGATCGGCAATGAAGTCAGAGTGAGACAGAAGACAGATCGGCAATGAAGTCAGAGTGAGACAGAAGACAGATCGGCAATGAAGTCAGAGTGAGACAGAAGACAGATCGGCAATGAAGTCAGAGTGAGACAGAAGACAGATCGGCAATGAAGTCAGAGTGAGACAGAAGACAGATCGGCAATGAAGTCAGAGTGAGACAGAAGACAGATCGGAAATGAAGTCAGAGTGAGACAGAAGACAGATCGGAAATGAAGTCAGAGTGAGACAGAAGACAGATCGGCAATGAAGTCAGAGTGAGACCGAAGACAGATCGGAAATGAAGTCAGAGTGAGACAGAAGACAGATCGGAAATGAAGTCAGAGTGAGACAGAAGACAGATCGGCAATGAAGTCAGAGTGAGACAGAAGACAGATCGGAAATGAAGTCAGAGTGAGACAGAAGACAGATCGGAAATGAAGTCAGAGTGAGACAGAAGACAGATCGGCAATGAAGTCAGAGTGAGACAGAAGACAGATCGGAAATGAAGTCAGAGTGAGACAGAAGACAGATCGGAAATGAAGTCAGAGTGAGACAGAAGACAGATCGGCAATGAAGTCAGAGTGAGACAGAAGACAGATCGGAAATGAAGTCAGAGTGAGACAGAAGACAGATCGGAAATGAAGTCAGAGTGAGACAGAAGACAGATCGGAAATGAAGTCAGAGTGAGACAGAAGACAGATCGGAAATGAAGTCAGAGTGAGACAGAAGACAGATCGGAAATGAAGTCAGAGTGAGACAGAAGACAGATCGGAAATGAAGTCAGAGTGAGACAGAAGACAGATCGGCAATGAAGTCAGAGTGAGACAGAAGACAGATCGGCAATGAAGTCAGAGTGAGACAGAAGACAGATCGGCAATGAAGTCAGAGTGAGACAGAAGACAGATCGGCAATGAAGTCAGAGTGAGACAGAAGACAGATCGGCAATGAAGTCAGAGTGAGACAGAAGACAGATCGGAAATGAAGTCAGAGTGAGACAGAAGACAGATCGGAAATGAAGTCAGAGTGAGACAGAAGACAGATCGGAAATGAAGTCAGAGTGAGACAGAAGACAGATCGGCAATGAAGTCAGAGTGAGACAGAAGACAGATCGGAAATGAAGTCAGAGTGAGACAGAAGACAGATCGGCAATGAAGTCAGAGTGAGACAGAAGACAGATCGGAAATGAAGTCAGAGTGAGACAGAAGACAGATCGGCAATGAAGTCAGAGTGAGACAGAAGACAGATCGGAAATGAAGTCAGAGTGAGACAGAAGACAGATCGGCAATGAAGTCAGAGTGAGACAGAAGACAGATCGGAAATGAAGTCAGAGTGAGACAGAAGACAGATCGGCAGGGCCTGATGCACACTGAATTTCAGGCTTCGATGACAATCTGTTGTCATGGGTATTAACAGGGACATAGGAACGTCACGAAAAGTGTTGGGGGGGGGGGGGGGGCAGTGCAACTTTGATCTTGTATTGAGAGAAACCCAACCCCCTATGCGATATTTATTTGCAGATATTTGGGCTCTTCTAGCCTTTGCGGACCTTTTGCAGTAAAACAAATATCACTGACTAAAAGACAATATTTTAGCAAAAAACAAATGGCCCAAAAGTGAGGGGGCCATGGCAACCGCCCCCCTGTTCCTACGCCTATGTGGGTATATGAGGCGCTGAATCACGTTGTGGCAAGTTTCAGCTCCCTTGATGGAACAGTTACCTACTGAGTTATCATCGCCACCGGCATTTCCGTGAGGTCATGATGCAAGCAAGGCTTTCTTCTAAGCCGAAACGCCGCCACCGATTAACCTTCGCCCTGGTGTGAGTCATTTTGTCTCTCCTTGATATTTCTCGGGAATAGCGGGAAAACGGCGACGTACAGCGCCACCAAAATTGGCATAGGTCTTCGGCCATCAATTATCCATATATTGTGTATTGTTTACCTCGGGTCATCTCAGGTCAGGTCACCAGGTCACGTCTTACCAGTTACCTCCAACAATAGTTGCGGTCGTGCCAAAGTCACGGGGGTTGATCGAACGATTTCAAACTCACAGAAGTTAATCAGAGCATGGGACATAGGTATCGACAATTCGTTTAACTCGGATATTTTTATATCGGTGACTAAAGGGCAGGCCTGACTAAAGGCAAGGGCAGGACAATTCCGTGACCTACCCATCACAAGTCAGTGGGAAAATATAAAAATGCTTCCTATTCAGAGGATATGCAATACAGGCCAATTCTGGCAGAATCATGCTATTTTAGCTCACTCTTGACCCCGGTGCAACTGTTGCTCAGTGACCTATGCAAAGTCAGCCGAGGACATCTGAGGTCACTAGCACTTTTTTGCCAATGACTCTTTATATAATGAATATAGAGACGTGCAACCCGCATTACTGTGTTTGTCTTGCTGATATGCGTCTCCCCATATGCAACATTACCTACTGGGTTCACAAATTACCTCGACCTGAGGTCAAATTTTGAACTTGACCCAATACGGGCATCGTGAATACGGTTCGAAGTTCCTCGACGAGACAAACATGATGGCGTTGCAATTATTGCCCTATCTTCATTAGGTAAAACGATGTGCACGAAAAACTTCTTGGAAGAAAATGCCAGCATGACATGTGGTGACCTCTGAAGCCTAAACTGTTAACATGACATGAGCTAAAATGTTTTTTTTAGTTTCTTCCTAGCTCTATTATAGTGCCCAATATATTTTGAGTTTCTGGAGCTAAGTCCTAAAGTTTGCAAATTTCACTTTTGATGACTTCCGGTGACCTCAATATTGACCTGAGCCAAAACATGACCGACGTGACTTCGATTGGGCCCTCAACGTCTTCAAAAGGACCGTTGGTTGACCTGAAAGGGTCCTTGCCCAGCCTGAGAGGGTGTTGCTATGCCTGATGGGTCGTTATCAGGCGTCAAAGAGCCTTGCGACGGTCTGTGGGTCCCTTTCTAGGCTTACAAGGGTCCTCGGTCGGCCTGCAAGGACTGTCAAGCGGCGGCAGGGCTTTTTACTGGTTTGAGAGTGTATTTTTCAGAGAGCCCACTCTGAACTACATTGGGCCCATCTGACCTCCATAGGTCCCGCTCTGACCTCCAGAGGGCCCACTCTGACCTCCCGCCCACTTTTACCTCCACAGTTCCACCTCTGGCTTCCAGAGGGCCCCGCCCCATGTGGCCTCCAGGGAGCCCACACTGACCTCAGGAGGCCCACTCCTGCCTTTAGAGGGCCCACTATGACATCCATAGGTCCCATCTGGCCTCCATAGGGCCCGCTGTGACCTCCAAAATGCCCACTCTGACGTCCGGATGGTCCACTCTGGCTTCAGAGGGCCCCTCTGGATACTAGTGGGCCTCCTCTGACTTCCTGGGGGCTTACTCTGACCATCAGACGGCCCACTCTGGCCTTCGGAGGGCGCTCTCCAGCTTCCACCTCCAGAGGGTTCACTCCTGCCTCCATAAGGCCAGCTCTAACCTTCAGAGGGCCCCTCTGGCTTCAATTACGGCCACTATCGTTTTCAGATGGCCCATGCTGACGGTGACCTCCATACGGCCCCTCCAGCTTCCAGAGGGCCTCTGAATGTGTCCTCCAGAGGGCCTACTCTGACCTCCAGAGGGCCCACTTCAGCCTCCAGCGTGCCAATTCCTACCTCCAGAGGGCCCTTGGCTTCCAAAAGGCCCAATCCGTCCTTTAAAGGGTTCACTCTGGCTTCCACAGGGCCCACTTCTGCCTCCAGAGCGTCAACTCCTCTAGAGGGACAACTCTGGCCTTCAGTGGGCCCTCTGGCTTCCAGAGGGCCCACTCTGATCTTTAGAGGGCCCATTCTGACCTGCAGATAGCCCACTCTGGTTTCAGAGGGCCCCTTTGGCCTTCAGGGGGCCCTCGGGATACCATTGGGCCCCTCTGACTTCCAGAGGGCCCACTCCGGCCTACAGGGAGTGTAGGCCTTTGGCCTCCAGAGGACCCTCTTCGACCTCCAGAGGGCTCACTTTGGCCTCGAGAGGACTCGCTTTAGCCTCCAGAGGCCATCCAACGTTGGCCTCCTCTCTGACCTCTAGAGGGCCCATTCGGACTCAAGGAGCAAAGGCGGGACTTTGGGCCCACCTGGGCCCCAAGCATGGGCATAACCACCACTGGGGACGGGGAGGGGGGGGGGGACGCGTCCCCCCACAATATTTTCGGATTTTAACATTACGCCAATGGGCGTTGCATGGAAATAATCGACTTCGAAGTGCCTCCGTCCCCCGTCACCCCTACTTTCGGGCGGTGGTTACGCCCATGGCCCCAAGTGACTTTGGGGGAGGGGGGGCAAAAGATATGTTGGCCCCCTCATCGGCCATTGAGGGGGTCATGGCCCGGATGCTCCCCCGCCCCCTGCGACCGCCTCTGCCTATGGTGCTCCGGAATCCGGATGCCTTCCTTTGTTTCTGCCTTTGAATGAGACTGCCAGCACGTAGTTACGATTCTTCGTCAATAGATGTCAGTAGTAGTACTGAAGCCGACGCAGTCAGCTGCTAGGATTTTACCATTTTTGAGACGTTTGCGGCGTTTATGGCGCCGTTGTAAACAACGACAGGTGTTGCAGGTGAACAAAAGAGGCCAGGGGCGAGAACAAAATAAGTTGGTTCATTTACATTTGATTTATACTTAAGTGTGTGGCTTTTGCATCGAAGTTTCTTTGGAAGCTGCATACATGCACAAGGAGTTCCCTGGGAGGAGCAAGTGGGTTATGGCTGGTCCGGATTTCACACCATCAGGTCAGTCACCACTCTCCATTGTATACCTATTTTATAATTAATAATGATTGCATGATATCAACCATTCATATGTGACTGAAATGTGGAGTTTGGGTTGGAAGTAGTCCATGATGCAGAATTAACCCTACTTGTCACATATCTCAGCTTTGAGGTCCATCTGCCAGTCAACTTGAACATGAACTGCTCCTTTTGATGAAGTTGTTAGGGCAAATAACTATATCACCAGACACGTCCTAACTCCAGACTTTACATGCTATTGGCGATATAGACGATACTGACATCACCAACAGCATGAAAAGTCTGGCATTAGGATGCTCAGGATTACGGTAGTTCACCCTATATTTAGAAAGACAACTAATGTCTCAGCCTGAGCAGTGAGTACTGATGGATTTTGAACTATTTTAGCATGCTAACTATAGGTGCAGGAACTGGAGAGCATGGCTCCACCTTTGTTACAACTTTTTCTGAAATATTATTTGGTTAAATTGGGATTTTTTTGGAGGAAATGGTAGGGTAAACACCTGTGATGTGGACATGCCTAAAAGCCAGACTTTTCATTCTTTTGCCATTCATTAGTGCATTGGTATCATCGACACCACCAATATTTAAGTGCACTATCACATTAGGAAATTACACTTAGAAGCAGCCTCCTCAGTTACCAACCCAGTACAGGTGTTTTACTGGTTCTGAATCTTTCAGTTATTAAATGATTCTCTTGAAATTATTTTCAATATTAGTAGAATGATTGGATGGACATTATACTAATAAATGACCATGATATTCTAAGATATCATGCAGAAATGCTTTCATTTGTATAATCCATGCACCATGCTAGTCATTAACCCATTTGAGACTTGGTTAGACAAAGGTTAGACAACTTTCTTGCATCCTTGCTTGGAAACTATTGATCTGGGAGCATTATGCCTGTGGTAGCTGATGAACCATGTTCTAAACTAAATTTAGCAATCATTATTTTAAAACTATTTTGAAATTACAATCATTACAATTGTTACCAAATAATTTGATCTCCTTATATGCTTGGTCTCAAATGGGTTAACCCTCGCCCTACATGAGCTTTTTCACCTTCGCCCTACAGGGGGGCCTGACAGGCCCCTGTTAACCTCCAAAACAAGCAACTCAGAGCAATGCAGTAATAACCAGCATGTTGCCTGTCATGAGAGGAATCTAACAGTATGCGATTTTTAGGTTTCAGGTCAACGGGTGACCTTCCAGGTCAAGTGAATGACCTCAGATTTACCACTTCCAGAGCAGTGATTTTGCTCTTCAGAAAACCTCAAATTAGAAATTGATAAATGTAAATAAAAAGGTATGTTCCTAGACCAGTTTTAGCTCAGAAATACAGAAAAGGTAATTATTTGTTCGTATCTTGTAAAAAAAGTCAAAAAAAGTTATTTTACAAAAATGACGCCATCAGTTTCTTACACTTGGGAGCCGTCACTCAGTCAAAAATGAAGATATTGCTTTGAAATTTGGTATGGGCATTGTTCATACTCAGTTCTCTACATATATTCCGGTTTTTCTAACATCTTTGCAAATTTTTAAATTGTGTGGGATTTCCCCCCCAAAATCAGTTTTATTTTTCATTTTAGGGGTCAAAAACCGAAAATTTTGAAATCCGAGATTGCCATTTGAAAAAGAATGCCATTTTGTATGTTTAGTGAATTGCGTTTGCAATTTCTTTTAAAACTCTGTTTTCTACCATTTCTCATTTTTTTCTTCTCTCCACCAACATGACGTCATCAAAACATGATTATCTCCCAAACTACTTAACCAATTTCAATTAAATTTTTACATCATACGTTTAATTGTTGTAAACTCAGCTACCGAAAATTTCAGCAAGATGCGCCGCACGTGTAAAAAGCTATTCAAGAAAAACCTCAGGGGGGGGGGGGCTGTCAGGCCCTCCGTAAGGCTAGGGTTAAGCTGGCTCAAAGCCCTCCAACTCCTGGCTCTTAAACTCAAAGATTCGTCCCCCAAATAATGTATATTCCAAGCAAAAACAATGTATCAGAACTGTGATTCTATTGACAAATATTAAGTTTCATAGGTCATACTGCAATAAGGATAGATTTTAAATAATACTTGTATTTTAATAGCTTTTGTCAGTTTCACATGTTTCAAGACATCACTCTATCTGTACACTTCTGCCTTTCCACCAGAAGTTTACAGATAGTGTGATAGCCTCCTCCAACTTATGGACGAAAAAGTTGACTTTCAACAAACCACTGATCTACCAGTGGGACATTATGTCCCCTGGAACACATCACATCACTGCCCCCTCCCCCTCCCACCGGCCCGGTGGAGCCGTTTAGCCACCATTATTGATTGCCATCCGACACACAACTCTAACTCACACGAATACCCTGAGCCCATCACTGCCATTGTCCTGAGCGCCGAGCCTTTGTCCACACGGCCGATCACCAGTAACGCTGCGCCGTTCGTGCACGCACAACGCTCGGTGTGTGTGTGTGTGGGGGGGGGGGGGGGCAAACGTATGCGCGCCGGCGCCACAATTAGCCGACGGTGACAATGGCGCTGGGCGTGCGGGAGGCGCGAGGAGGGACGCGCGGACATATTCCCAGGGCCAGTTGTCAGTCGTCATTGACAGGCAGTGTCAGTGGGGTATATAGAGCGGAGATGGACGGCCAGCTGGGCGGTGGCTTTGGCGTTATTGTCCAGGACTTAGCAGGGACGCGTGACGTTATTGTCGCACTGGCGATGTGTCACGGCTGGTCACGGCGATGTGTCACGGCTGGTCAGGCGCCGTATGTCACGTCACGGCTGGTCACGGCTGGTCAGGCGCCGTATGGCATCCGTCATTCCGCCATTCCGTCATCTGTAATCGCGCCATTCTATCATCGAACGTTATTCGGTATTCCGTCATCCGTCATCCGTCATCCCGTCATCCGTCATCCCGTCATCCCGTCATCCCGTCATCCCGTCATCCCGTCATCCCGTCATCCCGTCATACCGTCATACCGTCATCCCGTTGACCGTTCGCCCGCCATCCGTACGTGAGTATGCTACCGGCGGCTACCGGCGGCTGTCGGCGGCTACTGGCGGCTGTCGGCAGTGAGGGCGGCTGTCAGCGGCTGTCGGCGGCTGTCGGCGGCTGTCGGCGGCTACCGGCGGCTGTCGGCGGCTGTCGGCGGCTGTCGGCGGTGAGGGCGGCTGTCGGCGGCTGTCGGCGGCTGTCGGCGGCTGTCGGCGGCTGCCGGCGGCTGTCGGCGGCTGTCGGCAGTGAGGGCGGCTGTCGGCGTCTACCGGCGGCTGTCGGCGGCTGTCGGCAGTGAGGGCGGCTGTCGGCGGCTGTCTGTCGGCGGCTGTCGGCGGCTGTCGGCAGCTGTCTGTCGGCGGCTGTCGGCAGCTGTCTGTCAGCGGCTGTCGGCGGCTGTCTGTCGGCAGCTGTCGGCGGCTGTCGGCGGCTGTCGGCGGCTGTCGGGACTCAGTTGGACAGCACCTCTGAACCTGGTGCCACCAGCGATGCCCTGGACTGTCTCCTTGGGGCGCCCTGAGGGGGGTGGCGGACTGCGTTTTATTGTCTGTCGTATACGCTGATGCGCTGGAGAAATTTCACTGCGAGAAGAAGGTCCAGCGGTTATACAGGGACAGACATGTAACAACATCAAATCGACAGATGTCTTGAAACTCAAAGAGACAGTTTGTTAGAGCTTTGCACCCACTCCTTTCGGAGCTCGAGGGAGTGCACAGTGTAGGGTCAAGAGGACGTCATATGTCATGCATGACTTGGCGAGAGCTTGCAGTTATAACGTGACAGTTTTGGACAGTTACGATGTTTTACAAAGGGGCAGTTTGTCACCCCATTCTCTGCGAAATTTAGCATTAGTCCTTTGTATGGGATAGGGTGTTCACTGTTCACTGCTCAGGCAATGTAGGCATCACATTCAAAGATCAAAACAATATACTGGATTCAACAAAGACACCATAACGATGGCATTGTTTTAAAATCGATGCCAGTCATACTGAATGGCTTCCGACGCTGGTTAATTAAGATAACCGATTTGATCAAAGTTATGGCCGCAGTTTTCAAAGCCAACGGACCAAGTATATTGCTAAAACTCGCCGCACGCACTGTCTGAGCGATGATAAATGGACCGGTTAACAAACCGATTCATGTCACAACTCAGACCCACAAACCAATCTACCCAGCCGCCAATTTCTCCCCGACTCTCCACCACCTGCCCCCCCCCCCCCCACCCAGGGCTGTGCCCGCCCCGGGGGTCACCCTCCCCCAGGTGCCCCACCCCTGGGGCGACTGCCGTTGAATTATTCGTGAGAGCGTGTAGCGATAACGGCGCCGGTGCGGCGGCGGCACGGCAGCGCGGCGGCCTGACACGCGCTTGTTTGTTTGTATCGCCCCGACATCAGCGGCTGACGACGCCGTATAACTCGGCAGAACGGGAGCTGGCAGGTCGCCCGCGGCGGTGGAACAGGGGGAGAGGAGGGAGCCCCGCTGGAGGTACACGGGGAGAGGTAGTGGAGGATCGAACGCAGCTCGCCGGGGGGCTAACAGGCTCAGGGGCCTGGCAGCGATAACACGACGGCTATCTCTTCAAAGCGAGCCGATCGGGAGCAGGGACAATGGACCAATATTAGAGGCGCGCTGTATAGAATAGATATGTGATATGTGGGATGAGATAGGGTCGTGCAGGGCGGGGGCGGTTGTGTGAAAGCTTTGGGATATCACGCATTGTTGTGTGTTTGTTTCTTCATGGGATTAAGTTGCCGGCTTAAACTAAAACAATCCCGATACATATGCCTTTTATACACCAAGACAACGCTAAGAATCGACCGCACACATGGTGTGCATTTTATCTTCATAATTGCAGACACATTGTGATTGGCTCACTTTCTGCTTCGGGCGAGCCACCCCCCCCCCCAACACTGACATCCTGTCTAGGGGCGATACGTCCGCCGGTGCTTCGATCCCGGCGCACATTTCAAAACTGACTGATCACCCCCCCCCCTCCATCCCATGCGACCCATCCTGAACACCGAACACCCCGATTTCCGGCCCGACGCATCTCGCGTCCGCCCCTCGCCGTCTGTTCTGTGTCTCTGTGTGTGTATTTAGCAGCCGCGTCTCCGCTGCCGACGGCTATTGTGGCGCACAGCTGACGCCGCGCTGCCGCTGCTACAGCCGCGGTGATTGGATTAGCGCCAACACCGCGTCTGTCGCCGCCCGCCGGTACACTGTGAAGGCATCGATCCCGTGCCAGGCCGCCGATCAGCCGCGTCAAGCTGAATTACTATACTGTATGGCCGTGCCGGGCCGATCCACTGGACTATATGGCGCTGGACGGATCGCTCCAGATGTCTGACGCCGGGCGTCACGGCCCAGTGGCCGTATAACGTTACACCAGTGATGCCACGTCACATGGATGGCGTCACGTCATACAGATGACGTCACGTCACACGCTCCAGATGTCTGACGTCAGGCGTCACGGCCCAGTGGCCGTATAATATTACACTGGTGACGCCACGTCACATGGATGGCGTCACGTCATACATATGACGTAACGTCACACGGATGACGTCATGCCATACATATGCCGTCACGTCATACATATGACGTCACGTCATACATATGACGTCACGTCATACATATGACGCCACGTCACACGGAATCGGATGTTTTTGGGAGGGCATTCTGATGGATCTTTCAAATGACCCGATCAGATGATTTTAGAAACTACTGACAGTGAACACCTCGGAAATCGCGACTGATCATTGCTGTTGTCACACTGATACAAATCGCATGTGTTGTCCCCGAGCTCGACCTGTTCTCGGCTACAAGCACAACTGATTTCTGCTGATCTTCCTCAAAACACATCTGGTTTCGTTCCATGAAAATGCGTACTGCGGGCATTTTACTGCCATGGGCGTCAGCATACTGCGGCGAGATCGATGACCCCCACTGTCGTAAAATATGCAGATCAGCCCTATACCTCGATCTAAGTGCCACGTGACTGAGATACGAATACGCTTCCTCGACGCCTGTTTGAAAAGAACTTGAGCGCGATCAGCGAGACGGGCTGTTAGGCTGTTAAGATGTTGCGGCTGTTAACATGTGGGATATGGGTGTCTTTGTGGCTGGGTCAGTGTCGGAGATTGTAGAGATCGACATGGCGGTTTTTGTGCGCGTTTGTAGATGGTGTGTCTTGGTGTCAGGGAATCAATCTGATGGTAAGGTACTGGATAACGCGTCAGTGGTTCAAGTGGGTGGATAATTATCAGGTCACGTATCCGACGCGTGTGATGCCGACAGGAATTTCTGCTTTGTCTTGGAAATCCAATACAATCACAATGGTTTAGGCGTGTCGCGTCTTGAGACGTCTATATTCGTTAAGATATCAAACCCATTGCAATTCGATTGAGCAGACATGTATATGCGTCGGTACTGCGCGCTACCACTAGTGGAAAGCTGCTCTGCTGCTGGTCTGAGACATTCTTGAGAAAAACTGCTCTGAGAAATTCTTAAGAGTGGCTTGGTAATGTCATTCTAGATTTTACCAGGTCGATAATTAACCGACCCGGGGCCAGCGCACTAGACGTTATCTCCTCCAGAGCTGAAACTGGGCGGCTGTAGTGAGCAGCACGGCAAAGCCAGCGCGCTCCTCCTGGCTCCCCGCTCCCTGCTGGGCACCTGCCGCTCAGTGTCGATACCGTGCAAAGGAAAAAACCACGTATGTCAATCGCCCGAAAACAGTGACATGCGTGGTTCTGTCTTTGCACGGCAGAGATATGCCCGGAGGCGGTATCCGTCTGCAGACTAGCGGTCTCGCTAGATGCCCCCTACCCCCCCCCCCCCCCCCCCAATCACCACCGCGCACAGTCGGGCACCCCCCGTACATCTCCGCTGTTTCGCCGAACTCGTGCCGGTGCATACCCGCCTCTGGAATGAGCGACGGTTCACGTCTGGGCTCTGGACTCGGCCACTGCTGCGGTTAGCTGCTTGTGTAGGCATTGGTGTGGTTGCGCCTGACGCCATGTGTGGGTGGCTGCGTGTGTCGACCGTTCACAATGGATACGGGACAGCATACTTGTGCCTGGATCGCGAAGTTGGATCTGGGATCCCAGTGGATCCCTCGGCATAAAATGAATGAAGATCTTGGATCCCGGTGGATCCCTCTGCGTAAAATGCATGAAGATCTGGGATCCTCCTGGATCCCTCGGCGTAAAATGATTCAGGATCTGGGATCTCAATGGATCTCTAATTTAAATGAGCCTCATATCTTGAAACACCAGATGCAGGGACTGATATCCACATTTGTGGTCTCTATTTTGCATATGTAGTAACTAGTAACTAGTAACTATGTAGTAACTAGTATGCACTATGTAGATAATTAGTACCTGCAAATTACCTTTTACCTATTAGCAAACATACAGATTGTAATTAATTCTCCCATATTATAAAATTGGCAAGAAGTATGTATCTACCAGCGTGCCTGGATCTCGAAGTTGGATCTGGGATCCCAGTGGATCCCTCGGCATACAATATATCAGGATCTGGGATCTTTGTGGATCCCTCGGCTTATTGTGTACCTGTATCTGGTGTCCCATGTGGATCCCGACACACGAGACACAGATATCCGGATCTCAGTTGGATCCCGGGACGTAGGGCACATATATGGATCTCAGCTGGATCCCGGGACACAGGACACATCTGGATCTCAACTGGATCCCGGGACACAGACACATATCTGGATCTCAGCTGGATCCCGGGACACGGGACACATATATCCGGATATCAGCTGGATCCCGGGACGCAGGACACATATATCCGGATCTCAGCTGGATCCCGGGACATATGACAGCTCTGGATCTCAGCTGGATCCCGGGATCCAGGCACATGTCTGCTGGATAGCCATTGGTGAGACCTAAAGTAAGGATATTCAGCATAATATAGGATAATTATTTAGGATAATTATCTGATGCAGGTGAAATACAATGCACATCAAAAGGCTGTTGTATATTCCCCTTAAATACGGTGATACCCCTGCTCCATCCGTTACAAATTACTTAACAAATCCATTACCTGTTGGCAGGGTTCTGCTTGAATCCGGATGACTGAAAACAATTATCGACGTCCATGCTTCCCAGTCATACCGGCTGATATATAACATGTGCCTTGATATCCCGTAGGTACCCCTGGCCCTATAACTCTGTACCCCGCTCGCTGCCTGTCTGACCCCGCGGGTTGCCCCGCCCGGCTGGTACCCCGTACCCCTGCCTCTGTACCCCGCTCGCTACCCGTCTGACTCCGCGGGTTGCCCCGCCCGGCCTTGAACCCGACCGGACGGCGGCCGGCAGTGGCAGGGGAAGGACGCTCCCTTTGAGAAGCGAGCCTCCGGCGCGGCGGGCGCGTGCCACCGGCGTGCTCCCGCTCATGTTCCTCCGGCCCGGTGTTGGTCTATAGGTGAACGGGATTCCGGCGGACTGAGATATAGAGAGCGCCGCCTTTGACGGCGGAAGCGCGGCCGATGGGGAATGTGCCCCAGAACTGGCGACAGCTGTCGCGTTGCGCCGTCCCTTCTGTGTCCCCGAGGTCAGCGCAGATGAAGTGGGTTTGTTCTGGCATTGGACGGATTCAGACTGCCTTGGAGAGCAGGATGTAAGAGGTCATCCCGTTGTCAGCCCGTTTGAGTTGTCGTTTTCTGTGGGTATGGTTAGGCGCGTAACGGGCATTTGCATTCGTTTCACTTGGCCTGTCGTTTTCTGTGGGTATGGTTAGGCGCGTAACGGGCATTTGCATTCGTTTCACTTGGCCTGTGGGGATGTGCACTCAGACAAAGTGGAAGATAATTGAAATATTTGTAAGTGACATTGCGAGCGTGGCAGCCGTTTCTGGAAAATTGTGACTGCGTGGTCACCGGTTGTGTCCAAGGCCATTCCCATACTGGCTATCGTGCTGGAGATGCACAAGCTTTATGTGTGCGTGGAATTGCACGTTTCAGGGCGATATTTCGCAATTTTGCTCCCAAGATGTTCAGGTTTCAGCCATTCCATCTGTGGTTACCAGCAAGTAGTTTGAATAGCAAATTAAATCAGTCGACATTGGAAGCTCACTAACACTTCAAATTGCTCCCGCGCGGTTGCATATTCGGTGTGCTTGTGAGGCGGCCTTGGCCACCTATGTGAACCATCTTGTGTAGACGTTAAAGGGACTGTCCCACCTTAACATTATATTTGAGTGGAGATAGCCATGTTGTTGGATTTGCATTGAAATATAGTAGGGTAGCAGTTAAAGCAGTAACCGCCCCTGTAGTTCAGTTGGGAGAGCGCTGGGCTTCTTCTGACCTCACCCGGTAGTGGCAGCCCGGGTTCGAGTCGCTTCGGCGCTCGCTATTTGCCCCTGACTGGGATGACCTGTGGCCGGTGGCAGCGGTCGCACTCAAGGTCAGGTGACGTCAGAGGGCGGGGCGAACCGTGTCCAGGTATGTCGGGCACGTACAACTTTCGCTTCTAAATTCTGCCGGACGCCAGGAATTGCTTGATCGGGTGGTGGTGGGGTCAGGGCCTGCGCAACAAGCTATGCTTAGCGCGGGGCCTGACCTCGGAAATCCACCCATTCAAAAACATTCGGACTAAATTTATTATAAAAAAACAACCACATAGGTCCAATCGAAAAGAAGTTCGAGCTTGGTCTTGACAATTGTAACGAATAAACCCTACGTGTATTTGAATACGGGTCTAAAGCCGATAACGTCTCTTTTTACCAAATGGTGATGGTAGTCGACTTGTTTTAAGGTGAACCTTGGAGATATTCGCTACGTTTCAATGGTTTGGTAATTGGTTTGTTTTGTATTCAAAGCGCCAGAATTGTCTCGAAATAATTGTGCCATAATTTGGCAGCGTAAAGGATTTCTGTGTAGCTCTCTAGAGCTCAATATGACGTCATCAACCCAAATATTAAAACTGAACTTTTGACGAAATTTAGCACTGTTTGCCAGCAACAAATGTCATAATCGTGTTCGGCAGCGAGTACTTCATATTTTGCACCACAAGCGGCGTGCATTTGACAACTTTTGGGAAGGTGGGACAGTCCCTTTAAATTCCCCTTTTATTTGTTAAGCTGTGTATTCATTGTTGTCATAGCAAGTTGTTTTGCTTATTGTTAGTTATCGGCAAAATGAGATCAATGTGATCCAGTATCAAGTTGTGCAAATGGATACTACATCTGTTGGTGATAAACACAAGCACGCTCACATGCAAACACAATTGCGGTTCTGGCCGAAGTTCGTTGCGGTCGTGATCCACCACAGAACTCCGGAACAATCTCTATCACCTTCAGTCTGGGGCAAACACCGGGCAGATTTGTGTATATTACACGGTTCTGGTGTGTTTCGTGCTCTGTTTATTCCTGGCTCCCGTTTCTGCCACGCCAGACAGTTAGACGCCAGTCCGATTGCATGACTTCTCTACGGAGCGCCCTAGTAAAGCTCAAACCATCATGATTATCATCATCATCATCATCATCATGACTTCCTTCTGCGATCCGGCATCGCCACCACGCGCCGGTGCCCGGCATTTATCTCTGCTTCCCGTCTCCACGCCCTAGGCTGACCCCGCCGTCGGCCCAATAGCGCAACTATAGCGACCCAGTAGAGCAGTAGCAACAGCAGGCCAATAGCATGACTCCCGCCCGTGCGACACCGCTGCCGCGCCGTAATGTTTACTCCTGTTCCCGATCTCAGCGACCCCGGTGACCTGAACATCACTCCAGTGGCACAAAACACCGGGGCGGCGTGCCCGTTTCGTGCTGAGCCGACAATGATTCCTGCTGTCAGTATACTCTCAGCCATGGGTCGGCATCGCTCTGGGTCGGGTAGCATGACGTCTAGACTGGCGACCGCTCTAGGCCAAAGCGTGATTCCCGTGTCACGACCGGTAGCCGCTTGACGAGACAAAACTGGAGCACGTAAGCTCTCGTCTCTCCGGGTGGTCCCTGGAATGCGTATATACATCGGACAACTGATTTACGGCAGGCGCTCGCTGCGCTGCGGCCCTGGGGGGGGGGGGGGGGGGGGGTCTCGTAGAGAACTGACGTTCGTTTGCCGGGTGTGGCAAGCAACTGTTGTAATAACATAATCGAACCTGACCTAACCTTTACAGAAATTACGGTCGCAGGGACCCACGTTTAGAACGCTCCGCTCGCATTCGCTCGCTGCGCTGCGGCCCTACCCGGGGGGGGGGGGGGGGGCGGGCGGGCGGGCGGGCGGGCGGGCGGGCGACAGCCCCCCCCCCCCCTAGGGCCGCAACGCAGCGAGCGCCTGCCGTAAATCAGTTGTCCGATGTATTTACGCCCCTGGAATTCGTGCTATGATCTCCGGGTGGTCCCACCCAAGCACGTGTTATCCACTCCGGGAGGTCGCTCAGAGGGGTCACGGAGATGCGTTGCCGCTGCTGCTGTTGAACAGAAGCCATGAATCTGGTCTGGTTTGGAGTGGAGGTTTCGAGGTTGGATGGTGGTGGTGGCATACATGGATCGAGAGCGAGGTCTCCTTGATATGAATTTTATGGGCGGCGCGTGCTTTCTAATGCATGCGCGTGCCAGGTTAAGGGCCGAAGTTATGGCGCCGTAGATGTGAATCTTGTTTTCATGAGGCCGTACACGAGGTTTTTCAGTGACTCGTGACTGATTCGCTGGGGTACCACCTGTATCAGCCGATAAACATGCAGTAACGGAGCTTTCCCCGTGTGTCACATGTAATGGAAAGCTCGTTTCTGGACAATCTGTGTCGTTAATAAACAATGTAGGTATTTGTCATAGATCGCACTATTAAACGTTGTAGTATCCAGGAATATGACATCATGGCAATACTCAGTCATGTGTAAAAATCGTCAAGCGGTTCCCTTGTGCAGCTATCGAATACCGTAACATTATTAACAGTGCTCATGCAAACCACATATTTTCATTTTTTCTCGGATACGCTAGATATGCACGAAAAAAATGTTTCGAAAGTGGGGAAAATGACTCTCTTTCAGAAAGTGATGCCACTTAACGAAGAATGCGACGAGGACACTTTAAGTTAGACCACGTGGTGTTGTTCTCAATAGGCCAAAACCGTGGCTGACGTGGCTAATTTATGGAATAGGATAATTATTTATCACTTACTGAAGTACTACTGTTTTTATCTGCGAGTTGGCCCCTTGGCAGACGTTGATTTTTATTCTCTAAACCTCCGTATACAGAACTAATTATATAATATATTTGGGAGAAAGTTTGCTCAGTTTGTTCACGTCCGCCTTTATGGTGCATGCATTTTAAGCTCCTCTAGCCATATTCCTCGCCATTTTCTGGTTTCATTCTGTGGAATAGATGAAAACAAAACATAAGCTCATGTTTTCCCCCAAAAAAACAATGCGATCATTTAGTCGAAAGTTCGAACTCGGACACTTCCTCGGCAATCGTGCGGTTCTCGCATAGGCTTGCGTTTATTGTCACCTAAAACTTCCGACATTGTCCTATTACTATACCTAGGAATCATCTTGTACTATCCACTGTTCTATTTGTCTCCCAATTCTACCCACATACATACAGCCCAGATCATGCGAAGTCCCGATGCCCGATCTCCATTCGTGTCCCGTCTCCCCTGCGTACCTACCGCACCGGACCGGCCGGCCGGCGTGGCGCCAGTCGCGTCGTGGCCGCCGAGCGGGGAGGACGTGTGTCGGCGCCGCTCCGTGGCTCGCGTGCCCGGCTCCTCTGTGCTGGGGTGACTGGCGGTGGTGGTGGTGACTGTCCGGCAGTGGGTAGACGCGTGTGGAGCTGCTCAGGCTGGCAGGGTGCGAGTGGTGCAGGACTGTGGCTGGGTTGAGTTCGGATTGCAGGCGAGTTTTGTGTGGACGGCCAGTGTGGCAGGCACAGGGGAGTGATTGGTGCTGAGGTGACGGCGTAGACCCGGAGTGAGGCGGTCGAACTTCGACTGGAGTGTTGCGTTTCGGTCAGTCGAAGTAACTGAGACGTGGAGCGAGGTATTTCGGTGACCTTCCGTGACCCTTTGGTGACCTTCCGTGACCCTTTGGTGACCTTCCGTGACCCCTTGGTGACCCGGCGCCCGTGGTGGCCGGTGACCGCGCGGCGGGCGGGGCAGTGTGACCGCGTGAGGTCAGGTCAGGTCATGACCGGCTGCCTGTGACGGGAGACGGTACAATGGTTGCGAAGATGGTGGGTCAACCGCCCCTGGACCCCACGGAGAACCTCATCAACAAATGTGAGTGTTGCGTATTGTGCTGGAAACAATTAGCGAGTCACATGTCCATTATAGGAAAGTAGCTGCAATGGTCAGCGCTGTTATACAGCCTCAGTGCGTGGAATGTTGGATACTATTTAAACTCCATTTTTAATTAAGTCCAATTGACAAGTTTGCTAGAATGTTAATATCTTACGATATTTTTAAAGAGAATATACAATAGTTCATCTTTAACATGGGGTTTTAAACTGAGATAGCAGATTTGTAGAGCAGATCGAAAAACGGGTTGTGGTGAAATAATTACCTCGCTACGCTAATTAATTTTGACACAGGATGTAATGTCGTGGTAATTGCCCCAATCTGGGTACGAAACAGCTTCTTCTAAAAGGGGCCCTTTTATAAGACGCTGTTCGGCTGTTTCGTGCCCAGATTGGGGCACGAAACTTGAAACTCTTCGTCGGATATCCATCTATCGTCCAACCAAATGCCATATTCGTTTTTCAGCTCGAAATACCCCGTATAGCAAAATTTCAAGACAACTTTCAAGGTGACCTATTCCCTTTAAGACAGATGTGTTAATCATTTTTGAAAATATTTAAATGCTGAAAGTTTTCGAAAATATTCTGAAAATTTAAAATCTTTAATTTAATCTCACGAGTTTTAAGAACATAATGTACGCACATCTCGCCCCAAGTATATTCCCTTTAAGACAGATGTGTTAATCATTTTTTTTTAATGTTTAAATTCTGAAATTTTTCGAAAATATTCTGAAAATGTAAAATCTTTAACCTAATCCACGAGGTTCAAGTACATAATGTACGCAAATCTCGCCCCAAGTAGTGTTTTGCTAAGGCTGTGCTAGTCTTCGCTCAGTCCTGCCGGTCTACATGACAGCCGGAATCGACTCTTGAACTGTTACGAAATACGACCTCGCCGTTGTGGACCATTTTCTTTGATGTTCACCGTTGCGAAGGCTGTCTTTTAGTTCCGGCTCATGGCAGTGTGACTATTGCGCTACGCGCGACTAAAATGCGACTATGTCGCCACTGCATTGTTGGCTCTGTCTCTTTCATAACACAGTTTTACTTTATCAACTCTGCATAGAGAGTGAGGTAATGTTGTCTGATGTCGCAATGTGTAAGGTGCAGAGAATTATAATTGTCGCGTCAAAGAATGACATCATTGCGACCGACTTCTGTATACTTTGTAATGCATATTTGCAAACAATTGTAACAGGGTTGTGCCTTGCGACACCGGTTTTGTAACCAGGAACGCACGCGTGGCGACACTGGGTCATTGTTTGACTTCCACATTGTCATCCCGGCGCGAAACGTCATTCTCGGCACTTGCGACGCTGACGGGACGGCTGCGCCACGAATATGACGTACAATCTGATATCATTACATGCTTCGTGCCGCCGGTGCGGTCTGTCTCCACGACACACTTCCAGAAACATGAATATGACAGGCATTCGAGGCGTCGAGATTGTGAGATGTGTGCTGACATAATTAAAGCGGAGGCGCCGCGTGGAATTCAAATGGGGGCGCATGCTTCGCATGGAATGTCCCAGAGATAGATGAACGATAACTTTTAATGGTAATGGGAGCACTTCCTGAAATTGTTTGTCGTTTGGAGAGCTCTTGACATCGGGATAGGACTTTGTATCGGCAAGATTGGTATGCGTAAGCGCATGCTTATCAACAATATTTGGCTTTTAGTAGACGCTTTCAAGCCGCACACTGCACACGTCATTCTAGGGAAGAGGCCAACAGCATAACGTTGTTATACGCACCCATATATCACGATTTTATGCTCTGCTTTCTCGTGTAAAGCCGGCTCACATCTGGGCATATTTTCTGTTTTGCCCTTGTTTGTGAGAGTAAAACTGGCAACTGACGCTTCTGAGCGGCAGGAATGTTGTTTTATGAGCCGCCGTCTGCCGGTCTGGCTATTTATAAATGCTGAAGGCGGATAATTGGGATCTCACTGCCCTTGATACAATTTGACAGATTAATTCATGCCTATAATTCATATTCATATATAATTGATATATAAACTGTCTTGTGCGCTGCGCTCCGAAAAGGTAACGATACGCCAAAGTTTTCCATATTATCGATTCGTCTACACAATTTCGAATGCGTCGATCAGTTCTTTAGGGTGACGTCAATTCGTGCTATTGTTTACGCCTTGCGTATTTTCCATTTCCCATACTTCTGAGTCATCTATTAACCCATTCCAACTGAAGCCTAATCCCATTGTCCATTATTTGTCGTTTAGCCGGCACTGTGCGCCATTCCCATGGTCCTCCCGCGTCGCAATCGTCCCATGGTTGATTACAATCGTCACCACCCCAGGCTGGGAGATCCACCAACTGTAGTAAACAACTCCCTGGGACCTGGCGTCCCCTACCCGTCACCACACCGCCGGAGGCACCGCCGGGGGCGGGGGGCGACCCGCGCTGACCCCGGCCGACCTTTCGCCCCGGGCGGTGGCGGTGATGGGCGGGGCTGGCGCAGCGCTCGCGTGGTGCGTGCTTGGTGGGGCGCAAGATGTTTGCGTTGATTGCTGTTCGTTCCCAAGCACCAGCACCCAGTTCCATTAGTTCGTTCCTGGGCAGGGGCCGAGCGGGAGTTGGCTGAGGGCGGCAGCGTGATAAAGTGAGAAAGGTGTGATCATTGAACATTATTGGACAGCTGATGGGGCATTTATGCTCCACTCGTGTTTATAGCTGCTGCAAAGTCTGCAGAGCGCCGTCGGCGGCCAAGGCTCGCCGAGTGGATCGGTTCGCGTGCTGCGTGTCTAACCACGGTCATTTAGCGGCGCAATTGACGTAATCGAATCAATACGATGACTGCTGACGACCTTCGGAGCGGGGATGGGGGACTCTGACATCTGAGGGCGCAGTTACCAATTACGGTGCACGGTATATCCGTGTTGTGCACGGTGCAAAGGGTGCACGGCGGCGTTGTGCACGCGGCGGTGGATGGTCGCGGATGTTACCGCTATTTTTGTTGTTGAGGGAATGCTGAACAGCGGTTGCCAATCAGCGAAAACAATGCGGCGGAGAGATATAAATCAGATCATTTTTGTGGAAATGCAATGGTGGGACATTTTTTTTGGCATTCATGCGTATCCAAATATTCGGATACAATCTTTGAAAGATATTACACTTTTCGTAACTGGTACGCGTAGCTGTGTTGCTTTGACAAAACACGGGAAACGAAAATGTAGCTAGCGAGTAGCGACTGCGTCTTTTCACCGACTTCCGGATTCGCCGTGTTTTTACGAGTTTGTGGCAGAGTTTCCGTCTCCATCATCGCCTCTTCAACGGCCGTCACCGGCGGCTGGGCGGCCCACAGCGTGAAATGTAAACATAAACAGCCAAACCCGCAAAGCTGAGCTCCGCCCTCGGCGTTAGCCGTCATTCGAATCCGAAGCCGCGCTGCTCGGCCGTGCAAGGGCAAAAACGCGTGCGCTTCACTGCGGACGTGTTGGTTTTACGACTTTTCACTTTAGGTTGACAGGTGGCGGCTAGCGTTAAATATGATCGATTGCAGCTGCAATGTGGGCTGGTTGCGGTGGGTTCGGGTGGCGTGGGGTGGCGTGGGGTGGGCGGCCAGCGGTCCCGGTGGTACCGCTGGTACCCGTGGTAACCGCTGGTACCCGTGGTAACCGCCAAAACAGACAGGGTGGCACATGCACTATGCAGGTCAATCGATGCGGGGTCATGAACCAACAGCTGCTTGCGCTGTATCTGCGTACTCCAAGACTGACAAATTACGGGGTTTGTGGGTTGTAGAGCTGTGGATGTCATGAAACCCAAAGTCCTCACCCTTGCGCTGAAAGATCTCCATCATGTGGTCATACACCAACGACTTTCTACCACGTTATCATCAGATACCACGTGACTTCCCCATGATAAGCACTGATCTGTTGCTCATTACCACGTGATCGTCTGACCAGCGAACTCCAGATCCATCCCATCCCAAAGTCACCCCAGATCCATGAGATCCAGCCATATGACCACGCTGTCGCTGCCCTTGAAAGCTTCCAATTTACTCACGCATTTAAATCCCATTTAACTCCGAATTCCAGTGAATCCTGCCGTTTGAGCGGGTTGCAGTTGAAGCTATTTACATTCGTTCTCACACCGCAGCGCCCAGCAGCTGACTACCGCGTCTTCCAGCGTGTGAACACCGCCACCCGACCATGAACTCCGACGGTGGAACCCCATCGCTGGGGCTCCAGAGGTCATCCTGCCGGGCACCCAGCGGGTAACACGGGCTGCTCCGGGAGACCCTGAACCACCGTCCTGCCGCAGTCGGGAGCTGCGGTTGTCTATCAATTGCGTCCGATGACAGCTCGCACGGCGCGGCGGGCCAGGGAAGGATGGATGGTTTGATTTGGAGGTGTTTTGAGTTCTGGATTCGCCTGGGTTCTTCTGGGTTACAGACTTTGCTGACCTTCTGAGCTAAGTCTGGAATATGACGCGCAATGGGCAAATTCAACCGGCCATTTACCAAATTCAGTATGCACCCCGCCTCATAAATTTGTGTTAGAAAAATAACATTATAAATGATAAATGATGTTGCCATCAACCATATTTTGCATAGTCATATATATTTTAGCCCGTGATCGACCATCTGCTCTCTCCCCCCCGCAGCAGTCCAGTCAACAATCGCGCCCCCCCCCCCGCCCCACCTCGTTGACGCGTCTGCTCATCCTTTCATGACTAAAACCACCGCCACCGACCCGTGTCGGTGACCCTGCCCTCTTCCGGTGTGCACCGGCGCGCCTTGCACACCCCAGTGATCACCACTGCACACCGGAAACGTAACCCCCCTGGGGGGGGGGGGGGGGGGAATCATGAAGTGCGCGACGCGCAGTGTCGACGTGTACTATATTTACCGTACCGGCCGATTTAGCCATTTACCGTACTGCACGGTACGGTGGCGACTCGGTTCTCGAATGGCGATTGGCCGTGAATGTCCTCGGTTGGTGAGGAGTTGTGTACAGATAAGGCACGTGCTGAGGTGTTCGTGTTTGACAGCTGGTCGATTGCGTGGTGTGATTCAGGGAGGTCCCGGGATCGATCCCCAGGGCATGCATTCTTTCATCGAAATTGTTCGTTTTGTCAACGTCGCTTCACACTGAAGCTGGCATGATATACATCCGCTGGTGTTCTTGATATCATTTATAAGCCGCTTATTCAGGTCAAAATGCTCGGTTTGGAAGACTCAATACCAACTTTGCCGCCAACGTTATTGACCCCACCACTCATACCCCATGTACTAGCGGTCATATCACCGCAGTCCAGACGCAGTCCAGACGCAGTCCAGACGCAGTCCCTCCCCCACTTGCCGTGTGTCTGCTGCACCATTGCTCGCGATCCACGCCACCCCATTACCCCTTCACCGCCATTACCCTGGGAACCCCTCAGCAGCGGCGGCGGCGGCGGCGGCAGTGAACCGCCCCGGGGCTTCCTGGCGGTGGAGGGCGGCGGCGGCGGCGGCCATGGCCCCAGTAATAGAGCCCCGGTGTCGGGCGTTGCCCCGCGCCTCCCGCGGCCTTTCAGTAAACAACTCTGCGGCTCCCGCCCCCACCGTATGCGCCGCTGCCAGTGGTGACCCCCCCCCCCTCCCCAGGGCGCCCCTCAGAGGTGACCCTCTAGGGCGCCCTTCAGAGGTGCCCTTCAGGTCGCCCCTCCGAGGTGACCCCCCCAGGGCGCCCCTCAGAGGTGCCCTTCAGGGCGCCCCTCCGAGGTGACCCCCCAGGGCGCCCCTCAGAGGTGCCCTTCAGGGCGCCCCTCCGAGGTGACCCCCCCCCCCCCCCCAGGGCGCCCCTCAGAGGTGCACTTCAGGGCGCCCCTCCGAGGTGACCCTCCAGGACGCCCCTCTACAAGGGTGACCCTCCAGGGCGCCCCTCTGTAAGGGTGACACTTCAAGGTGTCCCTCCAGAAGTGTCGCAGAGGTTGGAATGTTACAGGGTAGCCAGAGGCGTCACAGGGGTAGATAAGGTAGAGAAGGTACGCAACTGCGCGCTGTCGACGAATGCCACTCATTGGCGTTGACATCGTCGGTAACCTGCGTAAACTCGGGGTAAACTCGGGGTAATGGAGTCACGGGTTGACACTGGGGATTAGTGTGAGTGTTGGTAGAGGCAGGGGTGTGGTTTCCTATTCAGTTGAGGGGGTTTCAGCCCTCCCCCCCAACCTAGACGAGGAAGTGGGTCAAATCCGGGGAGAAATCTGTATTTTTGTGTGTGTGGATTTTAATGGTACTTTAAGCGGTTTT